>JAJPUD010001617.1:262761-353271 GCA_023553655.1 Myrmecobius fasciatus | reverse complement strand
CTCTTTGGTATATATGCAATGTCTGTCTGGTACTGATGAAACAGCTCTTTGGGCTATCCATCCCTCTGCAAACGACAATCTAAATAATAGGCATTCTTTTTTTTCCCCTCTGTGGATAGGTAGGCTGAACTCTTTTGAATGAATATAAATTTCATTTGAAATTTGTTTTTCAGAACTTGATGAAATCAGAATAATGTTATTAGCAAATGCGAACTTAGGAAGAACCTCACCATCTGTAGGGAATGCATCTTCCATTTGGACTGTGTACTAGATATCCTTCATCAGTGACAAATCCCCTTGGGAAGTATGCTCCCTCACTTCATATTTGAAGCCATTGAGGCAGTTATTTCATCTGTCAAGGAATTTTATATGATTTTGAGATATATATAGAATATACTTTATTGGAGGAGAGCCTTTAAGGAAGTATTTTGCTTCACTGAATATGATTTTTTTTAATTTAATTAAAAAATTAAAAACCATAAGGACCACGGGTTCTTGTATTTTTTGTAGCTTTTAATCAACTGTGTGACTAGAGTAGTATAATCTGCCTTAGAATATTATTTACAAAAATCATACTATCATCAAATATGTCCTTAATTCATCTAAACATTATTCTTCTAAAGACCTTACAGAGATAGGAAAGTAGTTTACAATAAGAAAAAGTATACTCTACCAGAATTTATTTAAATACAATCATTCCATTTTCAAAATATCTTGGAGAGATAACACTCCATGGTTTGGTTTTTTTTTTTTTTTTGGGGGGGGGGAGAAATCATGAATATTATTACTTCCTCAAAAATCCAATCAAGAAAACATCTGTTCATCCATATAACTAATTAAATATTGGACTATTGGAATAAAAAGATGTTTGATCTTTTCCATCACATCTGGTATACATTAAAAAATGCAAACCTACCTTGATATTTCTAAAGTTACTTTTTTTTTATATATATAAAACTGTGGCCATCTATCTGGATCTAATAATTTGTCTTTTTATGGCCTGTAACCAGCTAATATAATGTAATTTTATATCTTTGTAAAAGAAAAAAAAAAAAAACAACTCCCCTAGACCTCTGAAAACAAAGCCCTTCAACAACCTTAGATTCTGTGATTTCCAATGGAACCTAATTATTTGTGCATAAGAAGAACAAAATATTAAGGCAGAATGAAGCCCCCTTATAATTTAGAATCATCATGATGATTATGCTGTTGACATTACTTGAACTACCTAAAAGTTGCATGTCATAAATTTGATAAGGTAAATTGGCCCTGAAACAGAAGTATTAAGGTGTTGCCATTATGCCCCTGGGGACTATGAAAAATATCATAGGCTCAGAGCAACATTTGATGATGAAATTTTGTAAAATCAGTGTGCTTAAGAGAAAACTTTTACATTTTGGAACTTAGTGGCTATATAAGAAAAGCAGCCTGTTGAAGGATTTTAAAGGATTCAAGAGGATCCAGGTTCAGCACCTTCCTCTGATACAATCCCCTATGGCCAGGTCACTAAGGCTCTGTATGCTCTAGGCAGCCCTACTATATTATAAATTATGGAAGAATTTCTAATTTCCATTAGTAGGAGGAGTTTCCACAACTGGGAGTTTCCCGAATAAGTCTACACCCTACTTCCCAAAAGAAAAAAAGATCTAAATAAATATACAATATTCTTTTTGGTAAAATGCCAATGACTGCAATTCATTTTCTAGCCCTTTCTCCTTCTCTTGTGTTAGTGGGGGTAACTGGTCCACATTTGTGTGCTTTTATACAACAGGTCAGCTTTTATAATTATCAATGGTATCTGTGTTTACATGACTGTAGGTTTGGACAATAGGCAGTAGATTTTCCTACTTTATCTATCAGCAGGTGGGGTTGAGGGCAGCATTAGATCTTTGTGAATATGGTCCACATATTTTTGAACAAGATTACGACTGCCAACTTGGCAAAATACTGAATATCTTATTGCAAGGAACATAATAACAATAATAACAAATGTACTTGCAAAGTGATATAGATGTTACCTCAGATTGATGGATTTCATTTGCTACCCTGTATTATTTGACTATAATGAAAATAACTATTTGTAAACAAACCTCATTAAAGTGAAATCTTTTATTATTGGACTAAAAAAAAATCTTTCCAGTTTAGCTATTCATATGTATCCATCAAGTTGCTTTATAATACAATTTTCCTTGGGGGAAGTTCAAAGATTTAGTTTTGTCTAGCAATATGCCTTGTAGATCTACTACCACTGACTTTATTTTCAGTAAAAATCATGCTGTTCAGAAGAGTATATTTGAATTTCCAGTAATATATCCACAATGCTGATGAGATTCTCAGTCTATTAAATGGAATTATGTCTGGACTAGGAGAGGGACGATGATATATTTGTTGGTTTTGGTGACTCAGGGTCATAGTGGCTAGAGTTTGGGGTTCAGAAAGAGTTAGATTTGATTGCTGCTGACTCTTGTTTTCCTCTTCTGTACAATGGAGATGATAACTTCTAGAGTACCTTACTCTCATGGCTGTTGGAAGCCACAAATGAGATAATGTATTTAAAGCCCTTTGTAAATGCCAGTTATTATTATATTCTCTGAGTCAGACTTCAAATATAATGAAGGACAATATTAGGGGCATAGAAGAGTGATAGGTCAAGATAAAACTTAAAATTCCATTTAAGATCAAGTGGCTTCATAATCAAATGAAACCCTGAGGCAATCATAAAGAAAATGGAGGGAGGGATCCGCAAAGCACTCTTGCTCAATAGTTGATACATCAGCCTTTTCTCCATTTGTTTTGCAAACATTGGCAAGGAGGTTGGGAATTTCTCTAAAACAATTTGAAAACCAGAAGCTCAAAAAAAAAAAAAAAAAACCTAACCACTCCATTTTACTGTGCTACAAGGAATCTGGATTAAAAAAAAAAGGTTTCTTGGATTAGATATCACTGGAACTCTCTTGGAACAAAGTCTAGTCTAATAAAAATGCATCTGAGCTTGTTGATGGAGAAGATGATACCATTCATTTGCATATGTATTTATTTTGAACTTCTAGGGCTTCAACACTAAGTCCTTACCCTGTTTATTCTCTAACCCTTCTCTCTTTCAGCTTTCTTTTTCATGTAGTCTTTTTCTCTCAAATTGTACTTTCCTGGGACAGAAACTTTTTTTTTTGGTATTAATATCCCTAGCAGTTTTGCTTAGTGCTTATGGTTCTTAATAAATATTTATAAACCACTGATACTTTTTATTGAGCTTTTGTGTGCCTTTGTATTACCTCATTTGATTCTTACAGCCAACTTTTGTCATAGATAGAGCACAGGAATATAGCTAGTGCCAGTCTTATGTTTGGTCTGAAAAGATGATTGTCAGTCAGTGTTGTGATTTAAAGAAAACCAAGAGGATTTTCTACCCTGAAAGCATCTGACTTTGGAAAATCATCATAATTTAATTCCTTTGATTAAATGAAATGTTCCCAGTTAAAACACCATCTCACTTGGGAGAGAACAAAACTTATTTGTGTTGAGCTCCTAAAAAGTTGGAGTGAATTAGCTTAGTTATTTGCTAAATGACAACTAAGGAGAATACTGCTTCTTGGAAGGATATCACATAATAGGAAAACTTTTACATGTGGTAAAGAAAGGAGACTGAGGTAAATTCAGACTTGAGCTGGGAAAAATCTACAAGTATTTATTAAGCCTACCCAAGTACCAGGAATATAAAAGCAAAACCAGTACCTGTTCTCAAGGAGTTCACATTCTAATCAATAAGACAAAATAAAAACAATTTTGTTCACACAAAATATATACTCTGTAGTTGAGAGACTCTCAGAGGGAGGATGCCAGCATTGGGAAGGTTGGAAGAGGGAGGGAATCATGTCAGTTAGCTAGCATTTATTAAGCACTTACTGGGTACTAGAATACACCAAAAAAAGGCAAAAAAGATGGTTCCTGCTCTTAAAGAACTTGCAGTCAAATGGTGAGGTGGAGAAAACAAATAAATGCTCATGAACCAACAAGATTCAGAAAAAAAAGGGGGGGGCAATTTCAGAGAAAAGGCAGTATTATTAAGTGGGATAGTGAGATTTCTTGTTGTGGAACTTTAGCTGAAACTAGAAACCAGGGCAGGCAGAGGTGGAAGTGAAGGAAGGCATTCTGGAACAGCAAGGAAGCCAGTGTCATTGTTTAGCAGATTATGTGGAGTGGAATGAAGTCTATGACAGGAAAAGTAGGAAGGGGCAAGGTCAGAGGATTTTATTTTTGATCCTGAAGGTTAATAGGGAGTCTCTGGAGTTTACTAAGAGTGAAATATAGTTAGACTTATTTCAGAAAGATTACTTTGAGAGATGTTTGGAGGATGGATTGTAGTGAGGAGAAATGAACCAAAGAAATAAATTCAGACAGATAGTGAAATAGTTGAGATTTTAGGAAATGCCAGGTGGTATTAGGAGGCTGTCAAAATCCCAGAAGTGTTTTTTTTTTTTTTTTCCTCCCCCTGGAGGGGAGGTTTGGCAGTCAAGTATTAGCAAGCCTAGGTCCAGGGGGAATGGTTGTTGCTGTTTGTGTTTGGGTAACAGGAGAGTGAGTGAAAAGATAATAAAAAAGAAGAAAGGGGTGCCTAAAGGTAACTTTATAGGCTTCATAGTTTTGCCTAGAGCCAGTCCTTACCACAGTGGTTAACCACATTTGTTTATTTTATAAAGTACTCTCTAGAGGCAGGAAAAGAGGGAATCCAGGAATCCCAGAATGCAATCAACATTGCAAAGCAACTAAAAAGCATACTGTAATAATACTTCAAAGATTAAGCCTTTGAGAGATATAGTAGTTGGGGGTAAAGGGAAAACAAAACAACAATAACCACTCCCATTCCAGTTAATTTGGGAATAAAATCTCTCCAGATTTGCTTAGGCTGCTGTTTCTCAGACATGACATCAGTCCTTTATCAAATCATATTCAAGACCTTCCAGCTTCATAGAACTTGCCTGAACTTGCCTCCCGTTGTTTTAGTTTTGTAAGATTTCAGGGTCACGCCATGCTGTGAGGAACCTTTAAGATTACTTATGGTGGAGGTTAAGAAAAACTGTATTGCAGAAATGTAGTGCATTCCACGGTATAAAGGATGGTGCTAATTCTTGCTAAATATTTCTCTTGGGCTTGAAATTTGTTGGTATGAGTTTACAAGTTAATCAATTGTTAAGCATCGTACTAGTTATACTATTTTTTTATACTATCTGTTGTTGGAAAAGAATATAGAAATAAGCGATTACTAGGTCAAGAGAAATATCACTGGGCCCAAATCTGTTGTCACACAATTGGAACACGAAAAAGGCTTCTTAATCAGTCCTTGGTAATAACGGCTGATTTGTCAGTTTCAGAACTTCAGAGCTGAGTGGCAAAGGATTAGATCTGAAGGAATCCTTGGGGATCATCTAGCGCAGATCCCTTTCTTTCTTCACGTGCAAAATAAGGGATCTGTATTTTGCACGTGAAGAAACTGAGGGCCAGACACAGGATTTGCTGAAAACTTTGCTGCTTAAAAGCTCCGCCAGTAATTTTTGGATGGTGATCGAAATTGAGTTATCTGACGCTTGACACCGGTGGATGCCGTCACACACTTTTTGCCGCTCCAAGCACAATTCCGAGAGTGGTTGCCTCTGCATCCCGGCCCACCCTAGGACTCTCTAGCTGGGATGTCCAAGGGCCTCCGGCAGTTTCGATATTCACTGGAGAAGCGCCTCCACTTTGTGGCCTGACTCAAGGGTGCAAGAGAGTGACTATATGTGCACACGCGTGTGACGCAGTCTCTTCTGCTTGAAAATGTGTGCAAAAATTATACACAGATGGGGGCTCCCCTGTCCCGCAGCGCGAATGCTTCCTCCTCTTCCTTCTCCTTCTTCTCCCCGGAGTCTCCATCTGGAGAGACCTTCTCTCCCGGTCACTCTCGTACCTCCTACTCATCCTGGAGCCCCCGCCCCAATAAGGCGGTCGAAGGGGAGCTGCCACAACCCGAGAGCTAGCACTACAGCTTACTTAGTCTCCATCCCGCCCCCAATCCTCCGCCCCCACCACTTCGCTCCGTTCTCGGATCCCCAGCTGGAAGAGAGAAGACAGACGCGGGCGTTTAGGCGCTCGGCCATCGATTGTCGCGGTCTGGCTCCTACGTTTCCCCCTCCCCCTTCCCTCCCGAGACTCAAAACGGTCTCCCAGCCTCTAAGCCAGAGGCTGGGAGGAAAAGCGGGACCAGGCGGGGTGGAGGGATTGCCGAACGAACGGATGAGTGTGTGTGGGAGCTCTCGTTCAGTCTGGAGAGCGGCGGCGGCGGTGGGGGGGCTGTCTCAGTGGCGCGAGGCCGGTGCACGCCCCCCCCACCCCCTACCCCGACGGCCTCCCGAGCGCTCCCAGCCTTGTGCCCCCCCGCGCCGCCTACTGCGTGCGGTGTCCTCGCACGGCTCCGCTGGGAAGAGTGTGAGTGAGAGTGAGAGAGAGTGAAAGAGAGAAAAAGGGAGAGAGGTAGGGAGGGAGGGGGTGCGCTCGAGTCGCGGCGGCGGCTCCGGCAGCGGCGCGGGCTCCCTCTCTTCCCCCCCCCCCCCGCCGCGGTGTGTGCAGGGAGGGAGCAGCCGGGGGCTCGGCGGTGGCGGCGGCAGAGACGGCCGCGGCGTCTCTCTCCGGCTCCTCCTTCAGATTCTCTCCATCCATCTGCCGTGGCCATGGCCCGCCGCGGGAGCACAAAGGAGCCCCCGGGTTGGAGGTCAGCACGGCTCCTGCTCTTCCTTGTCAGTGTGGGCGGTAAGTATCTCTCTCTTTCTCCCACCTCGCACCCCGTTTTGGCCAGTGACTGAACAAAGCCGGGAATCCCCCTTGCCCCCCGGTTTCTCCCTCCGACCCCGGGGCCTCCCTTGGGACGGACGGAGGGGAGCCCGGCTCCTCCCGGTACACAAAGGCGGCGCTTGTGCTCCCACCTGAGGGGGGAGCAGCACAGTTGTCCTGGGCTTTAGGGCCCGGGCTCTCTCCCGAACCAGCCCCCAGCCCCCCCAAAAGAGGGAAAAGTGTTGAAAGGAACAGGACCTTCCTTCCCCGTGGGCTGTTGGATCTGACTTCTCCTCGCCCTCAGAAACCCCTTCCCCACTCTCTCAGGAAGTTCTCTCCTCACTGGAGACTAAGAAAGCTGGCCCTCCCCGGAGCCCCCTGTTCCCCGCTGTTCACGGGCTCCCTTCTCCCCTGCTGAGGCTCACTTCGTACGGGCATGCGGTGTCCTAGTCACTTGGGAAAATCCTGCATGCACAGGAAGGCCTGTAAATACTTTCCAGCTCCATCTCACTGTCTCCTGAGTGCTTTACCTTGTTCTTTCTATCTTTACGGAAGATCTCTGCAACTCTCAGAGACCTATAGTCACTTCAGCACCCTTGACATCCTCTTTTTTTTTCAACTTTTATTTCCTAGTCTTTGAACTGCTACAAAGAGACCTCTTTTTACCTTCTCTGGTTAGGAAAGAAAAATAAGAATCCAGAAATGTCTTTAAAATTTAAAGTTTCCCATAAGAGCTGGGAAGTGTATTATGAATAAACCAGTGGATGTACTTAGTCTAGTGAAAGGAGGACTGAGAGGGACACCCCGTTCCACCTTTTGACTCTGTAACTTGTTCTAGTTTCTTAATCCAAGTTGACTGCTCGGTACACTTGAGGTCAACACATAAAGTACCCAGAATTGATAAGGGGGGGGAAACAGTGAAAATTAATTTAACTCAAATCAACTTGTTTGAAAGTCTGATTATATCAGTCATAAATGCAATCCTTTTGAACCGTATATCTCTCAGAAGATTCCAGTGATCATATGTCACAAATGAGCATTGTCAAGTCTTTTCTGAAAACATCCACCAGTGGTATATGTGGTAGCTATCTTAACTTTTGGCAAGTTATAAAGTATTATAGTAAAATTATTTGCCTCAAGTGGCATCCACCGGTTTTTGCTTGTTAGCAGGTTTTGAGATTTTTTTCAGAGGTGACTTGATCCTCATGAGTTAATCTGTTGTCTTCTGGATTTGAGATTATTGTTACACAAGGTAGCATTATGTGTGTCTAAAAAAAATCTGGTCTTGGATTAAGAAATCCTGCTTTAGCATTCCATCTTTATACCTACTAGTTGTATAAATAGGTTATATATCATTTAACCTCATTAAACCTTGTTTGAACCATCTATAACATGGTTATAGTACTTTTACAGTGTTCACAAGGTTTTTGATTACTCATTGCATGAGTTAGCAGTGATTATCAGTTTATGGGACTGAGTTTCACACCAGAAGTCAGTAAGCTACCTATAGGTGCATCAGGTTTTGGTACAACTTTTGGAGGGGTACCTCAAATTGGGGTGGTTCTGGGCAGTAGAACTCTGGTAAAGAGAAAGGGAAAGAGTGGTGGTTGTCAGACTTAGTCTAAAAACTTGAGTATACTTAGCTGTATCCTTGTCTAAACAAACCCAAGCCATTGATTTGAACTAGTAGGTTATGCTACTCTAGAATAGATAATTGCATTGGTTTGCCTAGGTATGACTTTTTTTTTTTTTTTTTTTTTTTTTAAATTTTTATCCCTTGAATTTAGACTGAGTTTACAGAGATGGGACCGCAGGAAATGTATACATAGGCTGTTTGCTTTCCTGCATTCTCTAGGGAAGTTTTATACTAAGTAAAACATTAAAAAGTAGTTTGTTTTTTAGTTTGCAAGTGTTTCCCCTGGTGTAACAGAAGAAAAGACCTAAACTAACTGCCAAATTTGAGTATAAACATAAAAGCTATTTTTTTAAACTAGCAATAATTAAGAATTTCAGTGTGCAAGAAAAGAGGAGGGAGAAAACCAAGCATACCATCAAACATTGCTTCTACTGTGATGAAAGGAAATCATTGACCTACATCTATCTGGGAAACATATTTGTATTTGTACATTTTTTCTTTTCATTTTATCCAACCATATCTGGATTTATGCCAGTCAAAATGCTTGAATAACTTGAAAAATGCCCTTTTAGTCTCTGATTTTCTTTGTTTAAAAAGCATTTTCTGATTAGCACAAATATCTTCAAAAGCAATTCTAATGTGCCTTAAAAGATCTAATTCTTCCCAGGGACTGTAGCATAGATTCTACTAAGAAGACCAGGATGCTTGACTTATATTAAGCCATTTCCATCTCTTACTTCTTCATACAGCCCATTCTTAGCTATCAATTTTAATGTTGCATAGCTTTGACTTTTTTCTTTGATAATGCTTTGAAACATTTCATGTGTTTGCCTTATGTACTTCTCTGCTTTTATTTGCTTTGGCATACACATTCTCACACATGAGATGAACTAAGATGTGTGTGACTTTGGTACTTACAAGTAACTTTTCTGAACTCCAAAGCTGTTTTTGGAATCTCTGTATTATTATCTAAAGCAGGATTTTTTTTTCCTTTTTGAAGAAATTGCTGGATAGGTACAATTACCTGGCAACATTTGATATATCTTGGCAGTTGAAGGCTCATAGGAATTAGAAGCAAAGGACTAAATTGAGAGGACATGCTCTTTATTTTATCTCTTAAGTTAGCTTGTAGTTTTGAAGGAACTGGAACACTAGTAATAACCAGGATCTCTCCCCAGGAACTGTGCTGGTACTGTTAGCAGTAAGGGAAAGAGACTGGACCAGTGATTTCATTGGTATTTAGGAAACTCCTGAGGAGAAAATTCCCTTTACCAACACAGGTTGTCACTTTTCTACACTTGAGAGTCCTCAGAGTAGTTAAATAATTTGCCTTGAGTCACATAGAATATATGTTAGGGTGGGACTTGAACCTAGGTCTTCCTGGTTCTAAAATGAGCTCTCTGTCCACAGTGTGCTAAACTCTTACTATTAGCAATTTTTTTTTAAGTGCCTCCTAGAATCCTAGATATGATTGCATGTTTTCTATCTAGGGCTATCAAGTTGTCTTTTTTTTTTTTCTATTGGTATCCTCATACTCATCAAATGGAATAGTTTCATTGTTTGAAAACCCCTCTTCTCCCAGATGAAAGTTTAATATTTATTAGTTCTGTGTATATGTGTATCTGAGAAGTATGTGTAGAAAATTTCAAGATAATGTGTTTGAATTATTTAACCTAGAGAAAATTGAGAAATGTTGCTAGTAGTTAATGTTTGGTAGCTATATGATGGCATTTATCAATAAGTTGAATGTCAACTAAAACTGACTGCAAATTAATTCAGTAAAGATTGTAAAATGTCTGTTCTATGCACAGCATTTTATTAAATGCTATGAGAGAAAAAAGGCAAATGCTATTAGTTTTGTATTTAAACTTAAAGTCTTTTGCATGTCAGTCAATAAAAATTAAGTGCCTGGTATATGGCAGACACCATGCTAAGCATTGGAGATGCTGAGAAAGTCAGGTAGTTCCTGCTCTCAAAGAGCTTACAGTCCTACTAAGGAGACCACATGCAAGCAATTATGTGCAAATAAATTGTCCTCAGGATAAATAGGAAATAATCTACTGAGAATTGGGACTGTATTCAGATTTTGGAGAGAATGTAGAACTTCCTGAAAGGTGGGAATGCAAATTTGAACCTGAGCCCGATCTGGAGTGAAACAATTCATTTTTACGCAGCACACTGCTTTGTTTGAATTCACAATCAAAATGTTATAGAACATCAAGACCAGTGTGAAAAACAAATGGAGATAATGCATTCTGTAGAATTGTAAATTGTCATCAGGTAGAAAATTGTTATCCTCCCACACAGTCTTATTTCTCCCACTTCAATATTGTTTATCCATATCCTAGCCCATTCTACTAAGCCATGTAATAATTTGGTGACATCAAAGACCTTACCTTTCAGATCTATAAGTTCTATAACTTTCTCACCTAACAGCAAATCTTACCCTGTCCACCTTAAGTTGTGTGATCTTGGACAAACCACTTAATATCTGAACTTCAGTTTCATTATCTATAAGATGGGATAATGAATGATTTTTTTATCTCAAAAAATGACTATAAGGAAGTGCTTTGTGGATCACAAAACATTATATCTAATATTTGCCTTTACTATAACCTCTGGACAGTGAGAAAATACAAAATGTTCTGCATATTACAGAAATAGCATCTATTTAGATCCAGAAAAAGACCTTAGAGATCATTTAGTTCAACCTTTTTACTTTACCCACAATCAAATTGAGGCTCAGAGAAGTTTTAATTTTAGTAAGTTCAAACAGATATTAAGTAGCAAATCCCTGGAATTGAGTCTAGACCTTCTGAGTTCATTATTCAGATATTCTGTTTTAACCTAGTTTCCCTTATCAAAGTTTTCCTGACACCACTCTCCTGGTTCTTCCTATCTGATCACACCACCACAGAATTTATTTCTTTTTTTCTTCCTTCCTCCTCCCCCCCAACTTTTATTTATTTATTTTTTTAAAATTATATCTTCCTGTTGGTCATGCTAAATAAACGTGAATGTCCTTCAGGGATCTGTTCTGAGCCATCTTCTCTTCTTACTTTACACTTTCTCCCTTGGTGTTTTCATCAGCTCCCAGAGGTTTAATTATCATTCTTATTCATATAATTCTTCAGTCTGTTGATCAAGCCTTAATCTCACTGTTGATCTCTAGTCTAGAATCACCAATAATCTATTAGACATCTAAAATTGGATGTCTCATAGCCATCTTCAATGCAATATGTTCAAAATCAGAACTTATTATCTTATCCCCAAAGTCATTCTCTTCCTACCTTCCCATTTTCTGTTGAGGACACCATCATCCTCCCAGTTGCTTGTGTTGGAAACTTAATTGTCATTCTCTCTCACCCCATGTAGTTTTTCTGCCATCAAGTTTTGTTGTTTCTATCTTTGTAACTTCTAGAATACTTTTTATCTCCTCTGATATGCCATGATCTGGTACTTGGCCCTTATCACTTCATGCAGGAAGGATTACTTTTGTCTTTGGAAATCTACCTGCCACAAGTATTTCACTACTCTATTTCATCATCTCAAATTGTCACAGTGATCATCAACCAGTGGCTCACTATTACCTCCAGGATCTAATATAGAATGCATTGTTTAGCTTTTAAAGCTTTTTATACCTTGACCCTTTTGTTCCTCTGCAGTGTTTTTATACTTCACTCTTTTCTACATACTCTTTATTTCAGCAATAGACCACTTCTTGCTGTTCCCCACATACAGCACACAGAAAACATGACTGTCCTCATGCCTCAAATATTCTCCTTCTTCATCTCTGTTTCCTGACTTCCCCAACTTTCTTAAAAATTCAGCTCAAATTCTACTTTTTCTGCAGGAGTCCCTTCCTGTTATTTTCCCTTCTTGCTTCATATCTTCTCTATCCCTTCCAATGTCCTCCCTGTAATTTACCTTGTATTTTGTGTGTACAGAATTATTTAAATATTATGTCCTCCAATAGATTGAGGGTCTCTGAGGGCAAGGACTATTTTTGCTATTCTACATATCCCCAGTACTTAATACAGTGCCTCACCCATACCAAGTACTAATAAATGCTTGATGACTTGATTAGGGAAATATAGAGTTTCTTTGAAAAAGTGGCAATTCAGATGAATCTTGAAGAAGAAAAAAAAGAGAAAATTCAACTAATGAAGATGGGGGAAGTCCATTTTGAGCAGGGTGGACAAGGTGAGCAAGGGCATAGTAACAAAAGATTGCAAAATAAAAACTAGATTGGGGCAGAGAGAGGGACATATTAAGTGTTCTATAATATAAAATATATAATAGGAAATAGTATGAGATAGGATAGATTAATATAAGGTCTTAAAAGAGAAGGTAGGTTAAGATATAAGGTCCTAAAAGGGAAGGTAGGTTGATGTCTGATTGTGGAGGGTTTAGGATGCCAGGATCAAGAATTTATAACTTTTTTTTTTGTAGGCAAATAAGGATCCACTGAACTCTTTTGAGTAGAATGGTGACATAGGTAGTGCATTTTGAAGAATGCTTTAAAAAAGGGTAAAATTACAGATAGGAAGAATAGCTAGGAAGACCTGGATTAGGATGGTTGGAGTCAGAATGGAAAAGAAGTGACAACTTAGATATTGTAGAGATTAAATCAACAGGATTTTGGAATTGATTGGATTTGAGGATAAGGTGAGGGAAAAATGAAGAGCCAAAGATGACTTGACTCTTTATTTCATTTCTTACAGTGACTGTTCCAGACCTTTATCTCTTATCTTTTTACTCCCACTCCCCATACTTACAGTAGCCAATTTCCTCCCTGAGAAGACTGAGGATTTAGTATAAATTCCCTTAGCTCCCTAATTTTTTCCTTCTTCCATTCTTTAAGATTTCTCTGCTTCATTATCCATTCAAGAAGATAAGAAATATCACTATTTTTTCATATCTATAAGATAATATATGCTGTGGAGAGAAAGCTTCAACCTTAAGTTTTGTGATGATAAGTTATTTAATCTCTTAGTTCTCTAAGACTCCAAGTTGTCAATTAGTTGTTTGATAAATTTTATGGAAGACATGAATAACTTTTTACCAGAGAAATCACAGATCTGGTGAAAAAAAGAGGGGGGGGGGAAGTGTCTTCTGTGCCTATTCTTTTCCACTATCAACTCATTCCTTAACCTCTTAAAATCAGACATCTATACCCATCATTTTATAGCAATTTTTTTTTTTTTTTTTTTTTTGTTAACAGGTATATAAGAGATTGCTGTGTGCTGGGAACTATGCTAACTGATTATCTAATATGCCTTTTGGTCAGCTTATTAAATCCAGTAAGCTATTTTTGGTCTTCATCTTCCTTGATCTTGTAGTTTTTTGACTCTGTTGACCCTCCCTTATGGCTACTCCGTCATTATCAGGATTATCATAATCTTCTGTTATTTTTCTATCTATAACTGGCTTTTCTGTCTCCTTTACTGGCTATTTATTTTCTTTATGATCTATTTATGTGGATGTTTTACAGTTGTCCTTGGTCCTCTCTTTTCTTTACACACTGTCTCGGTCATCTAATTTCACTCACTTTGAAGTTTTAGTTTCAGCTACCACCTTTGTGTGGATGACTCCAAAATCGTTATCTCTAGTTTTCTAAACTTTTTCTTTGAATGCCAAGAAGTGTATTTACAATTAATGTTGACATTGATGTTCACCTAGCACACTAAACTTAAAATGTCCCAAAACATGCTTATTCTTATATCACTGTTTCTGTTTGTGCTTCACACTCCTACCATATTTTAAATCTTGGGGATGATTCTGCTCATCTCAGAACTACAGTACTTTGCACTGTATATATGCTTTCTCTGTTGATTTTACCTCTGCTCTGCCCCTGAGGATACAAGGTAAATATTATAGCCTCTGCCCTCAAGGAGTTCACAGTTTACTGAGAGATATCAACATGCAAAGAATTATACTTCCATGATAAATTCAATGTTAATGGAAGGTAAATTCAGAAAGAAAGAACTAGCAGTGGAATGGACCAGGAAAGATCTGTAGAAGGTAAGATTTAAGCTGAGTCTTGGAGTAAGCCATCTGTCTCCTCCTTTCTCCATACCTGCTCCCACCATTCTCATACACATTATTTGCTTGGGCTATTTTTTTTTATTAAAGCAACCTTTTAAATTTATTTTATTTATTATTATTATTTTTTTATTAAAGCTTTTTATTCACAAAACATATGCATGGTAATTTTTCCACATTGACCCTTGTAAAACTTTCTGTTCCCAATTTTTTTCTCCTTCCCCTATATGGCAGGTAGTCCAATTTATGTAAACATGCATAGGTAATTTTTCAACATTGACCTTTGCAAAGCTTTCTGTTACAAATTTTTCTCTCCTACTTCCCACCCCCTCCCCTAGATGGCAGGAGGTCTAATACATGTTAATTATGTTAAAATATTTGATAGATCAAATATGTGTATATATATTTATACAGTTATCTTGTTGTACAGGAAAATTAAAACAAAACAAAACAAAACAAAAAAACAAAAACCTGAGAAGGAAAACATAATGTAAGCAAACATCAATAGAGAGTATGAAAATGCTATGGTTATGGTCCAGACTCAGATCCCACAGGCCTCTCCCTAGGTGTATATGGCTTTCTTCATCACTGAACAGCTGGAACTGGTTTGAAATATCTCATTGTTGGAGATAATCATGTCCTTCAGAATTGATCATCAAATAGTCTTATTGTTGCCGTGTACAATGATCTGGTTCTGCTGATTACACTCGGCATCAGTTCGTGCAAGTCTAGACTAGAAATAGTTTTAATTTCATCATCTGAAAATTGTTCATATCCTTTGACCATTTATCGATTGGAGAGTGGCTTGAATTCTTATAAATATGAGACAATTCTCTATATATTTTAGAAATGAGGCCTTTATCAGAACCCTTAAATGTAAAGATGATTTCCCAATTTATTGCTTCCCTCCTAATCTTGTCTGCATTAGTTTTGTTTGTACAAAAACTTTTTAATCTAATATAATCAAAATTATCTATCTGATGTTCAATTAAGAGTTCCAGTTCTTCTTTGGACACAAATTCCTTCCTTCTCCAAAAGCCTGAGAGGTCAACTGTCCTATATAACAAGATAATTTAAACTGGCCTCAATCATCTCATTGTTGGAAAGAGTCATGCTCATCAGAATTGATCATTTTATAATATTGTTGTTGCATTTGTAATGATTTCCTGGTTCTGCTGATTTCACTTAGCATCAGTTCATGTAAGTCTCTCCAGGCGTCTCTGAAATCATCCTGCTGGTTGTTTCTCACAGAACAATAATATTCCATGATATTCATATGCCATAATTTAGTCACCCATTCTCCAATTGATGGGTATCCATTTAGTTTCCAGTTTCTTGCCACTACAAAAAGGGCTATCATTGGGGCAGCTAGGTGGTGCAGTGGATAGAGCACCAGCCCTGAAGTCAGAAGGATCTGAGTTCAAATTTGGTCTCAAACATTTAACATTCCCTAGCTGTGTGACCTTGGGCAAGTCACTTAACCCCAATTGCCTCAGCACAAAAGCAAAAAAGGGGGGGGGCGCTGTCACAAACATTTTTGCACATGTGGGGCCCTTTCCCTCCTTTAAGATCTCTTTGGGATATAGGCCCAGTAGAAACACTGCTAGGTCAAAGGATATGCACAGTTTGATAACTTTTTGAGCATAGCTCCAAATTGCTCTCCAGAATGATTGCATTCGTTCATAGTTCCACACAACAATGTATCAGTGTCCCAGTTTTCCTACATCCCCTCCAACATTTGTCATTATCTTTTCATGTCATCTTAGCCAATCTGACAGGTGCATAGTGATATCTCAGAGTTGTCTTAATTTGCATTTCTCTGATCAATAATCATTTGGAGCACCTTTTCATATAACCAGAAATAATTTTAATTTCATCATCTGAAAATTGTCTGTTCATATCTTTTGACCATTTATCAATTGGAGAATGGTAAAGCAGCCTTTTTAATACTAAGAGATATTTATAGAGAGCTTTAAGGTTTTTACTTACCCAGGTATAGATTTAATTAGGTCATTTCTCTGCTCAGAAAATTTTAAGTGGCTTCTTCTTGTCCACTGAGTAAAGATTAGAATTTTTTGTCAGATTTTTAAAGCTTTCTACTGCCTTATTTCCTAATTTATCCCATTCCATCTTGTCTTCAATTGCCTCCTCTATTATCCTTCCTCAACTTAACTTCAACTCCTCTCTTTCTATTAACTATTTGTTTATTGCCTACAAACATGCCCATGCCTCTTCTATCTTGAAAAAACCTTCATTTGATTTCTTCCATCAACTGTTGAACCATAATTTACTAGCCTTTCCTGGCCTATCTTGAGAAGGCTATCTGTATTAGGTGCTGCTTACATTTTCACTCTCTTTTTAACTCCTTTTAGTCTCACTTCCAAACATCATTCAACCAAAATATCTCCTTCTAGGTAACTAATAGTCTCTTAATTACTAATTCTAATGGCCTTTTTTCAATCTTCATCTTTTTTGTTCTCTCTTCCGCCTTTGACACTGTCAATCTCTTCTTGATAATTTCTTCTTCTAGGTTTTTGTGAGTCTCTTCTTTCTGGTTCTCCACCAACCTGTCTGGCTGTTCCTTTGCTGGATCTTCATCCAGGCCATACCTGTTTACCATGTCCCACAGAGCTCTTGTCCTAGGCCCCTCTGCCCCTGTACTAATTTATGAATTTATGTCCTGTGAATTTATGTCATCTCTATGCTGATAATTTGCAGATTTTCTTATTTATCCCTAACCATTCTGCTGACCCTTCTGCATTTCCAGTCAGCTTTCAGGTATCTTAATCTAGATGTCCTAAGACATCTCATACTCTACATGTTCAAAATTGAACTCAGGTCTTTCCTTCCAAAAAAATTCTGAAGATAAGATTTGGAGAAAACAAAGCTGAAACATAGCAGATGAAAAATGAGGGGAAGTCATAGAAGATATTTGGGTTGGAATTTCAGCTGAACAGGAACTTAACTGGGTGTTAAGAATGTTTTTATAGGCTTAATGTCAGTATAGGCTTCTTGTCTTTGTGATAGGAAGGTGTTTTTTTTTTCCTTAATTTTTGTTTTTTAAATTAAAAGACCTTGGGAGGCAATAGAAAAGAAGGGAATTTAAGTAGGAAAAATGAAATTTAGTATTTATAAATGAGAATTTTTATCACTTGAAGGAAATGTAAAATGTCAGAATGTATTTCTTTTTCTTTCATTTTTTGTTTTTATATAAATAGTATTTTATTTTTCCAAATATGTGCAAAGATAGTTTTCAACATTCACATTTGCAAAACCTCATGTCCAAATTTTTTGCTCTCTGGGTCCTCCTATACAGCAAGCAATCTGACATAGTTTAAATATGAGCAGTTCTTTAAACATATTTCTTATAGTTATCCTTCTGTGCAAGAAAAATCAGATCAAAAGAAAAAAAAAACAAGCAAAGAACAACAAAAGGTGAAATACTATGTTTTGATCCACATTCAGTTTCCATAATTCTCTCTCTGCATGTAGATGGCTCTCTCCATCCCACCTATTTGAGTTAGAGTTACCTTGAATCACTTTATTGTTGAAAAAAGCCAAGTCCATCACTAGTTAATCATCACATAATTTTCCTATTGCTTGTTGCTGTGTTCTCCTGATTCTTCTCACTTTGCTCAGCATCAGTTAATGAGTCTTTCCAGGTTTTTCTGAAATCAGCCTGCTCATAATTTCTTATCAAACAATAACATTCCATTACATTCCTATACCATAACTTATTCAACCATCCCTCTCCTGGTGGAATAATTTCCTCAATTTCCAGTTCCTTGCCACTACAAAAAAGATTGCTACAAACAACTACAGAGCTAAAAGCTGCTGCAAACATTTTTGTACGGGGCATGTTTGTTCTTTAGGTTAAGTAGTTAATAATCCTGATTTTTAAAAATAATACTAGTAATGAATGAAACATGAGATAATGTTGAATAATTCTTTATTCATGTACTTCCTAGTCAAAAGTAATTTTTCTTTCCTCTGTTTACTGTCGATGAAAAAACTTTTTGACAATATTTTATAATATAGTGCTTAGTTATACTTAGATTGTACTTGGTTGGAAACTCTAATTTGAGTCTTGTCTCTGACACCTCTGTATAGCATGTGAACTCTTGATTTTCACATCTGTAAAATGTGGGCAGCTAAGTAGTGCAGAAGATAGACACCTGGAATCAGATTCTGATCTCTTAACGCCTATTACTGTTCAACCCTAGTTAAGTTACTTAATCCTGTTTGCCTCAGTTCCTCATCTGTAAAAATGAGCTGAAGAAGGTAATAGCAAACTCTTCCAGTGTCTTTGCCAAGAAAACCCCATATGGGGTCATGAGGAATCTGACAGGACAAAAATAATTGAATAACAATAAAAATGTGGTTAACAGTATTCTGATACTATCCCACAAGGTTGTTTCAAGGAAAATAAATTGTATTCTTCTTTTAAAAAAAAATTGCTAATTTGCTAATTTTTATTATATTATATATTTAAATTATATTTAAAGTTCATGTTCTTTTTAATATTATTGTACATGTGTGATATCTTACTAGATTTTAAACTATTTTGGTATGTATTTTATTCTCAGTGCTTAGCATTGTATACTTAATATAGTGGAAGCTTATTAAATATTAAATTGAAATAAGCTGCTTACTTTTATAGAGGCATAGATGAGTTTTGATTTATATTAAAAGAATAGTACTCCAACAGGCAAAACTATGAATTTATCAAAGTACTAAAGAGTGCCAGCATTCTTTCTATTTGTATGCCAATTAATCTAGTGATTTCCCAGGAATTGAAGTTTAGTTTACTAAGCTTCACTCTCTTCTCATATACCTTGCCTTTTATAAAATTGCTACTTCCCTCTCCTTACCCTGTCTCCCACTTTTCCTATCCTTGCAATTTAGTTCTCATAAAATAACCACAGATTTCATAAGTTCCATAGCCATGTCATTAAAACCTTCCAGTTTTAAAATAGGTATAATCATAGAAATATTGTTTTGTTAAATTTAGTCCCAATATACAATTCTAGGCAGTCATGAAACTTGTGGATTGTAAGGAATTCTTGTCATATTGAGTATGACTTCTGCTTTGGAAACTCTTTAGGCCCTTTGGTCTTATATAAAGGAATTTTGATTATTTAACCTTGTTAAGGGAAGACTGAAGAAACTAAACTTAAAGTGCATGAAGAAATAGTTTTAGTCAATGGTTCTCCTTGCACTGGGGACAAGATTGGTAGGAATGGAATTTAAATTACAAGAAATAGTATTTTTTTGAGGAATCTAGGTAAACAACTTTCATAGACTTAAGAGCTCTGAATAATACAATGCAGTTACTTTCAGTCATTTCAGTATGCTATCTATATCTTGATGGAGAGGTGATGAATTCAAGAAGCAGTATGAAACTTTCATTTTTGGACATTTATTTTATTTTATGTATATTTGTTATGAAGACTTTTTTTTGTTTTTCTCTATTAAGTTGGAGAGATAGAAACAAATAATACTTGGGAATAGATGCTTGTTAATTGAAAAATAATTGTACTTCTTTTTACACTTCTATTTCCTAAATAATTTTAAAGAGTTTTTATCCTTATCAAATGAAAGTATTTTCATTTCACAAGTCCAATGTGCTTGCATCAATTTATTAATTTTCCTTACTTAGTGCTAAAAATATTGAAAGATCAGAGATACAGGATATGTAAGGGACCCAAAAGACCATTTGGTCCTGTCCTCTTATATTACAGATGAGTAAACTGAGGACTTTGGAGCATAAATGAGTTCCTTAAAATCTTACAAGTAGCATTTTAGTTCCTGAAGGCTAGATGTGAACTCAGGTCTTTTGACCCTAGAGCTTTTTACATTGTACTATAATTCTTCCTTTGAAGCTGTGAGTAATAATTCATACTTCACTTTTGGTCATGACAAGACAGGACTAGTCTCACTACTAATTGGAAAGGCATTTAGATTTTGAATACCTCCATTCACATTAGCAGCCAAGATCCTGTTTCAAAGGACTCTTCAGTTACTGTAAGAGGGGTGTTAGTCAAATACACTATGGCTTAAAGGAAGGGAATTTGAAGGTGTCACCTTGGACCTGAGAAAGTATAGGCTTACCATGAGTAGCAGCACCCTGAGGCTCTGCTGATGTCCTTGAGGAATTACAGATGGACAGTTCACTTGTATTCACTTCAGCTCCTTTTTACCCTAGAGCAAGTGTCTCATAAGTAAATAAGATTCTTTTATGAATAAAGTTTGAAAACATTTCCTTTTAAACTTCATATAAAGTTTAAAATATTCACATTAAGTAATCTGCTAATCAATTTTTAAATTAAGATAATTGTATATTTCCAAATGAATTTTTGAATAATATTAGTAATCATTATTATAATTGTTCAAAAAATGGAGAGTGGGGATAAGGTAAGTTATTTATTTAAATAACAGCCTGCATTAATAAACCCTATAGTCTTTAATAACAGATCTGTAAGTGAAGCAAAAAATTAACATGTTTCTCTGCTCAAACTATACTTGAGTTTTATGGAATTCATTGTGGTTAAGGTAAAGAGAGTTTTATGAATATAAATACCCCCTGCTTTTGAGTATAGACTCTACTTATTGGCTGTGCTTCTAATCCTATCTGAGTTTTTTTGAATAATTTAAATTGCCTTATCAGTTTCAACAGCTAATTCAGTGCTTAAGTTGGAGTTGAGCTTTTCTCTATTTTCTTCACTGTTAATTTTTTTTTTCCTCTTAAGTTGTTCAAACTGATACCCAAATGATTTCAGGTCTGTTACAATGCTGTATGTGAGTGCTAACCTAAGAGTGATTCTGAACTGTTTTGGACATTCCAGAGTTATTTTTAGGCATTTCTAGGCCCAAATGCTAGACCCTTCATTATCTGGTGAACTTGGAGGGTTCTTTAGTTTTCATATTGACATAAATCTTGAATTTCAGTTTTCTATAGCATTTATTCTTTCCAACAATAATCATTTGCTAGGTAAATGTGATTTGAAAGTACAAGTGTCAGTCATAAACTCTATACTTGAGTCCTAAATAGGTAGCTGGGCCCAATGAATTGTTCTTTTTGCTGCTTACTTACATATGTGTAATCTGACATGTGACCTGGCAAGTATGCTACACTGTACTTGAACTTGTCATATCTTTTGATTACTCTTTGGATTGTTTGGAACTTTGTTTCTTTGAAGTTTGTGTTATTCTGTGAGATTTGTAATCACATGGCTTACTTTGTGCCATGCACTATACAAAGTGTTGAAAAAGCAAAGAAAGGCAAAAAATAAAAACAAATCTCAAAACAATACTTTTCCAAAATGAATAATCCTTTCTCAAGGAGCTTACTGTGTGAGGCTAGAGACAATATAAAAACAAGATGTGTGTACACAAAAATAGACACACACACACACACACACACACACACGAGATAAATTATGGATTATCAGCAGAGAGAAATTACTAGCTTTAAAAGTATTTGGAAAGACTTTTTCCAGATGCTGTGATTTTAGGTGAGACTTGAAGGAAACTAGGGAAGCCAGGAGATAGAAATGAGGACAGGAGAGAATTTTAGGTACATAAGACAGTCAGTGAAAATTCATGGAGTTGGAAAATGGGAGAAACAGACCAGTATCACTGAATCACTGAATACCTGGAAAAGGAATAAAGTGCAGAAGGCTGGAAAGGTAACAAAGGATCTGGTTATACAATTCCCATATGAAATTCAGCTTGCTCTCTTCCTCTTGTGACCTTGTATTTAAAACTGAGGCCAACTTTAGAGGTCTGCTAGTCCTACCCTTTCATTTTTGTAAAATTTAATTTAATTTCTTTTCTAGTTATCAACTATTGTTTTCTTTTCTTCTCCATTCTTGTTTGATTTGGTGGAATTGTAAATTCATCCATATTGAATTAGTTCTGACATTTATAATTTACTCTTTTGTCATTTTGGTCAATCTGATGTGTATGAGGTGCAACTTGAGAACTACTTTACTTTGCATCTTATTAATTATTAGTATTTTGGGAGTATTTTAACTATGATTTGTATATTTATCTTTCTTTGAAAACTATTTGTTCGTACCTCTTTATGAATGACTTTTGTTCTTATAAATTTAATTAAGTTCCTTCTCTATTTTAGATGTGAGACCTTTTTTTTTAAGGAAACTTGTTACAAAGATTTTCCCATTTTAACTGTTTTAATTTTATGGAGAAAATTTCAAATATTATCAGTTATCCATTTTATCTAATTAGACTCTCACTGTCTTTTTTCTTTTTAATTATGAACTCTTCCTGTAATCTTTACATCTAAAAGGTAATTTCTTCCATGTGACTCTGATTTGCTAATGATGTCATCTTTTATATCTGAGTCATATATCCATTTGGAATTTATCTTACACTGTATGAGACAGTAATCCTTAATTTTTGCAAGACTGCTTTTCAGTCTCCCCAACAATTTTTGTCAAATGATTCCGTATGTTTGTAGCTGGAATCTGAGGTTATCCAATGTAATGCTACCGTGTTTTGTAAGCTTTTGTACATTGTATCCTTAGTCTGTCACTGTTTGAATGTCCATTCAAACGTCCAAAAAAAACCCCATTTTAGACAAAGTTAATTTGATAAATACTATATAATTTAAGGTATGGTGGGTCTAGATCCCCTTCTTTACCACATTATTTCCTTTAAAATTCTTAACCTTTTGTTCTTCCCGTTTAATATTGTTATTTTTGGCCTAATTTTATAAAAGAATACTTTGGTAGTTCCATATGGCACTGAATAGGTAGATTAATTAGTATTGTTATTTTTTCCATAATGACCAGCCAATCCATAAACAGTTAATATTTCTCCTTATTTCATTCTTTTTTTCTTTTTTTGCTTTTTGCTGAGGCAGTTGGGGTTAAGTAACTTGCCCAGGGTCACACAGCTAGGGAATGTTAAGTGTCTGAGACCAGATTTGAACTCAGGTCCTCCTGACTTCAGTGCTGGTGCTCTATCCACTGCACCACCTAGCTGCCCCCATCCTTGTTTTCTACAAAGAATGGATTCAAATAGTTCTAGGTTTGTCTTTGTGGATAGACCCCCTAATATTTTTATTTACACATTGTAGTTATTCTAAATGCAATTTCTTTTGACTTTTGTTTTTTTCTTAATATTTGGAAATACTGCCAATTTTTCCAACTTCTCTTAATTTTAGTGCCTTTTCTCTCTTAACTGTTTTCTATTATATATATATATATATATATATATATATATCTTGTTTGTATATATCTGCTTGTTGTCTCCCATTAGATCATGAGTGCCTTGAAGGAGGGACTGTCTTGTCTCTTTGTATCCCTGGCTACTTGGCACATAATTGGTACTTAAACAAATTTTTATTAACTGATAGCTTTAATTTATATTATACAATTTGGCTGAATTTATTATTTTACTGAATTTTTATTTTTTTAGGAGGAATCCTTAGACTTATGGTATCACACTCAAGTAGAAATGGAGACCACTAACCAATATAGAAGTATCCCCAAAGGGCACATGTTGATTTAATTACATTATTTATGTTTTATTGTGCTTTTATTTGTTTTGTTAAATATTTCTCAATTATATTTTAATCTAGCAATCGTTACACTTGGGAATATTGTAGACTGAATGTTTCATATCTTCTATTAAAAAAAATGATTGTTTTGTTGCCTCTTTACCTGTATTATTTTCTTGATTTCTCTTTCTAATCTTATTGTTAAAGTACAGGCTTGCTTTATTCCTGATCTTATTGGAAAGCCCTCATTTATCCCTGTTTACATAGAATATTTCCTGTTGGGTTTGATATATGCTATTTACTCCATTAAGGAGTTACTTTGCTTCCTAATTTTTTTAAAGCAAAATATGGATGTTGAATTTGATCCAAAACCTTATTGACAAAAAGTAGTTTTTATTATATTATTAATATTAATTATTATGTGTATAGCCTACCTGATTTTCCTAGCATAAATTCAATTCGATCATAGTTCTTTAAAATCAAGTTCTTTACTTTTTATTTAATTTTTAATTTTTCCTTCAAAAGCCTATTATTGAATATGATTTTTGTTGTACTTTTTGGTTAGTAAATGACATATTTAGTATTTCTGCTTTTCTGCATTTTCTGTAAAGGTACCATACATGGATGAGAAGTATATAAAGTATCATCGCTAATTTTTCCAAAGAGTTATTCAGGTCCTTGACTTCTGTTTTGTTTTACTTTTTCATAAATTTATATAGGTCTAAATAGGATGCATTTGAAGTCCCCCACTATTATGATTGTATTATCTTTCTATAATTCAATTAACTTTTTCCTTAAGTTTTAAGATGTTATGTCTTGTGATAAACACACACACAAACACACACACATAGTAAAGATTGATGTTTATCACCATCTATGGGACCTTTAAATATAATAGCTGCTTATTATTTTCTCATGTACATGTTTACTGTAACTGTGTTACTAAGTCATTATTGCTGCTCTTACTTTTTTGAATTTACCGGTAACAGATAGATTTTGGTCCAGTCCCTCATTTTAACTCAGAATCTTTATTTTACTTGTGTTTGTTATTAGCAGTGTATTATTGGATTCTTTATTCTAATAGATTTTACTGCTTTATGAATGAGTTCATTCATAATCAAGATTATGATTGATACTATTCTTAATTATTAATAATGATAGTAACATGTAATATTATTCCCTTTATCACTCCCTCTTTACAAATAAGGTGGATGGTTAAAAAAAAAGAGAGAGAGTTTTTGCCTAGTACTCATGAATTGTAAATGAATGGGTCTGTTCCCATCCAAAGCCCTTTTTCTCTCTCCTTTTCCCCATTTCTGATTCCAATATTTTGCTTTCTTCCTTTTCTTTTAATCCCCAATTTAAGCTTCCCTCTCTGAGGTTGTCTTGCATATCACTTTTTCCTTACCTATCCTATTCTTTCTCTTAATTTTAATATAAAGAAACTCAGATCATGTGACAGAATTATATTCAAAATAAGGTCATATGGCTTGAAATCCAATGGTTTTTTCCATTGTATCACACTTCCTACTCCAGAAACAAATATTAAGTTGATGAACTGATCACTCAAATGAATGCTATAGTTAAGGTATTACACATTTTTCATTTATTTAGTTTTAAGATAATCTAGAGAGAAATGGAGAGACACATGCTAAGTATGATCAGACTGCATCACCTTGCAAACAAGGAGTTATTGAAAACAGTTTTAAGGAATTTCGTGAGAGAAATGGCATCATCAAAACTGTGTGGGATGGGTGCTAGACTCCCTTTCCCAAATTAACTAATCAGAGATATCTTCAGGTACAAAGAAAAAGCATTTATTTAGTCCCTACAAGGAAAGGACCAGACACACACCTGGGAGCCATCCCAACTCCCACCATGTGCTTGGGGAATCTGATCAACTTTGTTGAAGAAGTCATGGACCTCTTTGAATATTTGCATTAAACATTAGTTTTTCCTGCATGGATTATTGGACCAGTGTCTTAAATAATCACAAATTTCATTGTGAAGGCCTAGTAATATTTTGGAACTTGATGCAGCTAGCAGAATATATCTAATAAATAAAATTTTCTGGAGAACCGCATCCATAGAAAGTTCCCCTTCCATTTGAACTCTGCTAAAGATATCCTTCTTAACAATATCAAACATCTTTAGTGAGTATATGTTATAAATTTCCTCAAGGATATCCTCTAGGTATGTAGCTCATTTTCATAAAGATTTCATAAAAGTTGAAGAGACTAGGCAATAGGTGAGGTCAGTAATTATTATTATTATTATTATTATTATTTTGCTTTTTGCTGAGGCAATTGAGGTTAAGTGACTTGCCCAGGATCACACAGCTAGGGAATGTTAAGTGTGTGAGACCAGATTTGAACGCAGGTCCTCCTGAATTCAGGGCTGGTGCTCTATCCACTGCTCCACCTAGCTGCCCCTAGTAATTATTTTCTTTTAGGCAATAATATTTGTCTTTTTTTTTTTTCTCATTTTTTGAGGTATCATAAAATAATACCTTAATGCTCTGTTTTGGTTTCCTTTACATCTACTCCATGGGATTTAGTGACCTTTTCTGTCTTTTCTTAATTCTATTTCTATTGGCCTCGTACAGCACATTGATATTAAAGTGTTAGTGTCCAAATGGGTCTACTGTAGGTAATAACTATAGGTAGTAATGGAAACACTGAAATGTCTGTACTATTGTTTATTGTTTTTTTGTTTTTTTTCCTGTGCCAGTAATATTTTGAGGATGATATGGCTTAAATAGATCTCAGACCAAGCTTCTTGTAGACTTACTTGTACCTCTATTGTTTTGTCATTGCTTTGTTAAATTTTATTGCCTAGTTTTTACCATCTTTCTCTTTTTGCAAATCAAATTGTATTTTTAAATTAATATTATCCTTTGCCACTATTTCTTTCGGTTTGGTAAGGCAGATGTGCTTGTCAGTGAAAGTGGTTTCTGAGCGTTTTTTAAAATTTTTGATTCTTCCTTGTTGGATTACTGCTTTATATCAATAAATGTTTGTAGGAAGTATCTTTGCCTTGTCTTTTCGTTTTTTCATTTACTGGTTTGTTGAGGTTTTTTTTGTTTGGTTCTGTTTTGTTTTAGCATTGACTGTTGGTTTGAACAGGTTAGGTTTAAATTGTTGGAGTTGTATGCTGTGTTTTGTTCTTGTCTTTATCTCTGATTTGATTTTGGTCCTGAACTTTATTGATGCCATCCAGACAGTGCTTTGATGTGACTCTTATGTCAACACTGAGGCATTTCCTGTCTATTAAGATACAGTTTAAACTGACCTAGAAAAAATAACAAAATTCATCTGGAAAAACAAAAGGTCAAGAATTTCAAGGGAATTAATGGAAAAAAAATGCAAATGAGGGTGGCCTAGCAGTACCAGATCTAAAATTATATTATAAAGCAATGGTCATCAAAACCATTTGGTACTGGCTAAGAAACAGAGTAATGGATCAGTGGAATAGGTTAGGTTCACAGGACAAAATACTCAATGACAATAGTAATCTAGTGTTTGATAAACCCGAAGACCCCAGTTTTGGGGATAAAAACTCACTATTTGACAAAAACTGCTGGGAAAATTGGAAACTAGTATGGAAGAAACTAGGCATTGACCCACACCTAACACCATATACCAACATAAGGTCGAAATGGATTCATGATCTAGACATAAAGAATGATATTATAAACAAATTAGAACAATGTAGGATGGTTTACCTCTCAGACCTGTGGAGGGGGAAGGAATTTGTGACCAAAGAAGAACTAGAGATCATCATTAATCACAAAATAGATAAGTTTGACTATATCAAGTTAAAAAGTTTTTGTACAAACAAAATGAATGCAGACAAGATTAGAAGAGTAGCAATAAACTGGGAAAATATTTTTACATCCAAAGGTTCTGATAAAGGCCTCATTTCTAAAATATATAGAGAATTGACTCAAATATATAAGAATTCAAGCCATTTTCCAATTGACAAATGGTCAAAAGACAAATGGTCAAAAGATATGAACAGACAATTTTCAGATGAAGAAATTGAAACTATTTCTAGTCACATGAAAAGGTGCTCCAAGTCACTATTGATCAGAGAAATGCAAATTAAGACAACTCTGAGATACCACTACACACCTGTCAGATTGGCTAAAATGACAGGAAATGATAATGATAACTGTTGGAGGGGATGTGGGAAAACTGGGACACTGATACATTATTGGTGGAACTGTGAATGGCTCCAACCATTCTGGAGAGCAATCTGGAACTATGCTCAAAAAGTTATCAAACTGTGCATACCATTTGACCCAGCAGTGTTTCTATTGGGCTTATATCCCAAAGATATCTTTAAGGAGGGAAAGGGACACACATGTGCAAGAATGTTTGTGGCAGCCCTTTTTGTAGTGGCAAGAAACTGGAAATTGAAAGGAGGATGCCCATCAGTTGGAGAATGGCTGAATAAATTATGGTATATGAATGTTATGGAATATTATTGTTCGGTAAGAAACGGCCAGCAGGATGATTTCAGAGAGGCCTGGAGAGACTTGCATGAACTGATGCTGAATGAAATCAGCAGAACCAGGAGAACATTATACACAGCAACAAGACTATATGATGATCAATTCTGATGGACATGGTTCTCTTCAACAATATGATTCAAACCAGTTCCTATTGTTCAGTGATGAAGAAAGCCATATACATCCAGAGAGAGGCCTGAGGGAACTGAGTGTGAACCACAACACAGCATTTTAAAGCTTTCTGTGAATATTTCCATACATTTTGTTTTCCTTCTTAGGTTTTTTTTTTTCCTCTCTAGATCTGATGTTTCTTGTGCAGTAAGATAACTGTATAGATATGTATACATATATTGGATTTGTCATATAATTTAACATATTTAGCATGTATTAGATTACTTGTCATCTAGGGGTGGGGGTTGGGGGGAAGGAGGGGAAAAACTTGGAACAAAAAAAAAAGTTTTGCAAAGGTTAATGTAGAAAAATCACTCATATGTTTTGTAAATAAAAAGCTTTTAATAAAAAAAGATACAGTTTAATTTTATCATTTTTGTTATTGCTTACCACACTCAGAATTGTAAATTTTCTTCTTGAAAAAGGTATTCATGATTTCTATTTCTAGTGAGTTAGGTAATACCCAATGATGCAAGAGGATTAGGTAGCTTTGGGGACCCTTCTTTCGGAGACTTTAGTTGGCTTCCGGAAGTGGATTTAGGACAGGTTCAGAGTCATTAGCAAGTCTAGGGTCATGGCTCTGGGAGCCAAAAAGGAAAACTCAAGGACAAAGAGTGATTTTTTTCTTACCAAACTATCTAGTCAAGCATATGATTATCAAAACCTCGGAGGAGCACTAATTTTTTTTTCTTTTCCCTTTTCCTGTGTTTTCCTTGGAGTAATACACATCTCTGGGGCCTTCATTATCCTGGTGCTAGTGTATTAGGTCCAGGGCTTTTGTGATCATTGGCTACTACAGTGACCCAGTTGGCCTGGTTGTCAGGTGCTTTAAGGAAGTGCTTCTAGCCATATCTGATACTGTCACACTTGTCAAGCTGTCCATCATTCCTATGTACTATGACTATTGAAAAAACAGAATTGGCAAACTCCTCACAGTGTCCTACAAGGTCAGTGGATGTTGTGTATTGGTTCTGGTGTGCTTGAGCCCTTTCTCTAAGGGTACTGGCATTATGTCAGCTTCCACACTGAAAAAGCTTCTGATGATAACAAAAATAGATGACTTTTGCTAAAAGATCCATATTGCCATTCTGACAACTTTGCTAAAACTATCTCTTATGCCATCTCTAAAATCTAAATCTAACTGTAACCCCAGACATATGGAAAGAGACTGTTCATTAAGCCTTCCCATTAACAATTCACTAACCAATTTATAAAGACTCATAGTCAAATGTCTGTCTAGAGAACACAGGCAGCTACTGTGGCTATCATATAAATCTTTTTGTAAGAATAAAGCAGAAAGTGAATTTTTGCAGAAGAAAGAAAAAGTATAACAGACCATGAAGGAATGTTCTTTGATGTTGAATAGAGAACAAAGTTTTTGTATTTTTTTTAACTCATCTCTGTAAAGTATTTAAAACATAGACTTATGAGTGGTCTTTTAAGCCTTTTGATCCTTTCATTTCTTAAACTTGAATCATATTTTCCTACATACATTTTGCAATCTTCTCCTGTGTCATTACATGAAGTCATCAAGTACTAAGTCAACATTGAGTAGGTTTGAAGTATCTGGTCATCTACTACCACTTAAGCTGCAATTATATTCATGATGCTCCTTTTATTTATGCTAATATATGCAAGCATCCCATTATATATTTCTTGATTGCCTTTGAGCACAAAGCGAAACCAAACCCTCTAAATAAAACCTGTGGGCCAATCCTATTTAAGTTAATTTCCTTATGTCTCAATAATTATATGATTCAGTTCTTCTAATAGTATACCTGTTTATTGCTTATTAGACAAAGAACTTATATTTAGAATATCAACAGTTACTTTTTCTAGATGGTCTAAAAATTATGATTCTTGCTATCTTATGCCAGTTTTTTTGTACTATATTATAATCCTTTGATTATAAATTTCTCATTTGTCTTCCGTTTCCATTCCCATTGCCATAGAATAGACCTTGGCCACTCGATATTCCTTCTCTCTGATCTTCTCATTTCCCTTTTTACTCTCTCCTCATCTTCCTCTCCCATTATATTCACTACACCATCACTTCCATTTTCTAGAGGGGAGGAACTGTTCATTATATAGTTTTGTGGAATCCCTCAATATATACTACTCTCTTAATATACTATCATACAATTTAAAAATAGGAGTTTTAGATACTGTTTAGTTTAGTCTCCTTCATTTTACAGATTAGAAAATTGAGCTCCAAAGAAGTTAAGGGAAATAACCAAGGTTACATATTTATCTACTTAGCTAGACCTGTATCTTCAAACTCCTAATCTAGTGCTATTTTAAATAGTACTCTTTCCTTAATAAACACAAATTATGCTACTTTGCTTCTTATAAAGCTCTAATTACTTCCTTTTGTTTATAAAATAAAGTGTGAATTCCTTTGCTTGATAATTTAGTTCACTAAAATCTGCCTTTTCCCAGTCTTTTACTTTCAGTAAGAATCCTTTGTTCCAGGTAATAATGCATTGCCAATTTAAAAAATAAAATTTTGTTTATGTTTTTTTTTACTTGGAATGCCTCATGAGTATCTTCATCTATCCAAATATTGTTACTCATTTTTCAGAACTCAGTTTTCAGATTTTATCTTAGGTTATAGTTACTCAATAAGCTGATCTATGACCCATTGTAACTCTCTTCCTTCTCTGAAGTCTTGCAGTACCTACATCTTATTTTGGCATTTAGTGCATTGTTACTAAATAGTTTTTGTATGTCTATTTTGTCTAATGAAGTAGATTGTAAACCTTATTTGTAAAGGTTATACGTTTATTCATTCTGCATAAAATCACAGTATTTGTTGACAGATTAGATTTTTAGAGATTATCATATACAACTCATCTGAATAGAAGTAACCTCTAAAATAATCTGGACAAGTGGTCATCTAATTAGGATAAATCTATATAGTAACTATTCCTTAGAGTAAATAGATTATATTATAGGTCTTAAAAGTACTTTTTTTCCTCACTTAATAGTATTTTATTTTTTTCCCAATTGCATGTAAAGCTAGTTTTCAACATTCAGTTTTGTAAAATTTTGAGTTCCAAATTTTTCTCCTTCTAGTTCCTCATCTTTCCCAAAGACCACAAGCAGTTTGATATAGGTTATACATGGACATCCATGTTAAACATACTTCCATATTAATCATGTTATGTAAGAAAAATAAGAACAAAAGGAAAAAAAAAACATAAAGGAAAAGAAACGTGAAAACAGTGTGCTTTGATCTTCTGGTTTCCATAGTTCTATCTCTGGATATGAATGGCATTTTCTATCACAAGTCTATTGGAATTGCTTTGGATCACTTTATTGCTGAAAAGAGCTAAATTTGTCATAATTGATCCTCACACAATGTTGCTGTTACTGTGTATGTGTTTTCCAGATTCTGCTCAGTTCATTCACCAACAGTTCATATAAGTCTTTCCAAGTTTTTCTGAAATCTGCCTCATTTTTTATAGAACAGTAGTATCCCATTACATTTATATACTGTAGTTTGTACTTGGGGTTATATTTATAGTTGTATTGTTGATGTAAAGAATTTTTTTTCAGATTTTCTCCATATTAACAATGCCACAGAAAGTGAAGCAGTATATTTAAAAGGAATGTGCTTTGAATTGAAAGTCCAGAACCTTGATCAAACCTGAATCTGCTTTTCCTTACTACCTATGTGACTGCCTTTACCACATCAAGACTCACCTCTCTAAACAGCCTTTTGTTTGAAGTCTTTTGTTGGTGTCAAAGTGGATTGCACTAGATGAGCTTTTGTAGTGTGTGTTGATTTACATTCAGTCTCTTTAGTTCTTTTTCTGGATGTAGATAGCATTTTCTGTCCAAAGTCAATTGGGATTGCTTTGAATTAGTGAACCACTGAGAAGAACCAAGTTTTTATAATTGATCATTGCACATTCTTGCTGTTACTATGTACAATGTATTCCTAGTTCAATCTTTCCAGGCTTTTTTTTTTTTTTTTTTTTTTGGCTCAGGCAATTGGGGTTAAGTGATTTGCCCAGGGTCACACAGCTAGGGAATGTTAAGTGTATGAGACCAGATTGAACTCAGGTCCTCCTGATTTCAAGGCTGCTGCTCTATCCACTGCGCCACCTAGCTGCCCCTTTCCAGGCTTTTCTAAAATCATCTTGTTCATTTTTTGTAGAACGATAATATTCCATTACCATCATAAACCACAACTTGAAGGGCCTCTACTCATTTTTCAATTCTTTACAAACATTTTTGTACATTTTCCCTCTTCATGATTTCCTTGGGTTACAGATCTAGTAATGGCGTTGTTGGGTCAAAGGGTATGCACAGTTTTATAGCCTTTTGGGCATAGTTCCATTTTGCTCTCCAGAATGGTTGGAACATTTCTTAACTCTACCACTAATGCATTAATGTCCTAGTTTTCCCACTTCTCCTTCAGCATTTATCATTATTTTTTCTCTGTCATCTGAAAGGTGTGAGGTGGTATCCCAGAGTTGTTTTAATTTGCATTTTTCTAATCAATAGTGATTTAGAGCATTTTTTCATGTAAGTATAGATGACTTTAATTTCATCACTAGTTAAGTGCCAGTCCCTACCCCACCCTCACCCCAGAACAAGATAGAAGCACAGTTCTGGAAGAGGCATGTGAAGCAGCTCACCAAACATTCTTGTTGTCCAGAGGGAGCATTGGAGACTAATAGTAAGAAAGATTCCAAGGTTAAAGAATTGTTGACTAGTTAACTAAAGATTGCAACTTCTGCCATTCATAATATTTTTGTGATGCTATTTTGCTACTTAGACCAAAAGTTCTTAATTTATTCTCATAGTGGGGCTAAGTCTGGAATAATTGAATTTTAAAATTGCCAGAGGGAAAATAGTATTCTTTGTAAAGAGAAATTAACTTTAAAAGTTTTTTTTTTTTTTTTTTTTTTTTGGTATTTTGTTTGTCCACTTAGCAGTTTTGGTAAATTCAGCTTTTAGACTATTTTTAACTTCCTGTGCGGTTTTCATATAATAAAACAGTACTAATGTTGAGGTGTGAGAAATGAGAGTGAGAGATTTACCCTAGCAGCAATGGAGTCTCCAGGCAGGTTTCTCAGGTGTTGCAGGTTTTTTGCTAAATGCAGTCCTCATCTGCAGGTGGGGTTTTTGGCAAAGATGGGTTTACACTGAGAAACAACTTCCCAGTGGGCCAAATCCAGAACCGGATTAGCAAAGGTTTGGGGTTCAGAGATGTCTTTTATTAGCCTTCTATGGTTTGAGGCTAGGGAGATTAAGGGCTAATTTTCAATTCAATAAAGGGTGGTTATTGTTTCCTATACCAAAGTGATTATCTGATCAGTTGGGAATAGGAGATTCCTATGGGAACCAGATAGCTTTCCCAAGGGAAATTCAGGTGGGTGGGGATCATTTTTAGGAATTTCCCCAGGCCAAGTGGCCCATCCCTCACAAAAATCCGGGAGACACATTTCCCATTGCATCACTAAGATCTTCTAGAAAGAAGAAAACAATAACTTATTTAATTTTTAATTTTTTTTCTGATGGAAAATTAGTTCACAATACTCTGATATGTGTTTTATTTTTCTTCTATACAAAATTGAAAAAATTTTAAAAATCTGTGTAGTATACTAGAACTTTAGAAATTAGCAAACTTGAAGCATAATGCTGATATTTTACAACTTCCTTAGAAAAACTAAAAAACTAGAGAGGAGAGACTTCAACAGAATAGCATGATCAGCATGCAGCAAAGATTTAAAAACTACCAGCTACTTGTATGGATCATACATTAAGTAGCACAATTTCATCTTTCTCTAGCTAAATTTATATATGTTATATATAAATTTCTATGTGTATGTGTTTAGCATTTTAGATTATTGAATGGTGGTCTATAAAAAGGAGGATAAAAACAATGTTAGAGGAGAGAGAAAATCCCACAAAGTATAAATTTTTTTTTCCTGGATTGAATAATTGTTACATAAAAACAGAACTCATACTACTGATGTGAAAATGTAGTACATTAACAGAATGTAATATGTTAACAGAAAAGATGAGTGAAAAGAAGCTAATTTAAGTTTGATATGGCTAAAAATCTTTGAAAAATGAGAACTATTCAGAAGTATTAATGGATTTCTTCCCTCTTTGAAGGGTCTCTAAGCAAAGCCTAGATGACCATTTATTTGTTGGATCTGTTGTACCAGATTCTTTTGAAGAAATGAATAAGACTGTCTTCTTGATGTAAACTGTATCCCCCTTGATCCTGGGGGGAGGGGAGGAAGGGTTGGAAAGTCCCTGAATTGAAAACCCTCCTGGCCTCTTGGAGGGGCTCCACCCTCCTGTTCATAGGGAAACTCTTAGATGGGATCTCCACCTAATCAATTGGAGATCTTGGCCTAGGGCATAATCACTGCCAAGATCTCCAATTATTATTAGCTCTTAATCTCCCCAGTCTCTAGCCTCTGAAGGCTAAATAAAAGGTCATCTCTGAACCTTGGTTCTTCTCTACTTACCTTTTGGAATTGGCCAGCTGGGAAAGTTGTTTTCTCTGTGTAATAAACCCATTTTTGCCACAAATCGCTCAACTCATTCATTGGGATATGCCTTCAACTGGCCAAGGAGGATCTCTCAACCCTTGTTTTAATTAAACACTAGAAAAGACTGCCAAAGAACATTGTTAATATTTTTAAGTGTCTTCAATGATTTAGTCCTGCTTGGTGTAATGGTAATTAAACCATCTTTTGAAATCCTTCTGATTCTTTCAAAGCAATGTGCTATCAACAGTCTATGCTAGGATACACTTCGACAGACCTTTTTTCCCTGTTTGTTTTGACAGCTTGACCTGTATCTGATATTTTTCTTTTGTAATATTTCCAGATTCTAAGACTCATTAGCTTCTATTTTTTCTTTCTCTTTCCTTAAACTATTTTACCCATTCTATACTTAATATTTTTTATTATTCTAAGTCAGGCACATATGCCTTAGAAAAATCTTAAATTATACTTCAATAAATACTTTTCAGGATTATTTTTTAGAATAGTTTTCAGTTGATAAGACTTAGAATAGTTTTAAAGCATTTAAAGAATAGTTATACCATAGGTGATATTAAGTTATATATTAGCAGTTGAACCCTCATGAGTCTGTTGCTTACTACATAAATGAATAAAATAATTCACCAGCAATCATTCCTGTTCTGTTGAAAATCTCAGTTGTTCCTTCTTTGGAAAGCAGGCAGAGAACTATTATAAGCCTCATTGTATATATACATATACAAATCTTGCCTATCTTTAAGACAATTCAAATTTCATTTCTTCCATGATGCCTTGCTTCACCTTTCTGGACTTCAGGTTTATCATCTGTAAAATGAGATTCTTGGGCTAGATTGCTTAAGCTTCCATCGAACTCTTAAATTTTTGATTCTGATCCTTCTCTGATTACACTAGCTAAATAAAGTGTAACTTCTCTTAAATGTAACATCCTAATTCTTACAGTACTTTGTATTTGTTAGCCATATGCTATTAGTCACAGGCAATTTAGGTGGTGTAATTGTGTGGGACGTGCAGACCCTCACCCAAAATGACTACTCAGAGGTCACTCAAAGTGAAAAGCAGAAAAATATTTAATTAGAATTTCAAGAAATTCTGGTGGCACTAGCAAAAAAGAAGTACTCTGAGGGAGAAGAGCCACTGGTCCAAAGCACACACACACACACACACACACACACACAGACACACACACACATAGTTTTATCCCCTCCCAACCTTCAAAAATCATTAACCCCTCCCTTTACCCCTTTGATTGGCTGCAACAATTTCATTCCTTTTTTTGGATGACTATGACCTAAATTTCCTAGTATGTCCTTGGCCCCTTTCCCCCTGTCTTGTGACCGAGGCCTACTAGGCTCCTCTGTGAATTTTTCCCTGTCTTATACAATCCTTTCTCTTTTCATATTAGGTTTAAGAATTCACACTTTGTTCAGAATTAGCAAGCATATTTGAGATGGGCCATCTGGAGGTTTTATGACTCTTTGGAATTCCAGCAGGTATTGCTCCGAAGCCCATTTATTCCTGATGGTCAGAAAGGGGGGAGGAGGGGTAGAAGTGGCCTTGCTACTGAGGCAGAACAATTAAAGGAAACTGGAACAGAGCAATTGGGGAAACTGAGACATGGCACAACATTCCACACTCTCCTGAATATTCAAATCATTGAATCACCTTCCCCCCAGATACGTGGAAGGTTTTAGCACCATAATTTTGACCAACCCTACCAGGAGCAGATAAACCAAAATAAAACTAGACAAAGGTGCAAGGACCTACGGTAAGGGCAAGTCTCTCCCAGATAACCCCAGAGCTGTTAACAGCTTTCCATAGTTCTCCCTGTTGAAAGCTTGTCAGGTCCTCTGCAGTTCTGGAGCACTGTCTCAACCAGGGAATCCAGTTTGAGATGGACAGTTCACTGTTAGTTTGTGCACGCAGCCTCTGCTTGCAGAGGGAGCAGCAGTGCCCAAGGAAGTTGTACTAGCCCCTCTAGGAGGGGCTAATCTTATCAAAGAAATGGAATTAATGTTTATACTGATTCTTCCTTACCAACTAGTTCTCATCACACGTGGTTTTATTTATCTTTCAATTTCTTTCTTGGAAGAGAAAGAGCAGGATGGTATCTCATATGCAAATTTCATGTCTGTGACTTTGTGTTAATATTTCCTTGGAAGACATAGTTTTTAGATATGACTCAGAGTCCCTTTTTCTCTGTGCCCTCAGTACAGACTTTGATCTAGCAACCATTTTTTTTTCCCTACTTATTCTACCTATTATTTTCCTAAAATGTTCCATGAGGCAACAACTTGAATATGGTCCCAATTTGGATTACTGTGGGTCCTCCTGTGAATAAATTACTAAAAGTGTTTGAAGACCTATGACTTAGAAAACAGTTTTTAAACAATTGAAGGAAGGGGGGTTGAGTGGATAATAGAGACGTTATCTCCTTAGTTTATTGACTCTTGCATTAATAATTGTATTGCTTTGTATTTGAAAATGGCATGGTTGAATGACATTTTTCTTTGTACATGGTTTGTGTTATCAAATGTTTCTTTTCATATTGCTTTTTCTTTTGATGGGGAAGATGAAGGTGGGAGGATTCTGGATCTGTGATTTGAGCCTTTTCATTGTAGAATTCAGAATATCAACTCACTTATCATTTATAGCTTTATAAAGTTACCTAGGATACTTCCTTGTGGTTGCACAACCAATACATATCAGAAGCAAATTGAATTCAAATCTTTCTGACATTATAACCATTTCACCATCCATTTTGCTATTATTGTCTTTCACTACATATTAGCTTTATTAAAAATAAATTTAAGCTTTTTACCTTTGTAAAATACTCTGCTGGGTCCCAGTCTTTAAAAACAAAACAAAACAAAACCTACTCTAATAAAGTTGTTACTGTATGATTGGTTCTTTAATTTGATAGGTTTTTTGTTTGTTTTTGCTGAGGCAATTGGAGTTAAGTGACTTGCCCAGGGTCACACAGGTACAAAGTGTTAAGTGTCTGCAGCCAGATTTGAACTCAAGTCCTCCTGACTTTAGGACTGGTGCTCTATCCACAGCACCAACTAGCTCCCCCCTTTTTTATACAATTTTCACAATTCTATTATAACAAAATAAAACTATTTTTATGTGATATTTCAGTTGATCTGTAATTTCTTCATGCTTCTTTTGTTCACGATTCCCATAAATCTTCCAGAGAACATCTATCAAACTTGGGATAGCCCTTCAACAAGTCTCTTGGCATTGCATGAATTCTGTTTGAACTAGAATTTAAGGGTAAACTGAAGTGGATTTCTGAGCAAGATATTTTTTTACTGGGGGGCATGTTACCTATCAATAAATGGATCAGTGGTCTGGCTACATTTATGCCAAAGATCCTGAGCAAAAAACCAGTTCTCCTTATACAGGTTTTGGGAAACACAGAACAGCATAGATGATGACATGGGGTTGGTTACAGAGTTGAAGTGCAAGGAACAGCATGATTGGTTGAAAACTTGGTAAGGGAGACTAGCAACAACCCCTCTGCCATTGTCGTTGTCTTCTTTTTTCTTTCTTCTTTTTTTGAAATGAAACTTAAGAAGTGGTCATTGTTTGAGTCTAGGTACAAGATAGCATCCCAAACTTTTGGTCAGCAAATTAAACATCCTTGAAGGATAACTTGTGGAGTAAAAATATCAGGATGATCTTGCTTTCTTCCATATATATTTCCCAATGTTAACAAAATTCCTTAAGGCAAGAAGAACTCAGTAATTTGCAGGGGAGTTAGATTTCTAGGACCAGATGAATTCTGAACTACAGAGGCAAAGAATTATGACTTAAGCAGTTACAAGATAAAAGCAGTTATAAGACAGAATCAATTACTTATAAATAGGATCAATAAAAAAAGTTACTGGAACAGCCTTAATTTTATAAATACCAACAGAGGTACTTCCTCCTTTGGATAGTTTCCAGAATGGTGATTGGTGAGGAAGAGAATTTATTTCCTATCAGCGCTTGTAGATCTATGATTGGTAGACTTTAAGTATATCAATTGACTAAGGGAAATGAACACATGAGAATAGAATATTTCCTGATACGCAGCCCAAAGTTAACAAGCAAGGGGGATATGGAGAATCTTATCTATGATGACTGGAGCAATAAGACTGAATCTAAATACGAATTTGTCTCTGAGATTTTGGCTAGAAAAAGTGAGGAGAGTAGGCTAATTTAAGGGTAAAAGCAGAGAGCAAGGACCACTGAGCATTTACATGGAACATACTAAGAGTAATCTAGCAAATTTCTAAAAAATAGCGTTGATTTATTTTCTCCTATGAAGAATCAAACACCTCATGTAGGTGCTTATGCTTTTCTCTCCTTTCTTTGGGATTCTACAAGCAAAATACCTGAATTCTATAAGGGAGGAGGTATATAAATGCAAAAAATATGCAAAGAACCTAACAAGGAAATCAAGGCCTTATTAATGGATATATATATGAATGTGTATATGCACATCTAAAATGTTTCTGCCTTTATAATATACCTGTGTCTACACTGAATACCTAAATATATAGACAATTAACTCTGAGGGAGAAACTAATTGATAAATATCTCTAAAATCTTCCCTATTCCCTCAAAGAGAGATTGAAATTCTTGCCCTGAGAAGAACAAAAGAAAGGTCATAAGCTTGGCTGTTCTTTTCTTCTCTGAGAGAAGGAATACCAGAGTAAAGTTTATCTCTATGACCCTCTAAATATTACTGATTTTGAGGACATGATTCAGTTCAGAATAAAGCATATTTTCTGGCTACTGTCCTTTAATTTGGGAGCCTGTAGAGGGTAGTATTTAGTTTATATTTTCCAGTTTTTCTTCCTTCTTACTATATTCTAGTTGTTTAAAAAAAAAAAAAAAAGCTATTACATTATTACAAATAGTGAAAGGTGAGTAAACCCATTTATCCAGGTAAATAGCAAACAGAAATTGAAGATATTATATAGATTAGAATATATTGGAAATTACACAAAAATGAATAAATTCTTTAAATGGAAGTAAGCATAGACTCTGTTTGAGAAAGAGCTCTCATTTGACAGAGTGGTCTCAGTCTCAACTGAAGATTCCATGGAGACTTCTCTGAAGTCTCCGAGGAGGCATGCTGAAAATCAAGGATCTAGCTAAGTCAACTTCTCTTACATATCTGGAAAGAGAATGTTTTTGTTTCTTTTTTCTCTTTGGAGTTGGTCCTGCCTCAAGACAGTCTGAAACCATTTCTCTATGAATGAAGAGGTGGATGGAAGAAAGAAAGAACAGCATTTACACAGTGCCTACTATGTGCCATACACTGCTAGGCACTTTAAAAATATCGTTTGATCCTAAAAACATTATCTCATTTGATCCTTACAACCTGGGGAGTTGGTATGTTATCTTCACTTTAAAGTCGAGGAAACTGAGGCAAAACAAAGATGGTTAAATGACTTGTCCAGGATCACATAGCTAGTATCTGATATTAAATTTGATTTGAATTGGAGTCTTCCCAATTTAGCATTCAGTGCTCGCTCTTGTGCTACCACACTGTTTCAAGAATGCCTCTTTTCTCCAAAGTTTTCCACCATTCTCTTCATTGTTAGATATTTCTTTTTATTTATTTTGGACACTGGATTTCACTGTCTTCTTGTCCATGCTGGAAATTCAGTGGCTCTTAATGCAACCCTATTGTCCCTGTTCCCTGCAGTTCTGTCTACTGGGTCCAAGACTCAATGATCAGTCAATTTGAGCCCTTCTGCAGCTCAGAACTCTCAAATTCAAGTGATCCACCGATCTGAACCCTCAATTTCAGGGATTACAGGCATGTGTGATCACATTCTGCTGTTTTAACTTTTAAAAACAGAACTTTCAAAGTCTATTCAATCTACTTTAATATTGTTTGAATTTGTACTTCTTTGATTATTGGTATGGTCAGTCAGTAAGAATTTATGAATAGCTTACTTGAAGTAAGGGCTAGGTTAGAATGGAAAACAATAAAACTCATATTTTCTTTGCCTTTTATGTGTTCACGTTCTAATTGGGAAGACTATGCAAAATATATATATATATATATGAAAAATGTTCTTAGAACAGAACACTTGCATTAGTGGGACAAGTAAAGACAGACCTGTAAAAGTTGGATTTTGACTGAGTCTTAAAGGAATCCTGGGGAGCCAAGAGATGGAGGTTAGGAAAGAGAATCTTCTAAGAGGGCACATCCAATGAAAGTGCATTGAGTTGAGAGTTGGAATGTCATTTGTGAGGAACAACAAGGAAGCCAATGTCACTAAATTAAAAGAAGGTGAGGGGAAATAAAGTATAAGAACTCTGAAAAGCTAGGAAGGAGCCAGATTCCAAAGAGCTTTATTAAGTAGAGAATTTTATACTTGGAGGTAATAAGTGAACCACAGTAGTTTTATTCAGAGGTATGTATTGTGGAAGTGGAGGAATAAGGGAAGGATAGGAGCTAGTATGGTGTAGTCACACTTGTACTTTAGAAAAGCCACTTTGGCAGCTATGTGGAGGTTAGTTTGGAGAGTGGAGAAAGATAGAAAAGGGATACCAATCAGAAGACTTGTAGTCCTGCCATTAAGTTATGAGGGCCTAAATTACAATTGTTTGTGAGTGGAAAAGGTGGGGTATGTATGAGGGATGTTGTGAAGATAAGAATGACCAGGTGTGGCAGCAGAGGGGAAATGTAGAATGGGAGTCCTTAAGAGCAGGACCATCTTTTCCATTAATATCTCCTATGCATATCACAATGTTTGGTATAGTGTATGTGCTAAGTAAACATTCATTCTTTTATTCATGCATTCATTGCAATAAATCTGCTGCTTTTTGCCTGTTGTGACTAAAAAACAAACTTTTAAAAGTTGGGAAATAAGGGGCAGCTGCATGGCACAGTGGATAGAGCACCGTCCCTGGAGTCAGGAAGACCTGAGTTCAGATGTGGCCTAGACACTTAACATTTCCTAGCTGTGTGACTTTGGGCAAATCACTTAACCCCAATTGCCTCACTGGAAAAAAAAAAAGCTGGGAAATAGTGGAGAAGTACCATATAGGAAAAAAAAAAGAGAGAGAAATAATAGAAGGGAGTGACTAACAGTAAAGGAAAACTAATAACAGATTATAGGTGGCAGCAAGTGATAGGTATTGACTATAGAAAATAAAGAGAGAGTTGGCTTCTCAGAAGTATGATAAAATAGTTTTGGAGTTCCAGAACAGTAATTTCATTTCCCTGGGGCATCACTGTGGTTTATAGGAATTGCTACCTGGAGAGTGTAACATCTTTAGAAAAGTGATTTTTTTGAATATTTTATCTCCTGAATAGAGTTAGACTTATGACCATGGGCTCAAGTAGAGTGACTAGTTAATATAATTGTACTAACATGTGATAATTCTACATGTTCCCCTGAAATTAAAATTCTGATGTTCTAGAACTTTGAAAGATGTCACACCTGAGAGTAATGATTTATTTTTTTTATTCATTCATTATTTTATTGAAAATTCTCTTTCAAAGGTAAACATTGCCTTTTTTTTTTCTTTATTTCTTAATACATATTGCTTTATAAATCATGTTGGGAGAGAAAAATCAGAAAAGGAAAAAATCATGAGAGAAAAAAAAACAGAAAAAAGAAGTGAGCCTAGCACATGCTGATTTACATTGTCTCCTTAGTTCTTTTTCTACATACAGAATGGCATTTTCTCTCCAGAGAATATTTGGATTGCTTCGAATCACTGAACCACTGAGAAGATCCAAGTCTTTCATAATTGTTACTTCTCACTGTTAATGTGTACAGTGTATTCCTGGTTCTGCTTGTTTTGCTCAGCATCAATTCATGTAAATCTTTCCAGGCCTTTCTAAAATCAGCTTGTTCATCATTTTTTATAGAACAATGTATTCCATTACCTTCATATACCACAACTTATTCAGCCATTCCCCAATTGTTGGACATTTACTCATTTTCCAATTCTTTGCTACCATAAAAAGAGCTGATAAAAACATTTTTGCACATGTGGGTTCTTTTCCCTCTTTTATGATTTCCTTGGAATACAAATCCAATAGTGGCACTTGTGGATCAAAGGGTATGCACAGTTTTATAGCCTTTTGGGCATAGTTCCAAATTGGTCTCCAGAGTGGTTGGATCATTTCACAATTCTACCCATAATGCCTTAGTATCTCAGTTTTCCCATATCCCCTCCAACATTTATCATTGTCTTTTTCTGTCATCTTAGTCAATCTGAGAAGTGTGATGTGGTACCTCACAGTTGCTTTAATTTGCATTTATCTAATCAATAGTGATTTAGAGTAGTTTTTCATATGACTATAGATGACTAATTTTGGCATCTGAAAATTGACCATTTATCAATTGGAGAATAACTTGTATTCTTATTAATTTGATATACTTCTTTATATATTTTAGAAATAAGACTTTTATCAGAAACACTGGCTGTAAGAAATTTTTTCCAGCTTTGTACTTCCCTTTTAATCTTGTTTCTGTTTGTTTTGTTTGTGCAAAACCTAATTTGCTTATAGTATATTACCCTTTATGCCCAAATCATAAAGCCATTTTGATCTTATTTTGGTATGGAGCATAAGATGTAGATCTATGCCGAATTTCTGACATAATATTTTCCAGTTTTCCCAGCAATTTTGGTCAGATAGTAAGTTTTTATCCCAGAAGCTGGAATTTGGGGATTTATCAAATATTAGATTACTGTAGGCCTTAATTATTGTGTTGTGTGTATCTAATCAGTTCCACTGATCCACACTATTTTTAGCCAGCACCAAATGGTTTTGATGACTACTACTTTATAATAGTTTTAAGTCTGGTACTGCTAAGCCGCTGTTATTATTTTTTCTAGTTTTATAAAATAATTTTTTGGCAGTGTGATTGGTATGGCCCTGAACAAGTAGACAGTTTTAGGCAGAATTGTTGTTTGTATTAGCATGGCCTACCCATGAGCAATTGATATTTTTCCAATAGTTTAGATCTGACTTTATTTATGTGAGAAGTGTTTTGTAATTGTGTTCATATAGCTCCTGGGTTTGCCTTGGCAGGTAGACACCTAAATATTTTATTTACCAGCCCTGCATTCCTAGTATAAATCCCATTTGGTCTTATAGTGTATCATCCTGCTCATAAATTGCTGTAATCTCTTGGCTAAAATTTTATTTAAAATTTTTGCATCAGTATTCATTAGGGAGATTAGTCTGTAATTTTCTTTCTCTGTTTTGGCTCTTCCTAGTTTAGGTATTGTTATGAGAGTCACCTGCTAATGGCTGCTGGTGATCTAATTCTGACCAGCAGAATAGATCCTTTTATATGAAAAGATGATAATAATATAAGGAGATTAAGAGGCAGTTGCATTCTTTGACCTCTCCTCTTCCCTCTTCCCTCCTATTTATTTCATTCCCAATTCATAAGCAACTTCTGGGTCAGTAAAGGCTGATTTGCAATTCCTTCAAATGTGTTATGATTCACAATTGTGGGGGCTTTTGGAGAATGAGCTGCCTCTTAATAATACCTTTAATCCTTTACCAACTTTCTGGGTTTCACACTTAGGTATGGTCCTTAACAGGTATTAGTATCATATTTGTTTCATAGAAGGAATTTGGCAGGACTTCTTCTTTACCTGTTTTTCAAAATAGTTTACATAGCATTGGAATGAATTTTTCTTTAAATGTTTGGTAGAACTCACTTGTAAATCCATCTGGCCCCAGAGATTTTTTCTTAGGGAATTCATTAATGACTTGTTCAATTTCTTTTTCTGAAATGGGGCTGTTTAAGTAATTTATTTCCACTTCTGTTAATCTGGGCAATTTATATATTTGTAAATATTCATTCATTTCAATTTGATTATCTGATATGTTGACATGTGATTGGACAAAATAGCTCCCAATTTTTGCTTTAATTTCTTTTTCATTGGTGTTAAATTCATCCTTTTCATTTTTGATGTTGATTTGGTTTTTTTCCTTTTTCTAATCAAATTAACCAAAAACTTTCCTGTTTTATTGGGTTTTTTCATGAAACCAACTTAGTTCAATAGTTTTCTTAATTTCAATTTTATTAATTTCCCTAGAGTTTCAGAATTTCTAATTTAGTATTTATTTGGGGGGTTTTAATTTGTTCTTTTTGTAGCTTTTTTATTTGCATGCCTAATTAATTCATTGATCTCCTCTTTCTCTATTTTATTTATATTGCTATTTAGAGATAAAATTTCCCCTAAGAACTGCTTTGGCTACATCCCATAGGTTTTGGTATGCTATCTTATTATTGTCATTTTCTTATCCTTAATATATCTAAAATCTAAATAAACTTCCTAAAAATGATGTTATTTTCCTTTTTAAAAAATTATTAAAACTTACTATTTACAAAACAATATGCATGGGTAATTTTTCAACATTGATCCTTGCAAAATTTTGTTTTTTTAAAAATGTATTTTAACAAATTTGAGTATTTCAGTGTATAAAGAATAGAAAAAAAGATTGAATTTGAAATTTCGAATTTATTTATTTTTTTTACTTAAGCACAATAATACCAACATTGTTGTGTGTGTGTGTGTGTGGGGGGGGGGGTTATGTGATCTTCTGCACTGCTTTCTGGTCTCTTCTGGGTTTTTTGTTTTTTGTTGTTGTTTTTTCATGTTTAAGTGATATTATCTTTCTTATTTTATATCACTTTCAGTCTCCACTTTTCTTTAAACAAAGCTTCTCTCCCTTCAAAAAAATTTGTCTGCCTTATAAGAAATAAATTCTGTATCATAAAGAATGTTGACTTAATCTGAAAATGTTTGTCTCATTCTGTACCCCTGATTTATCTACCCCTATGTCAAAAGGTGGCAGGCATGCATCATAAGTTTTCTGGAATCATACATATATATAGCTAAGACTATAGGTAGGATTTATCGATGCAGAGTATACCATTAATCAGTACTTTGAGACGTAAGAAGTTTTTACTTATGTTATCAAAATTACAGAAATTTTTCTGCTTATTTCATTTATCTCAACCATGTTTGTTAGTAGTCTCTGAATCCCTTCCTTTTGTGTGTGTTTATTTATTTATTTATTTATTGTCATTCAAAGGGATAGTTAGGTAGCATATGTTTTGCACTGATTCTAATATAAAAGAATAAGATTGTCCTTTATAGATATTTGACCAAAGAAGACCAAAAAGCAGTTTCAAAAGAAGAAATGAAAAGTCTCAACTATAAGAAAGAAATGTTTCTTAATACTAAACAAAAAGAATTACAAATTAAAACAATTGAGATTCTTTCTGCCTCATATTTATCACAATGACAAAGACAGTTTTAAATAACAATTACAACAGTTGAAGAGCCTATGGGAAAATGGAGATATTAATGCACTCTTGGTGAAACTCTAAATTTGTCCAACAAGTCTGGAAACCAATTTCCAGTTATACCCCAAAAGTCACTAATCAATGCATACTTTTTGATCTATCCATTACTAAATCAAATTAAAAATAACTAGGTGCACAAAAATATTTGTAAAGTCACTTTGTCAAAAAGAACCAGAAATACAATAGATATATCTAAGAGTATAAAAATTCAATGAAACATTGGAATGAAATTGTTGTTCATTTTACAGTCATGTTTGACTCTATGACTCCATCTGGAGTTTTCTTAGCAAAGGTACTGGAGTGGTTTGCCACTTAACTTCTCCAGCTCATTTTATGCAAGAGGAAACTGGGATTAAACAAGGTTATGTGACTTGCCCAGAGTCACACTAAGTTTCTGAATCTAAGCATATGTTGGATATAGTAACTTTATATAATCAAAATTGTCCATTTCATCTCTTATGATCTACTAATATTCCCTTTTTTCTTTTATTAAGAATTCTTTTCTCATCAATAATAGTGAAAAGCATCTCATCTATGTTTTATGATATAACTTTAGATATTTAGATCATTTGATGAATTGGAGTTTTTTGTAGTTTGTACTATGAGATGCTGGTCTAAACCTAATTTCTGCTAAGTTTTTTTACATTTTCCCAGCAGTTTTCTAGTGTTATTTCCCTTGAGAGTCTGACTCCAGGTGAATTACATATAATTCTATGAAGTAAATCTGTCATATGTTGATATTACACAAAATTTGAATTTATTTAGAAAGTACTTTTGTTTTTATTAACATGGACTCACTTTGAGCAATTAATATTTCTTCAGTTATTTAAACCTGTTTTTAAAATAAAGAGTATTTTTCAGTTATATTCATTTAATTTGTTTCTGTCTTGATAAGTGGCTTTCCAGATCATTTATACATGTCACATAACCATTTTGAGTGACATTTATCATTCTATCTCTTCCAGTAGATCAATATACAAAAAGTCTGATGGTTTTTGTGAATTTATTTATACCCTCTACTTTCCTGAAGTTAGAATTGTTACAATTAAGCTTTTTAGTTGACAATTTAGGGTTCTCTTGATTAAGCCAATCATATTATCTTTAAAACTCTAATAATTTGGTTTATTTTTTGACTGTTCTTTTTTTTTCAACTTCTTATTGTCAAATTGTTATATTAAGTATATGTACAATTCTACCAGTTACAACAGTGGACATCTTTGCTTTACTTCTGATCTCATTTGGAAGACTGATATTTCTATTATAAATAATGCTGGTGCTTGGTTTTAAGTAGATAATGCTAATGATCTTAAGGAAAGGCCCATTTGTTTTTATGCTTTTTGTTCAGTATATATCATAAAGAGTTGTTTATGTGATGTATTATTTTATGGGGGAGACATAACAATGACTTTATTTATGTTGTTTGCCTAATATTGAATCAGCCTTAAATTCCTGTTATAAACCCAATCTAGTCATAGTATAAAATCTTATTAATATGTTACTGTAGCATCCCTGTTAATATTTTAATCAGTATTTTTGAATCAATCTTCATTTGCTCTTTTTGTCCTTTCTTTTTTTGTTTTTTTGCTTTTTTTTCATTTTTGGGTGTAATAATTTGGTTTTCTTTTATTTAAAAATTACTTTACAAAGTTTGCCTATTTTAATAATCCCCCCCAAGTTCCTAGCTTTATTTATACATTATATATGTATATATAATTTATCAATTCTGTGTGTGTGTGTGTATGTATATATATATATATATACACACACAGACATATATAATTTCCAATTTTGTTCATCTCTTCTTTAATTTTTCAAATTTCTATTTTGGTATTTACCTCCAAGTTTGTGATTTGTTGTTTTTCTAGTTACATGCTCAGTTTATTCATTCATTCATTCATTTATTTTGCTGAGGCAATTGGGGTTAAGTGACTTGCCCAGGGTCACACATCTGAGACTAGATTTGAACTCAGGTTGTCCTGACTTCTGGGTTGGTGCTCTATCCACTGTGCCACCTAGCTGCCCCCATGCTCAGTTTATTGATCTGCTTTTTCTCTCATTTGTTGAAGAAAGAATACATAGAGAGGAGAAATAGGTAGATGAATCTTAAAAATTTTAGCATGTTTTCTCATTTTAGTAATTTTATTTGATGAAATTCTGTTTTATAATTTTCTTTATATATATGTCTATACATATAGATATAGATGTATATAGAGAGAACTAAATAACTATAACTATTTCTATAACTTATTCTTTAACCTACCAGTTATTGGGGATTAAAATATTTAGTCATTTATATTTAAATCCTTCCTTCAAATATCCTCTTTATTGCTAGAGAGATATCATGCTATATTAAATAAAATCATAGATTTGGAGTCAGGAAGATTTAGATTCAAACCCTAACCTGAGAGCTTCCTAGCTATGTCACCCTAGGCAAGTCATTTAATTTCTCAGTTTTTCTTTTGTGAAATGCAAGGATTGAACTTGATGGCCTCTAATTTGTTAGTCAACTAGTATTTATTAAGTATCTACCATGTGCTGGGCATTGGACTACACACTAGAGATACACAGAAAAGCAAAATAAAAAACAAAAAGGAGTTCCACCTCTCAGGGAGGTCAGAATATAATGGAGTAGCAGCATAAAGGCAGTTATGCGTAGACAAAATATATGCAGGATAAAGGGAGTGATCTTAGAGGAGCATTAATATTAAGGAGATCTAGGAAAGGCTTCTTGAAAAAATGCTTTTGCCAAGATTTTAAGGAAGCTGGATAAGTTTGCATTGTTGCTTGGAGTCACTCTTTGTGACTCCATGGGATTTTCTTGGCAAAGATACTGTTTGACATTGCCTTCTCCAGTAGCTAGGAGGTATAAATAAGGGGGAGAGTTCTAAACAAGGGAGACAGTGAAAATGGTAGTCAGGAGAATAGAAGGGGTGTCATGTTCCAGAAACAGCAATGAGACCAATAATGTAGGATACAGTAGAATATATAGGAGGCAGGGAGACAACAGTGGACATTTTTGCTTTACTTCCGATCTCATTTGGAAGACTGATATTTCTATTATAAATAATGCTAGTGCTTGGTTTTAAGTAGATAATGCTAATGATCTTAAGGAAAAGTCCATTTGTTTTTATGCTTTTTGTTCAATATATATCATAAAGGGTTGGCATCTTTGTTCATGGGGACATTTATATAATTTTACCTTTAAGCACAAATGTGGTTTGGTTGCTTTTCTCTTTTAATCATATCTACTGTTATTGTTAATCTTTTCTGAGTTTTAAAATTCACATTAGGCATGATAAAATTTGATTCCAAATTCTCACTTCAACTTTGTGTGAATCTTTGTTTCAAGTATGTTTCTTATAATCATATTATTGAATTCTGCTTCAAATCCATTCTGTCACTCTCTTCCATTTAATGGATAAGTTCATCTTATTTTCATTCACAATTGTGAATTTATATTCATAGTTTATTGTGATTTCCTTTTTTGTTGCTTCTCTGGAAATTTTTCCTTTTTTTCTCCTTAGTTCCTCTTTAGAGAAGTGGAGGAACAAAAAGGAATATAGTCAGTGCCAATAATGTATAATTGAAATGGTCTCATTCCTCTTAACCTGTCAAGATCCCAATCACTGCTTCTGCAACTTCTCTCCTTTATTATCACTCCATTATAATTATCTTCTTGAAGTTGAACCTTATTTTACTTTTGACAGTTTCCCCTACAATTTTGCCTCCTGTTTATATCATCTTCTGTCTTTTCCCATCTTCATGTACTGTGTCCTGCTCAGACATTTCTGGGTCATACATGGGCATTTGTGTTCAGTTTGGGAAGCCATATGTTTAGGAAGGAAATTGATAAGGATGATTGGTGATAAAAGGCCTAAATATTCTAGCATGTGAGGAGCAGTTGAAGGAAATGGGGATGTTTAACATGAAGGAGAGAAGATAGAAAGGGAGATATTCAAACCATCCTTCAGTTATTAAAAGCTTTAGGGTAGGAGACAGGGATTATGATCAGTTTAGTATTACTTGTCCTGAGAGGGAGGAACTAGTAACATTGAATAGAAGTTGCAAAAAAAAACAAATTGAGATTTGAGTTAAGGAGAAACTTCCTAACAATTAATCATTTTTCAGAAATGGAGGAGGCTGCTTCCAAAGAGTTGATGGCTTGCCTCCTTGAGATATTCATGCAAAAGTAGAATGATAGCTTTCCAGGTATTACATAGAGAGGATTCTTATTCACATGTAGTTTAGATTAGGTGACTCTTGTTTTCTTCTATAACTCTATACAAATCTACTTAATCTTTGGTCTAACAATTTATCCCTAATATTTGGGGAATGGTATACTGAAAATTTCTACATTTACTGTATATAGAAAAGCAGTATTTAAGTAACTTGAATATGACATATCACTTAAAAATATTCAAGGATTGTGAATATCTTACGTTGTTAACTATCAACTATCAATTATATTAGCATAGATTATGGGTTAGATTGTCTTTAGGAAATTATGCATTAATTTTAGTAATTCCATACTTTCCTTGTCTGCAAGTCATCCCTTTTTTTTTTTTTTTTTTTTTTTTTGCTGAGGCAGTTGAGATTAAATGATTTGCCCAGGGTCACACAGCTAGGGCATATTGTGTCTGAGACCGGGTTTGAACTCAGGTCCTCCTGACTTCAGGGCTGATGCTCTATTCACTGTACCACCTAGCTGCCCCAAGTCATCCCTTTTTAATAAACAGATATTTTCCAGTCATATTTTAGGATTCTAACTCTTACATGTAACTTTTTTTGTGGATAATCAAAATTAGGAGTAATTCAGAAGACATTGGCGAGATGTGATGGCACAACTAGGCTCAGTATGTTTCTATATGACTTTATGCAGAAGTTAGCAACTGAAAATTGAGGTTATTATGTGAATATGCACAGACTATAAAAAGAACTAGAGTAAGAGTTGGAGATTGTGTGAATTCCCTATGAAGGATCTGGGGAAAAATATAGCCAAGAATTGCACTGCATGAGTGGAAATCAGTTGTTTGAGATCTAAATGGATGGAGGAAATATCTACATAGCCTATATCATTGATGTGTTTAAGTATAGATAAGGTTTAGAAAATATAAATAAGGGCTGCTAGATGATACAGTGTATAGAGGAACAAGTCTAGAGCCAGGAAGATCTGAGTTAAAATTTGACTTCATATCAGACACTTAATAGCTATAAGACTCAGGGCAAGTTGACTTCTATTTACCTCAGTTTCCTCATCTATAAAATGGGAATGATAACATCTACTTTTACAGGTTATTGTGAGGATCTGAATTGTAGATTAGCAGAGGGCCTGGAACTTTATAAATGCTATGTAAATGTTAGCCCCTCCCCCGCCTTAAAGTTACTTTTTTTTTCTTTTTTCTGAGGCAGTTGGGGTTAAGTGACTTGCCCAGGGTCACACAGCTAGGAAGTGTTGAATTTGAATTCAGGTCCTCCTGACTTCAGGGCTGGTGGTCTATCCACTGTGCCACCTAGCTGTCAGTTTGTTTAATCTTTATTCTTCATAAAAGTAGAATGTCTAAAAAATTCTGGTAGTTTGAATTTTCCAGTACCTTGAATTCTATAAATAGAGAAGAGAGTAAACAAATAGAATATATTGAAAGATTAATGCTTATAGCTAAAAGATGAAGCTATTAGTATTAAACTTATTTATGGGTCCCACACTTGTACTCCATATTGTATTCAATTAGTTGTAATTATAAGCTAAATAAGACATTTATTTCTAGTAATGCAGAAGGTATAGTTTTGGTTAAATTGAAAATACGGTTTTCTTAACTATTTTCAGTTATGTTCCTAAAATAATTAGTATACTTACAAGATAGAATAACTAGGTAACTAGCTGTACCTAGAATTAGGAGTACTCATCTCCCTGAGTTCAAATCTAGCCTCAGACATTTAGTAGTTATGGACCCCTGTTCAAGTCACTGCACCCTGTTTGTCTCAGTTTCCTCATCTGTAAAGTGAGCCAGAAAAGGAAATGGCAAAATATTCCAGTATCTTGGTCAGGAAAACCCCAAATGGCATCACAAAAGAGTCTGGCATGACTGAAAAATGACTGAACATCCAAACATATAAAATATAATTTTATATCGACATACTATCAAATTCAACTTCAGGAAATAAATATTCCTAATATTTTAGACATTTTAAGGCAATGTTTTGTCTTAGATAAAATTTAGTTACTCATTTCAATGGGTATCTGTAGACTTGTAAATATGTGGTATTGTAGGAAGTGATGGTGATATGTATGATGTAGCAGTTAAGGAGTGTAGTTATGTTAAAGAAATGATTTCATGAAACATGAAAAATAGTATGACACAAAATGTGATAAAGTGCCAAAATATGTGGTATAAGCAGTAAGTCTTGGGGAAGTCTTGAAAAGTCAGTCAATAATTATTTTTTAATGTTTTCTCTCTAATTTTTTTTTTGCGATTACCTGAAAAAAACAATTTTTCAACATTCATTTTTTTAAAAAAATGAGTTATAAATTCTCTCTCTCACTTCCCGCTTTTCTGAGATGGTAAGCAATTTGATAGAGGTTTTACAGGTGCAATCATGTAAAACATTTCCATATTAGTCATGTGAAAGAGAGCACACACATACATACATACACACACACACACACACACTAAACAAACCATACACACACACAAAAGAAAGTGAAAAAATAGTATGCTTTGATCTGCATTCAGATTTCATCAGTTCTTTCTCAGGAGGTAGATAGCACTTTTTATCATGAGCCCTTTGGAATTGTCTTGAAACTTTATTACCCAGAGTAACTGTCATTCACAGTTGGTCATTATACAATATTCCTTATCACATTAATAGTTATGTTAATAGTGCCTACTATGCATCAGACACTATGCTAAGCACTGAGAATAAAGAGAGAGTCAAAAGACAATTTCCAATCAAATTCACAACCTCGTGAAAGAAAAAAACAGTACACATAACTTTATATAAACAGGATGTGTGTGTGTGTGTGTGTGTGTGTGTGTATGTGTGTGTACATGCATATAATGAATTAGAGATAATCCACAAAGAAATGGCACTCACATTAAGATCAGGAAAGGCCTCTTGTGGGAGACAGGAGTTTAATTGGTACTTGAAGGAAGCCAGAGAAAGCAGGAGGTGAGAATTTCAGAGGGATATCCAGTGAAAATGCCCAGAGAGGCTCATAAGGAGCAGGAGTAGTGCCAACACATTTTCACTTTCATTTATTTCATTTATTGGGCATATCAATAAATATTAAAGAAGAATAACACAGTAACATTACCTTTCATTTCCCTTGTCTCTATAGTACATATCCCTCTAATTTTCCACATCCATAATTAAACTTCTTTTTAACTTTTTATACTTCAGCCCCCTAGGGATTTCACCTGACTTCTTTCCATTAAATACTTCCCCCCCCCCATTAAACATCTTAAAAAATACTTTATGAAGTGAATTTAACAGAAACATAAAAAGTCCTCTGATATTAACAAGAGTTATATGTCAGCATAAATAATACATTAAATATAATTTTGTGTTGTGATAGTTTCTAAGACATTTTCTCTGCCATATTTATTGCTTTTGTCTTTATTATAACCTTAAAAAGTTTAGTGCAAAGGGCCTTCAATTTTTAAATTGCAAACTAATAAAAGTAGCTTAGCCTTTTCTTGCCCTTTTAAAGAAAATGGATCTGAAAAATTTTTTGCAAATTTTATCTTGGAAATTAGTTTATTCATTATGTTTAATTTTAGGAAATGGTGCTCTTGCAGAACATTCTGAAAATGTGCATATTTCAGGAGTGTCAACTGGTAAGTCATTTTTTGTAATGTTTAAATTTCATGCATGACTTATATGGTAAATATTGAAAGCCACCTGGTATCTTATGAAGTGATATTTGGCTATAAAAATTATTACTGCCTTTTGCAGCATGTAATAAGGAATGAAGCAACTGGAACATGGAAAAATTTTCATAAGATAAAATTGATACCTGCATGCCCATGAAGTGATTATGCTTTTCTGAACGGACTGCTTAATTATTTTTTCCATACAAACATTGAACTAAGAGAAAAGTTAGTCTAAGTTGAATTGATATTTTCTTTTCAAGAAGTTATATGAAATGAAATTTATTAAAATGTAATTTTGAATTTTGGTACCTGTAAAGAGGAGTCAGAAATTATACACTTTGCTTGATTTAGATTAAAATAGTAACACTAGCTATATTGACTACAATTTCTTTTACATATGTGTGTGTGTGTATGTATATATATATATATATATATATATATATATATGTGTGTGTGTGTGTGTGTGTATGTGTGTGTGTATAAAAGTCAGTGTTCATGACACTAGAAACTTTTTGTTGGCTTAAGTGCTGAAAGAATATAAATCTTAAGTGCTATTACAATACTGATGTATTGATATCGCTCTAACTGCTAAGAAGTTTTGATTTATATTACATATGCTTCTCTGTCACTTCTACATTTTGCTCTTAGTTTTACCTTCTGGGCCTAAGAAAAACAAATCTAATCTCTTTCTTACAGATTTGCTCTTTACAATGTTCTTCCTAAGATTTCTTTACAGTTCAGAAATGAACAATTCCTACAACCAATCATCTTATGATATGGTCTCCAGTTCTCTTATTTTCCTGATTGCCGTCTAGCTCATCTATGTCCTTCCTAAAATGTGGTATTTAGAACCAAACAGTGTCAGTTGTAGTTTGATGAAGCAAAACTATACCTTCAGATTGACATCAAACCATTAATAATTACTCTAATATATCTCTTGTTGCTTACTAGTTAAGCTACATTTTCTAATGGTTTGATGAAATCTAAGAGGGTTATTATGTCTACAACATTACCTTTTCTTCCCATTCTGTTTACCCAGTCCCCCCAAAAAAGAAGTAAGACTAATTGGGAAGAATCGATTGTTGTTGATCCCTTGCTTTTGTTGTTGATGCTTTACTTTTGTGGATCACTATCTTACCTTTCTGAATGCTTTCAAAGCTATCCCTTTAGTAATGTGTTCTAGAATTTTGTCATGAATAGCAACCCAACCTTCTGGATTATAGTTTGCTGATTCCATGCTTTAGTCAATTTTAAAAAAGAATGTTTCCCCTTCTCCTTCACTATTACTATACAATCTCTTATAAAGCCCAAAAAATGGCTCAAAAATATTTCCTGGAACTTCTTTCAGTTCATACAGACCTAGTAACTTGAACTCCATTAAAGCAGCTTTGAGTAGTCAGTTACCATCTCTTTGCTGATCTTGAATTTCAGATAGTTGGTAAATTATTTTATACTGTAATTTTCATTAATTTAGATCTTTATCCTTAGATAAAACAAAAAAGATAATGTTAATTATTTTAGCTTTCTCATCATTTGTTTTTGTCCTGTCCACAAAGAGCCATATTCATAGTCATAGATGAGTAAACCCTATGATCATCTCAGCTTTTATCACCAACTTCTGTTCATTTTACTTTAATACTCTGGAACAATAGAGAAACAGGGCACTGAGAGAATTTTTTTCAAGTAACATATTTTTTTTTTAGTCATTTCTGGTTCACACATATTTCCTTGATGGGGCAATAAGAAGAGCATTTTCACTTTGTGGCTATCATAACTCTTACTAGAATAGAACAGTTTTCTCCTTCATCTAATTGGCTCCTACAAAGCAAAAGAAAATGAATGGATGAAAAAGGAAAACCAAATTTCTGCTAATATATAAATTTATCTTTGATAGCTTAATTACTCCTCACTGAAAAGAATCAGATCTTAATATTTGAGGTTTTCCCAGAAATGTAACTGAAATTTCCCTCCTTAATTTTATTGTCCATTATTAGAATGTTTTTTTTTTATTAATTTTTATTAAGAATTCCATGTTAAGTAATTATTTTCGGATTTTGAATAGCCTCTGACTATATATATATATATATATATATGCATATATATGCATGATTGTATATCATTCATTTTTCTAAAATTATTTCCATTGTATTTCCTTTTAAGCCACGAGTATATTCTTAATCTTTCCTTCTCTTAATGCACGTTATACACCCATACAATGTACACAAACATATAGGTGTATATATATGCATTTATATATGTGCATATGCAGTTTTTTACTTTTTCATACTCCTCCTGATTGACCTGATTTCATCTTTTTGTTCATCATTATTGACACCCAATATCAAAACTAATAAATGAACAATTCTGGGAAGCATCATGAGTTTCTAAGAGAAAGTGATTAAAGTGGGGCAGGTAGGTGGCACAGTGGATAGAGCACTAACCCTAAAAGTCAGGAAGATCTGAATTCAAATCCGATCTCGGACACTTAACACTTCCTGGTTGTGTGACCCTGGACAAGTCACTTAATCCCAATTGCCGCAGCAAAAAAAAAAAAAAAGTGATGAAAGATCTGGATTGAGCCAGCATTCACAAATTAGAATAAGCCTGTGGCTTTTCCCAGAATTAATTGTTTCATTCTACTATTTCTTCACGAACAAATAAGAAAGAGAGAGCAAGTAAAATAGATTGTTTTTATTACATTAAATTGGAAGGATTTATATAAATAAAACCAGTGTAGTTAAGATTAAAAGGAAAGCAGAAAATTGGGAGAAAATATTTATAAACAGGTTCTCAGATAAAGGCCTCATATCAAATATATAAAGAACTTGGCAAATTTATAAGAATATGAATCATTCCCCAATTGATAAATGGCTAAAGAATATGAACAAGGGGCAGTTAGTTGGGGTAGTGATAGAGCACCAGCCCTGAAGTCAGAAGAAACTGAGTTCAAATCTGGCCTCAGACACTTAATACTTCCTGGTTGTGTGATCCTGGGCAAGTCAATTAACCACAATTGCCTCAGCAAAAAAAAAAAAAAAAAAAAAGAATGTGAACAAGCCGTTTTTAGGTGAAGAAATCAAAAGCTATGATAGCTATATGAAAAATCCTCTAACTCACTATTGATTAGAGAAATACAAATTAAAACAACTTTGTGATATTATTTTGCATATCTATCAAATTGGTTAAAAATAATTGAAGAGGAAAGTGACAAGTGTGGGAGGGGATGTGGAAAAATTGGGACACTTTTTGTGTCCCAGATGCACTGTTGATAGAATTGTGAATTGATCCAAACATTTTGGAGAGCACTGGAATTATGCCCAGACAATTATAAAATTGTGTATACCTTTTGACTCAGCAATACCATTGTTTGGTCCGTTTCCTAAGGGGAGTTAGAGGAAGAGGAAAAGAACTTATATGTTCTAAAATATTTATAATAGCCCTCTTTGTAGTGGCACAAAACTGGAAATTGAGGTGTTCATCAATTGAGGAATGACTGAACAGGTCTTGGTATATGATTATAATAGGCTTCCATTATGCTATTAGAAAAGATGAGCTGTTTAATTTTAGAAAAAGATGAATAGTGAAATGAGCAGAACCAAGGAAACATTGTACATAGTTAATAATAGCAATGTTGTTCTAAGAACAACTTTGAAGGACTTAAATCATTTTGAGTATTATAAATACTGAAATCAACTACAAAGGACCTAGAAGGAAGATGTTCTCTATATCCAGAGAAAGAACTGTTAAATAGAAGTGTGTATATTATTATACATATTATGCAGTTATACACATATACATATCACAGGCTTATAATTTCTGAATGCTGGTTGACTCATCTGATAGCCTTTCTTAGAAGTCCAAGATGTTTCCCAGAGCTGGTGAGATATTTTCAATATTGGGTGCCAATAATGAAGGATAAAAAGATGCAATCAAGGAGAATTAGGAAGAGTGTCAAAAAGTTGACATATACAAATGTATACATACACATAAGCATATACACCTCTGTGTGTGTATGTGTGTGTGTGTGTGTCTAGTGGGAGTCTTCTCTAGGGCACAGAATAAGATTGAGGGAGGGGGAAAAAGTGCATAGCAGGGAACAAAAGAAGACTTAGAATGAAGCACAGAAAAATAGAGCAATCTTCAAAATGATATGTGATATATAGTACATAGTTTTCCCAAAAAAGTAACAGTGTGAAATGGAAATTCAAAGTTGTTCTTACTATGTTCAATGTTCTCTTGGTTCTGCTCATTTCACTCTTCATTATTATATACAAGCCTTTATCTTTTTCTAAAATTAAACAGCTCATCATTTCTAATAGCATAGTAATAGTCTATTACAATCATACACCAAGACTTGTTCAGTCATTCCTCAACTGATGAACATCTCCTCAGTTTTCAGTTTTTTACCACTACAAAGAGAACTACTATAAATTTAAATTTATATTCTATCTTGTACTGTGTACATGGGGGAAAAAATTTTTTTTTGGTCTTTTTTGTATTTACATTCCTTTTCCCTTTTTTCTGGATGCTTTCTTTTGAAAATTTTCAGCTCCTATGGGTTCAGTTATTTCTAGGTAGATGTCATCCAGATAGAGACAGACAGACACACCCAACTAGGGAGAATTTAGTAGAATATATATGCACCCAGTCTAATCTTGTCTCAATGATTGGTTTGAAAGCCATTATTATAAATGGTAATCACTTTGTATAGTAGTAAATGTGAAAATAAAAGGACATACCCATCTAAATAAAAGGATACTTATCTGAAGCAATAAAAAAAGGAACATATAATAGGCAGTATATACCAGATAAATCAAACTGCCATTAGCATCTTGACTACCATCTCCCCTAAAACCTTGATATATACAATATAGGCTCCTGAGTTATATGCCTGGAGTTAAAAGATCAGTTCTTAAAATATCTGAAAAAAGAGAAGAGACCAAATACTTAGAAAATATGAGGAGCCTTCTTTTTACCAAAATGCATAAATAAAAAATAGTGAAAAAATAATTCACATAAGAAAATATCAGCGATTTAAATTAAGATCAAATTTTGCCTTATGCTAGAGACTGTTACCAGTCCTTTCTGCTGCTTATGCCTTCTCTCTGAGATTAATTTCCAATGACAATGTGAGTATCTTAGCAGTTAAATAGTTATTTGCTTGTTTCTCCTCCATTAGAAGTTGCCCTGTAAGATCAGGGATCTTATTTTTTAGTTTTACTCTTTGTATTCTTATAATTTATAGTTCCTGGTACATAGTAAGCAGTTCATAAATGCTTGTTGACTGACTACTGACTTATATGCCTACTTTCCTATCTTTACAAAATATGAGAAGAATCTACAATTACATTGATTTGTCATTGATAAACATAGGGTGTAAGGATCATTGGTATAGGATTTTCCTAAATGAGGAAGCTACCAATGCTTGTCAGTACCTTTCTTGCAATTTATAATCTTAGAGAGTTGACAAACACTGAGAATTTAAGTGATTTGCAGAGGTAAGTATTGGTAACTATAGGTAACTGTTATGTGGCAAAGATAGAATTTGAAAGTGGGTCTTCCTAGCTTTGAGGCCATTCTTCATTCACTATGCCATTTTACCTCTTTGATAAATGTATGAAACTGAAACAGGCACATTTTTGCAAATGATATTCTATATAGCAGGTTACTTTTTTACAGTCATATAATTCACAGGGACTAGTAGAGAAATCTTACTATGTTTATTTTGACTGCTTTTGTTCTTAAAGAAATTAGATTTATTAAAATATGACATGTTCATTAAGACTTTCTTCCAACAAGATCTCTTATGCATATGTTGAAATTGTACATGGTTCTTTGAAACAGATAAAAAGAAATAATATTGTTCATTGACCCTTTGATTTTTGCCATCAAGTGAGACATGAGCCAAAGGTGTACATATTCAGTGCAGAATCAGAAGGAAAAAGGAATTTTCTATATTGATGTCCATTGTTTGCAGATGACATTGTGCTAATTGCATCAAACTCCTGAATTTTGCAGAGCATCCATATCATTGAAAATACTTTGCTGTAACTATCCACAATGGAGATATCAAGCAGAAAAAGAATGCCTATTTTGGTTATGGGGGAAAAAAAAAAGCAGACATCAATATTTATATCTTAGATAGACACTGCAAAGGAATAGTAGATGGAGTTAATAGATGAAAGAGGAGAATGGACTAGATTAACTTTGGAAAATTGTGCATTGCTAAAATAATCTTAGCCTTCCTTAAAAAAAGGCTTATCTTTTTAAAACACTAGTATTTTTCTATTGATATTTTATATCTATTCATCACAGAACATTATGGTCTCCAAAGAACTAAGGGGGAAAAAAGTAGTACAACCAATCTATATATTAAAGGAGAAAAAAGCTTGAAAATGTGCAGTGTAAAATACTTGTAGACTTCCCACTTTTGCAGAGAGTTGGGTTGGAATCCTCTTCTCGTCTCTTCTTTTAAACCATGCTTTTTCTTATGATTTTGTTACATTAAATTTTGTGTGTGTATTTCCATTTATGTTGTAGTTATTTTGCCTATTTTTTTTTCTTGCATATGTTTTACTCTATCAGTTTATATAGATTATTCCATGCTGCTCTGTATTTGTCTTATTTGTAATTTCTCCTGCATGGCATTACTTCCTTTCAAGTACCACAGTTTGCTAAGTCATTTCTCCAATTGATGGACATATACTTTGTTTCCAATTCTTTGCTATTACAAAAAGTGCAACTGTAAATATTTTGGTGTTTATGAAGATTTTTTGGGGGATATAAGGCCAATGAATCTCTGGGTAGAAGGACACGGACATTTTAGCCATTCTATTTTAATAATTTCAAATTATTTTCTGAAACGATGGTACCATTTCACAGTTCCATAATTTATTGGTGTATCTGTCATATCTTATCTAGTTTTAAGGCCATGAAGTGAAAGTTCAGAATTGTTTTTATTATTATTATTATTATTGATGATTTTGGAGTATTTTTTCATGCAGTTGTTAATATTTTTCAATTTTTCTGTGGAGAACTGTTCATATCCTTCAACCACTTAACTCTTATTTGTTGGGAAATGGAGTCCATTCCTTTTTAAATGTGCGCAAGAGCTTTACTCAGTTAGTTGCCTTTCTGAAGTAGATGGGTGTCTAAATTTTTTTTTTCTTTTCTGAAACCTTTTAAATAACGATGCAAAACTATTTGGTACTGGCTAAGAAATAGAGTAGTCAATCAGTGGAATAGGATAGGATCACAAGACAAACCAGGCAATAACTATAGCAATCTAGTGTTTGATAAACCCAAAGACCCCAGCTTTTGGGATAAGTACTCACTATTCAACAAAAACTGCTGGGAAAATTGGAAACTAGTATAGAAGAAATTGGGGCTTGACCCACACCTAACACCACATACCAAGATAAGATCTAAATGGGTTCATGATTTAGATATAAAAAGTGATATAAGCAAATTAGAGGAACATAGGATAATTTACCTCTCAGACCTGTGGAGAAGGAATGGATTTGTGTCCAAAGAACTGGAACTCTTAATTGAACACAAGATAGATAATTTTTAACTATTTTAAGTTAAAAAGTTTTTGTACAAACAAAACTAATGCAGACAAGATTAGGAGGGAAGCAATAAATTGGTAAATCATCTTTACATTTAAGGATTCTAATAAAGGCCTCATTTCTAAAATATATAGAGAATTGTTTCATATTTATAAGAATTCAAGCCACTCTCCAATTGATAAATGGTCAAAGGATATGAACAGGCAATTTTCAGATGGTGAAATTAAAATGATTTCTAGTCATATGAAAAGGTGCTCCAAATCACTATTGATCATAGAAATGCAAATTAAGACAACTCTGAGATACCACTACACATCTGTCAGATCGGCTAAGATGACAGGAAGAGATAATGAGGAATGTTGGAGGGGGATATGGGAAAACTGGGACACTGATACATTGTTGGTGGAACTGTGAATGGATCCAGCCATTCTGGAGAGCAATTTGGAACTATGCTCAAAAAGTTACCAACAGCATACCTTTTGACCCAGCAGTGTTTCTATTGGACTTATATCACAAAGAGATCTTAAAGGAAGGAAAGGGACCCACATGTGCAAAAATGTTTGTGGCAGCACTTTTTGTAGGGGCTAAAAACTGGAAAATGAATGGATGCCCATCAATTGGAGAATGGCTGAATAAATTATAGTATATGAATGTCATGGAATATTATAGTTCTGTAAGAAATGAACAGCAGGATGATTTCAGAGAGGCCTGGAGAGACTGTATTAACTGATGCTAAGTGAAATGAGCAGAACCAGGAGATCATTGTACACAGCAACAACAAGACTATATGATGATCATTCTGATGGACATGGCTCTCTTCAACAGTGAAATGTTTCAAACCAGTTCTAATTGTTCAGTGATGAAGAAAGCCATATACACCCAGAGAGAGGGATATGAAATGTGGACCACAACAGCATTTTCATGCTCTCTGTTGATGTTGGCTTGCATTATGTTTCCTTTCTCAGCTTTATTTTTTTCCTTGTAGATTTGACTTTTCTTGCACAGCAAGATAACTGTAAAAATATGTATGCACATATTTGATTTGTCAAGTATTTTAACATGATTAACATGTAGTAGACTTCCTGCCATCTAAGGGAAGGGTGGGGGCTAGGGGAGAAAAATTTGTAATAGAAAAATTTGTAATAGAAAATTTTGCAAGAGTCAATGTTGAAAAATTACCCATACATATGTTTTGCAAATAAAAAGCTTTAATAAAAACAAAAAATAACAATGATGCTTAAAGATTTCCAAAATAATTTTTACATATGTCAACTCATTTGAACCTCACAAAAACCCTTGATGTAAGTATTATCATCCCTATTTACAGACAATGTAGTTGAGACATACAGAGATTAAATTTGTCCAGAATCATATAGCTAGGACGTGTGTGAGGGAAGATCTATACCCATGTTTTCCTGACTCTGTGAACCCTGTGTTCTGCACCCTGTGCTATTGAGGTAACTCTATAAATTCAGACAACAAAGTTCTAAGTAAGTTAATACAAATAAGAAACATAATAATAAAAAAAGTTTTATTAAAGGTTCTTGCCAGAAAATAAAATGAATTTCAACTTCATTGATCTAAAGATACTATTATTTAATTCATGTGTACTTATATAGAGTTCAAAAAAATGTTTTATATATAAAGTTGTTTCCAAAATTCCCCCCTATACACACACATTACACCTCTTTTTGAGTAGTTAAAATTTCAAATGACACTCTTAATACCATAGTGGAGATATCCTTCAATGTTTGGCATCTGTTGCTAGGGCAAATGATTATAAACTTAACAATTTAATGCAAAACCAAAAAATTGAAAGAAATGTATTCATGTATGAATGTACATGTGCATGTACCCTATATTGGACATGTTAATGAAAAATAAACTGGGTTTTTTTTTTTTTTAATTTTCATGGTCTACTTAAAATAGTGTATAAATATCTTCATATACTTATTCACCTTCTGACGACTTCCAGGTTTTTAATTCTCTATTAAACTCTGTGCTTAAGCATACTTGCTCCATGTAGCAAACATATTAATGGATTTGTACTCTGTAGTGAGACTGTCTCATTGGAATTAAGATAAATTTGTTAGTTTCTATATCTGATTAAGTGAAAATAATTTATCTTTTCTTGATTAATACTATAGAAATAAAAATCTTCCCTAACTTTCTCCATGTCTTAAGTACAAACCTTGGTGGTTTTGACCAGATGGAGCATTTGGTAATTTTTCTTGTCAATTCACTAATTTTGTTAATATGCATATTTATGTTATCTATGTGTATGTAAAAGAATAAAAACCAAATTGTAACTATATTCAAGTGTTTGATTTTCAGCCAGTCTTAAAACTAGTAATTACTAATATTGGTCTGCAGAAGGGATTAGAGGAAATGGCTGTTGTCAGTTGCCCTTGGCAGCTTTGTATTTATAACAAAAAATTTATTATGATGAAAAATGATGTTATCTTTTGCAGTTTTTTGTAATGGGGTTTTAACCTGCTTGCTTTTAGATAAATTTTTTATTTTGAATACTAAAGATAATAGAATCATAGATTTAGAACTGGAAGGGACCTTTTCACATTATAGATGAGGTAGCTGAAGCCTGAAGAGGTTCAGTAATTTGACCAAGGCAATGCAGATAGTAAGTGTCAGAGCTAGGATTCAAACCCATAATTAAAAAACCTTAGAGATGAGGCAGCTAGGTGGTGCAGTGGATAGAGCACCAGCCCTGAAGTCAGGAGGATCTGAGTTCTGGTGTCAGACACTTAACACTTCCTAGCTGTGTGACCTTGGGCAAGTCATTTAACACCAATTGCCTCAGCAAAAAACAAACAGACAAACCTTAAAGATGGGGAAAAAATGTAGTATAAATAATATAAAATTTTACTCTGGATGAAAGCCCCTTCTGTAAGGAATTCCCATTTTACTATAAGTAAATAAATAGTGGATAGGGGGCTGAGACTGAAGTCATAAAGACTTGGATTCTAATCAGACATTTAGTAGCTAAACCTAAGCAAGTCTCTTAAACTTAAATCTGCCTGTCTTTGCTCATTTGTAAAATGGGTATACTAATAGCACTATCCTCCCATGGTTTCTTTTGAAGATAAAATGAGAGTATTTGTAAAGTACTCTCTAAACCTTAATAGTGTTTGATTTCTTATCATTACTATTTATTATCATTATTTTTAGACTTTATATTGAATCTCTTTCACGGCAATTATGAAGCCCAATGGGATCTTCTCTTATTGATATTTTTCATCCAATTGTATGATGGTAAAAGTATGTCATATGAAGTATCAGTTGTGAAATCTTGCCTGATCCCTTCTAATACCTTCATTTTAAAATTCCCTCAATATATGTGTCGATTAGTCTCATAAATATATGAATAGCAAAGCAGACAAAGGTCAATAATTGCTGATGTTCTAGAAAAAACCAAGGTCAGTTATATGATTCATAGAGACATCCCTAAAGTACATTACTGTGGAGGATCAATGATATCTCCACAATAAATTAAATATTACATAATATTGTTTAAATCAGTTTTGAAGTTATCTTTGAATTGGATATATGAGTGCATTAAGATTTTTGACTCAAGGGAATAGTAAGATAAGCAAAAATGAAATGTCACATAGCATGAGGAAAGCACATTCAACCAGCAAGTACCATTGCTTAAGCAGTATGACTGCTGTCAGTAATAAAGTCAAAATTAATTCTGCAGTTTACTTTGGAAATGAGTGGATCCCTGGGACAACTTAGAGTCACTACCCATAAAAGCAGGAGCTATGTCTTCAAGACTTCATTTCTGGAATATACATAATCCATTTTTCCCCTGGAGTCAGTAACCATTCAAGAAAGCAACGCTTTGAAGTTTTAGGCAAGAAACTGAAATCTGTAAGTTAACAGGTAATATTTTCATCATTTTTCTAATCTAAAACACAGGTCTCAGATTAGATGGCCATAATTGAAAAATGAATAACTGGGCATAAAGTTGATCTAAAGGCAGATTCTCATTATTTGTTGTTTTCTCATCTAGTTCACTCATTTATTAAGTACTTATTGAGCTCTAACATACGCCAGGCACTATGTTAATGGATGAGATACAGAAAAAGGCAAATTCATGATTCCTTCTCTCAAGGAGCTCACATTCTAATGGGGAAGAAAACATGACCATAACTATATACAAACAAGATATATACAGTGTAAACGAGTGTGGAGTTTTTTGTTGTTTGTTTGTTTTTTGGTTTTTTGTTTTGGTTGGTTGGTTTAGTTTGAGTTCTAGGACATTCTTGCAGGATGTGGGATTTGAGCTCAGTCTAGAAGCCACGGAACCTAAGAAAAAAAGGCATAGATTTGAGAGATGAGAGCCAGCATGTCCTGGAAAGCAAGATGGCAGGAAGTGCTAGCCTGCAGAATAAATTAAGGGGAGAGTAAAGCATAAGACTAAAAAAGATAGAATTGGAGATGACATATAATTGAGGGGGAAGGAGGGAGCAGGATAGGTATATATGTCAAAAGGGGTTTTATATAGAAGGTAGCAAATGATCTGAACCTTCAAAAAAAACTGCCTTTATCAAAAACGGATCATGGCAGGCCAATGACTTAGTTTTCTGATAGGATTACTTGTAGATACAATTTTCTTGGACTTTAACATTTGACATTCCATATATAAAATGCCATTTAATGTTTTTATTAGTGCCTTAAATAAACATAATGTGATATAACAAACACATTAAATAATGGAAGGACGGAGCCACATCCTATAGTTCTCGACTCTTCCTTCTATAGTAATATAAAGACCACATGATGTTACTGAGGATCAACTGTCCCCCACCCTTATACTGGTGAAAACCCAAAAGGTGGAATGAGGAAATAATTTCTTAAATCAAGCAATGAAAAACTTAATCTGATTACAATCCTTTGCAGTCTTTACAGGATTATAAAACTTCTTGAGGGTCTATCTGAGGAAATCTTCATAGAAATTAATCTGCTTATTATTAAAAGTATTCCCATCATGTATGAGTGGGATAAGAAATCCACAAAGCCCATGGAGTTTCTAGGGAAGAGATTGCACAAAGCCATTGAGACTGCTAGTCCAAGGCCAAGCCAATAAATTGAAAGCAGATTCTCTCACAATTAAGCAATAACCAACCTCTACCTGCTTTCCTGTCCCTACCATATTTCTCCCCTGCCTTCTCCCACTGACTTTCACCTTAAATATCACAATACACAGTTGCGGGTAGGAAACTGGTGGTTCCTCTTTAAACCAACCTATTTCTTTTCTTGTGATCCCCTCCTCCTAACCACATTAGTCGAAATACTCTTATTTGTGGTTGTGCTTGGTAAGGACCAGATTAAGAGTTAGGAATAGGGATATGGTAAGAAATGACTAATTTGGTTGGTAATTTAACAAATCATAAAGTCTTGTTTTGATCATGTTTTTTTCTGTGACCCAGGCAAAATGGGTTCTGGGAGGTTGGAATTATGCCCTCTGATGTTCATTAAGTTTTATTTGCTTTCATAAATGATCCTACTCCTAGACTTACTATTGTCAGTGGCTTTTGAAATGAAATTGTTCCATATGGTAGTTGATCAGAGATCTCAAGCCACACTGGAGAGAGTAAGAGGTTTTTTGTTTCCAAAAGGTGGAATGTATATCCTGCTCTGTTTTAGAGACTGTGATCTATTTTTTTGTAAGTGAAATGCCTTCAGAGCATGTCAGAACATATCTACACTATATCCTATTTCCTTTCCATATTTCTTTGCCAACTATTTGGACCAGCCATATGGATTTTATTAACCATTATTTAGAATAACCACTTTTTTTTTATTTGTTTGCTATAATAGGGGAGTGTTTTTTCAATATAAAACAATTTTTTTTTAAACAGGAACCAAAAGTATTTTAGAAGGTGCTAACAGTGTGTTGAATCTAATGTGGGTAAAATAGAAAAAATATTGACTCTGAAGCTAGAGGATTTGTATTCACTTCCAGATTTGTGAGGTCTGATGAGTCACTGATAAGAATGTTTTTGGGTTTCAGTTTCTTCATTTGTAAAATGAAGGGGGTTGGAGTATTTGGTTACCTTCTAATTCTAAGTATGTGATCTCTCCTTTTCTCCCCCCCCCCCAATTAAGATGAAATTTAACAGAGGTAAATAAAACTTCTAATACTCTAGTTTAAAAAAAATAACTTCATATAAAAGTAACATGTAAAAAAAAAGTTTTAACTGCACATTTAATGAGAAAATAGTCTGATATGGCTATCAAAAAAACTAATATATTTGTGTGTGTGTGTGTGTGTGTGTGTGTGTGTAAAATCTTGTACTCAAGTCCTGATTAGACCACATTTGCAGCATTTTGCAGCTGTTCTCAGTAGCATATTTTAAAAGGAAGATGAGCCAGAGATTATCCAGAGTAGATTGCCCAGAATGGTAAAGGGCTATGAAATTGTGCCATGAGGATTGGTTGAAATAACTAAAAAAATTTTAGAAATTTTTACAAGGGACATTAAGTGGATGTCTTTAAGTATTTGAAAATCACATTTTGTGTAGATACATTTGTTATCCTCCATGATTAATCCCTCTATATAAGGAAAATATGATGATTAGATGACCTATGGTCACTTTATACTCTGATTTGGATAGTTGATCTTTTGGTAGAATGTGAAACATCTCTTAAAATAATAGTTTTTCCTTAAACTCAAACTAGTGATAGCCAGTGGAGATGAATTTTCAAAGTTTGTTTCAGTATTTGGCAATTAGAGTGGCAGTGAAGTGATAAAATGAAATGGATTTGGGAGAGCAATAGATTGCAAAAGAGTATTATATAAAAATAGTATAATATTCAGTTCATGACATAAAGCAATTGTTATAATTATCCATTATAGATTACAAAGGCTTGCTATTTATTTTATGTGAAAATAGCTTCACTGGCTCAAGAAGTTAGAACACAGAGCAGTTTGGTTTGGAAAAACACATTTTTTTTAAAGTCTCTGGGGAGCAGAGGAGTGGGGGGAACGAGGGGAGCAGGATCTATAGAGGAATGGAAGAGGAACCAGATGGAACCCACCTGAGTGATAAGGTCCCAGAATTATCTAAAGAGATGCTAATCAAGATCTCCTAGATTGTAGTGACTGTCTTTTAAAGATGCTAACTAGACCATCTTAGAAATTGGAAGAGTTTTGCCTCATATTATTGAGATTATAGAGGCTACATGAGAAGAGTTTTGGGCCTTTCATTACTCTAAATTGGAAAGATTGGGAGAGTTGACCTGATTGTGATTTTCGTTTTAACAATTCCTGAGAATAAGCTGGGTGAGGGTTCACATCAGCAGTTGCATAGATATCTTTTTCTGTCCAGTTTATGCAGAACTCTTTTATGGTTTCTAAGGATTTCTTATTTCCATTTCCATATGTATAACTCACCCTGCTTCAAGAAATTCCAAATCAAAACCCTGTTTAATTATTTTGTAGTGTCCTTTTTTTTTCTTTTAGAAAATTCTAAAATAAATAGTTAGAACATTGCAAAATAAATGGCAATATCAGGTAGAACTTTCTGTAAAGAGATTTTTGGGTTAGAAAACATTGATATGATAGGGACGTTAATAATGCCATATATTTTTCATTATTTTAATATTTTCTAATTTTTCTTTAAAGCAACATTTAGCCTGAGGATGTGGGGAGAATGCTTTGAGAGAATAAGTTTAATGCTTAGTATTTCTATAATTTTTGGATATACCTCTTAATTGCATACATTATATCTTAATGTTTTGGGAAAAGAACTGATATTAGGACAAGAAATATTTTGAAACCATATATCAATATTGTCTCAATAAAACTATTTCAAAAATAGTGGTGAAATTACATTTTAACAGTGGGGGGTGATTCTTCTATATGTATTTTTCTTTTGTGTCCACTACTTATTTTTATATCTATCCAATGGGACAGAGAATTCAGTCATAAAGAACAGGATTGTTACTGTAATGCAATTAGGGCCTAGGTGAGATAACAAAATTTAAAGGTTCTAATTATTACAGTTGTAAGATATTTTCTGGTTTCTGTATTTCACATGAAAAAAGTTGTGTTTCTGCTTACCATTGCTTTCTCTCTTTCTTTAGAATTTTCAAATCTTAGAATTCTTATAAAATGTTTGAAAAACGCTGTAAGTTTGAAAAACCTTTTACCTTCAGGGATTAGTCTTTCAACTACTGAAAAAGTTGTCAGATAATTACCCCCAAATGGGATTTGAAAATTTCACTCCTTATTCCATTTATTCTTTGTTATCTCTAACTCTGTGTGTATGTGTGTGTGTCTGTCTGTCTATAGACACAGAGAGAGAGAGATGTAAAATAAGTGGATAAAAAATTTTTACCTCACTGGATTTTTGCTGTATGTGTGTGTCTATGTACATGCACATATGCTTGCTGAATTCATCTTTCCTGCCCCTCAAAAAAAAAAAAAGACCTCTTTCCAACTTCTTGGTTTCCACTGATGACACCAGAATTTCCTGGGCTTGAAACTTTAATAATTATTTCTTTCACTAAAATCCAGTCAGTTTTCAAATCTTTGTCAGTTTTGGCTTCTTGATAACTCTTTTAACTACCTTTCTATTCCCATAGCCATTACATTCACCTCCATTGCAATTACTGGGTGGAACTAGAATGCATTTTGCAACTCTGTTAATCAGAATCTTAAAAACTGGATATGTAATGTCAATGAGAACCTCCCTGCATTAAGGTAGTTCATTTACATCTCCTTAATTGATTCTCTATCCCATGCATTATAAAATCTGTTCTAGCCCTTCTCTTTTCAAACCTTTAATAGGACTCCTTGCCACCCTCTTACCTGAGCCTCTCTCATATGTGACCAGAAAGATTAAGTTTACTTACCAAGAACCCCCTGTATTCGCCTTTTCTTCATCTATCAGTCTCTTGATACCCCATGTCACCATTTCTTCCTTTATTTCAATCTTTGATGAAAGGGTAGTTCTTCTCTATGGCCAATGCTTATACATATGCTATCTCATTCTATCTTGTCTTTTTGCAGATTTCTTTCTCATTCTTTCCTCACTCCCATCCCTATCTCCTGCCACCTAATCTTTATTGATTCCTCACTACCTACAACCACCACACTCTGTCTCAGTGCTTTTGAAGTGACTATCTCTTATGCCTAGAATATATTCCTTCCTCATCTCTGCCTCCTAAAATGCAGTTTTCTTGTGAAGTCTTTTCTAATCCCCTCCCCATTGTTAGTTCATTGTCTCCCAAATCTTCCTTATTCTTATTTTCTATGTTTTTTATATACATTCTTAAATAATTACTTAATTGCCTTCCTTTATTATTATGAAAGCTCCTTGAGGTCACTAATTGTTTTAACTATAGTTTTTCATCCTTAGTTTTAACTTACTGTACTTGACACAAAATAAGCCCTCAGTTATTGCTTGTTGATTTTTACTATATCTCCATATAGATATTTCACATTCTTTCAATCTTATGAGTTCTTGACCTTTATGTTCCACCTTTTTTTCTTTAAAAGTCTCTGTTATTTTTTTTTTTTTTTTTTTTTAATTAACTTTTGAGTCTTTTTTTCTCCCCCTGCACTACTAGGCATTTTTCTTTCCTGATATTCTGGAAAGCTCAAGAGTTCTTTTCTTTTTGCCACTTTACTTTCTCTCATAATGAGAATTTTTACTTAGCACGTACATATCCATTGCCAAAGACTGAAACAGGCATACTTTCTCTGTATTCTTGAGAACAGTTGCCTTGGGGAAGCAAGGAAAGAGCCCTTGATGGAGAATCCAAAAGAACCAGATTCAAATCCCTACTCTGATACTATGTAACTTTTAATTACTCTGCCTCTTTTTACTTTTTTCCTTATCTGCAAAATGATGTATTATACTGAAGAATTTCTAAGATCCCCTGTTGGCAATACATTTTGTGATCTTTCATTATTTATTGAAACTGAGATCTTTTGTTGTCTGACTTCCACTGGCTACTCATTATGGAAATCCTACTGTTTTTCCAGTTTTGTCTGAAGATATTTTTTCTTTTCACTTTTTCCTTTGCCTGCCTTACTTTACCTTTCCTCCGACCTTTTAGCTTAATGTATTATGAATTAAAATATATTCTTAACTATTGTATTTATTTAATAAATTTTTGTTTCAGGTTTTTTAGCTTTAAAATTGGACAAATCTTAAAATGCACATGTCTCATGAACTTAGTTTACTTTTTATTTTTGTATGGCCTTCAATTAAAATTTTTCCTTATTTTTGTGAATCATTGATCTTTTTTTTTCCCCTGAGGCAATTGGGGTTAAGTGACTTGCCTAGGGTGAATCATTGATCTTTAATGACAAAAAGCAAGAAGGTCTAGTGCTCACAAAATTTTAATAATCAACCCAATTTATTGGTCCTGAAGGAAGGAATTATTAATGTTGATGTGGATGAATAGTAAATAATCTGCTTACAAATTTTCTACTTTTCACAGAGATCTCTGAATCCTGAGAGGTCAAACAAGGTCAAGAGGTGAGGTGGAAGTGGGTATTGAATAATGTTATCAGTATAAAGAGCCTAAGAAATGGGGAAAATGTAAACTGAGATTTCTTACCCTATTCTACTTTATTCTTAACTTTTAAATGGCTTCTTTCAAATTCAATATGCTTTATACTGAGGCTTTGGTGAGATTACTAGGAAGAAACAAAAACACTTTTTACAAAGGAGTACATTTTAGCTTCTTAAAGAATATCATAAAAAAATGTTTTAAGGATACTTTATTTTGATATAACTGATTTCATTGGTTTGCTTATTCCCATCCACCCTTGCAATCTTCTCATTCTGTACTTTTTTTAAGTCTTGTCTTAAATCCACTATATATCTACCACGGTAAATTTATTTAACATTCTACAAGTTTTCCTCTTTTTCTTTTAATAATTTTAATGATTATAGTATAGTATCCATCTTTTTTTCTCTAAATTCTTTTGTTACTTACCTATCTCTTTTTCTAGAAATATATATACTTGATATTTTTATAAGATTTTCTGTATGACATAATTACTAATGTGCTGTAACCTATCTCCACCCATTTTGACCTACTATTTAATTTATTCATGTATTTATTGAACTCCTATTGTAATGCTCAGGGAGAAACTGAGGCAGTATCACACGTTGGAAATTAGGTAATACTTTATTGATGTTAATTGAGAGTTCAGAATCCATGGCTATGGATCAGGACTGCTGGAACTCATGTCTCAAAGCACAAAGTCCAGCCCGGAGGGTTTAGACTGACAGCCATGTCAGCCGACTGAATAGTACAAAGCATTCAGCATCTCATTGGTGGAGAACACGATTTTCATAATCTCTATAGCCTAGGGAGACAAAGAACTCATGGGAACAGCTGAGCACATCTGGCGTCCAAGGAAACCATAAATTCAGTTCTAGCAGGTAGGGAGTAAGAAGCCTTGAGACAGAAACTGGGCAAAGAAGACTACTAGTCTGGGTCATACAGATAAAGGGGGATGTCGAGGCTGGCCATCTGGAGGTTTTATAACTCCTTTGGAATGCAAGTCCAATTATTTCTGAAGGTCAAAAAGTAGGGATTGCTATTTTTGGGCAGCACAATTAAGGGAAACTGAAACAATAACTGAGGGAAACTGAGACATGGAACTGAGGGAAACTGAGACAGGGAAACTGTGGCACAACACTATCATGTGCAACTCACTGAGCTAAGCACCAGAATCATAAAGACCAAAATAAAATAATACCCTGACTTTAAAGAACTTAGATTTCTCTGAGAACCACCTGAACAAAGATAAATAAATAAAAAATACATATAATTTCCAGGGAAAGAGAATATTTAAAGAGCAGGAAGATGAAAAAAGGACTTTTGTAGGAGTGACAAGAGGCCTACTTGCAGGCCTTTCAGAATTTACTTGCCTGGGAGCTATATGAGGCAATGCAGGAGTTAGGTTGGGGGTTAAAGTTGCTACAGTCCTAGGCAAACAATGGCAACTGATCTGTAAGGTTGTATCCCCTCACCTAAAATGAATCCCCTTCATTTAAAAGAAAAAACAGAAACCTCTCTAGGTTCATGGATAGCTGTCAGTAATCATTTTTTCTGCATTGAATCATTTGGCTATCAAAAACTCCCTTTTTTTCCATATAGCACACACGATCATACAAAACATGAAAAACACATTTGAAGTTAATATAACTCTTTGATAAGCAAGCAAAGGGGTCTAGGATTGAGGTTCCAGAGGCCCTGACAACCTAGTCCTGCCTTCTATCAACAATGCAATGTAAAAGGCTCTAGGCAGATTAGTTTACCTTTCAAAGTCCTACTGATGAAGAAAAAACTCTAGCCTCAGAAAACAAGTTAAAGATGTTATAGCAGTGACCAGAGAATCCTACATAGCTGAACTGCCAATTAAAATACATACACACACACACACATATACACACACACTCTTTATTATTTTATATCTTCCACTGACCACTTGCTCTGTTTACAGAAATTTGCTATAAGGAAAAATCAGGGACATGATACTTAAATAGTATCAAAACTGGTCCTTCAGGTCTTAACCTGAAAACACATTCAGGATAGAATATCCTTAAAGAAAACTGTTTAGGTAGCTGTCTTAATTTTAATAATTCCACCTTAAGACATACTTTGGAACAACCAGATGGGTTCTCATCACTGGGGAAACTGAATCAGAAGAATCCCACCTTCAGCAGAGACTAACATTGTTCTTCTAGTTCGTTCCCACACACTAACTTCCACCTGCAACAATTCCTTCTCAGTAGCCCATATGGCATATTCCTTTCAAATGGTGGATCACTGGCTTAATGATCTTTCAGACAGTCACACCTGAATTTAAAACTCCAAACAAATATCAACTGCAGTCCCAAGAGATTTTATCGCCTACAGCAATTCTCATTAATCAGAGTCTCAGATGAATCTAACTCAAGGATCACAGTGAATCTTTTACTAAAAGATTCAACTTAAAAATTCACAGTTTATACAGCTTATCTTTCATATCTAAGTAAATGGTTTTAAGTTCAGCATTACAGATCATTTTACTTTTAAAATGCCCAATATATAGAAAAATTCCAAATTGCATGTTATCTATGACAGAAACATTCAAAAAGGGGGAAAAGCAAAAACTTATTCTCAGAGTCCTCTTAGACAATGAATACAATTTCAAGATGACTCAGTACAAATCAATTAAAACTCATACAGAATATCCCAATTCCACATAAAAGGATCTTTCAGATTTAACATTAATAATTTCTTTTTAAGAATGGAGAAATCAATAAATCAAATTCTTCCAATTGAGGAATCCCTACAAATCTTTTTGGAAGCGGCCCCAAACCTATCAGATCAGATTGCATGTAAATGTAGGCTGTTCCTTTAAACAATATAATCAATTGATATTTCAATCAGCCAAGAACTGCAATTTGCTAAAAGGTGGCTTTACCAGACTTAATGGGGGAGGGGAATTAGATTGTCACCTGGGAAGACTTCTCTTTTCACTTGGCCGCCCTTCCTCCCCCCACTCCACATGGTATTTCTCAACCACACCATGCTTCTTGACTCCCACTTCTCACAGCTAACTTTTTAGGGTATCACACCCCCAAAATCTTATCTGCCAACCAAAAGCAGATCCCAATCTCATGGATATCTCCTTTCCATATCTCCCTTTCCTTTTCCATATCTCTCAACCCCAGATACTAATTGCTCCTTTCATTTCTTAAAGAAGTGCAGCGTAGGAGAAGGGAGGTGAGTTAAACCTTCACCTTTGAAGCCAAAAGATTGCTTCCTGTCTCTCCCTCCCCCAGGAAATCATCCAAACTGGTTAATTGTTTCTACAAACCAATCTTTCTTATCCAGTTTCTTTAAATCGCCTTCTTCTGTGTATTTATATTTATTTTTTTTCCTTTTTCCTTTTTTTTTTCCTTTTAACTTGACTCTTCTCCATCTCCACCTGCTTCAAAACTTTAAACTTTTAAGATTCATAACATAGTGAATATGGCAACAACAATACTATATGATGATCAATTCTGATGGACATGGCTCTCTTCAACAATGAAATGTTTCAAACCAATTCCAATTGTTCAGTAAAGAAAGCCATATACACCCAGAGAGAGGGATATGAAATGTGGACCACAACATAATATTTTCATGCTCTCTATTGATGTTTGCTTGCATTGGGTTTCCTTTCTCAGATTTTTTTTCTTGTAGATACGATTTTTCTTGCACAGCAAGATAAGTGTGGAAATATGTATACATATATTTGACTTGTCAAGTATTTTAACATAATTAACATGTAGTGGACTTCCTGCTATCTAGGGGAGAGGAGGGGACTAGGGGGGGAGAATTTGTAATGGAAATATTTGTAAGGGTCAGTGTTGAAGAACTACCCATGCATATGTTTTGCAAATAAAAAGCTTTAATAAAAAATTTTTTTAAAACCCAATATAGTGAATAGTTAAATAACTCCATAAAGCTCACACACATATTCATCATGACAAACTTTAAAACATAACTTAAAATGCTTACAAATTACCCAAAATATCTTTCAGAAGGTAACCTAAGTTATCAGAACTTTTTAAAACAAACTATTATTAAACTAAATCAAATCAAATACAGCTTTTAGAAATTTCTCTTTCAATAATAAGCCAATTATTCAAACAAATTCCTAAGATCTCATACCCAGAATAAACAGATTTAACATGCACAAGGCAACAATAATTATTTCCCACAATTTCAGAATTTAAAAACTAAGTTCCCCAAAATTTAATAGACCAATAAACCAAAAAGGATATGGCTTTTCCCCACTTAAGTAAATTTTCTAAAATCCCAATTAAATGTTGCAAACAAACTGGATTACCATTTGGTTGTGTATATATATATATATGTATATATATATGCACATGCACACACACACACACACACACACACACACACACACACACATTTTAAACTGATTCCCAGAAACTCTTCCCCAAGTTTTTAAAAGTTAATCAGCCTCAGTTTCCTTTGTTCTCTCTCTTACCTCCCCAGGCAGAGCAGCTTCTTGAATTAGATAAGACTTTATTGCTCTCTCTCTGCCAGTATTTAAAACAGCTAAACTTTTTCTTTTCCTTTCACATGAGTGTAAACAGGTTACAATTAAGCACAAGTTGAAAACCACAAACATTTTATGTCAAGCACCAACACCAACCAATATTGGGAAACAATCCCAATATAAAAACTACTCTTCACTAAACTGACTGGGCATCCATCGTTTCTTTCTCTCTCCCAGGCTCTGAGTTCCTGCTGCAGTCAGGGAATGGGAAGGAGGGTGAAAGAAACCATCTTTGCTCTATCTTCACTCTCTAGTGACCAATTGTCAAACTCCCCAACTATTATTCTAATGGACTTTCCTGAAGTTCCAAACTTGGCCAGAGTTGGACCAACGGGAAAGTCTCTCTCTCTCTTTTTCAAATTAATTACCTCTATATATAGATATTGGGTTCCAGAAACTGAACTGTTTGGAGACACTCCCATAGTTCTCCATTACTGATAGATTCTAAGTATCCTCAAGTACCTTGGCTTTTCTACTAATTCATTCTCCTCAATGGAGTTCCCTGTGGTGCTAGGAGGTGGAAATACAACAATCCCAAGGGTGGAGTGAGATTTTCTCTGTCCATTCCTTCTCCACCTATTCTCTGCTTCTTTGGCTTGGCCCAGCCAGGCCTTTGTTCCCTGAAGCCAGAGATTTGCAAAATTCCAATTCCTCTGAATTGAAGGGGCTTTTACCCATTCAGATATAATTAACTCCACCCTGATCTTTTAGCAACAATGCTCTCTCATTTTCCTTACTTCTTCTTTCAGTTAGCTAACTTATCTCAAATCCTTCAGCCAATTCCCTAAAAAACTTTGATTCCCTGACCTGGATCCAGGTTTTTGAACACTAGACTGCACTTTAATCTTTCTGTAAAGAGTCACCTCTTTACAAATAATCACCTAAGACCTTATTCAGAAAGTTCCTCGGAAATCCAGCAGTCTAACAACACACCTTAATTTAGGAGAGCTATTCTCTCAGGCCAGTGATTCCCAAACTTTCTGAGGCTTACCTTAAGTTGCGCACACAAGATTTCCTGACCACAAGCTCAATTCAACTTACACCAGGCTTACTTCTGCTTCTATCTAAACTGAGAATCTGTTATTGAGTGCTTTTGCTTAGTAGAGAGGAGATTGGTATCCGTTTCAGAGACAGGGACAAAAGGTCCCTCGGCACCATTATGTCTCTGAAACCGAGCAACAATCATTCCCTTACCAGGCATTTATCCCGGACAAGCCCCCAAAATTGTGTGGGATAAAAATGCAACTCCCGACTCAAAAATCATTATTTAGAGATCTCTCAAAGTGAAGATTAGAAGTGTATTAGAATCTCGCAAAATTCTGGGTGGTCATTCCTCTCCAGGACATGCCAAGGAGAGGAAGGAGGCCCAACTCTCTCAATTAAGCACATGACTTTTATAAAAAGAAAGGGAGGCCCAGCTTCCAGGACCTGCCAATCTCCAGAACAAAGCATTTCCCACCCACTCAAGACACACAGATATCAAGCAGACCTTTTGCAAATAGATTCCCAGTCCGTGGGGTCTGCCTTTGATATGTTAAAAAGCCACAATTTATCTCTTCTTGCAATAGGAATCCTAAGGAAAAAACCACACCAATCTCTCACAATCATTATTCTGAGGAGTCCTCAGTTTCCCATCTCACTCACTGGATTGAAGAGCATGCATCAGGGAGTAAAGTGTAACATGATAGGAAAGGTAGGATGTAGCTAGTTATAAAGGGCTTTGAATGTGAAACAAGATTTGTATCTTGGAGGCCATAGTTGATTGGGATGGGGGAGTTTATTGAGTAGAAGAGTAGTGTGCATTTTAGACTTCTCAAAATAAAAGACATTGTAAACTCGACATGTATGAATCAGAGCTTCTCCTTTTCAGCAGTCACAGATTTTGAAGACCCAGAAAAGGGTTCTCCCAAATTCCTTGGCATTGTCAAACAGTAAGTACAACAGCAAAAATGGATATACTTTAGTTAATTGAGAAATTTTAAACGGTACATTGCTGCTTATTTTGCCACTGCCCTAAGAATTAATTTCATTGACTTTCAACTAAAATCCCTTACCTGTTTTCTCCCCCATTAGAATGCAGGCTCCTTGAGAGCAAGGACTGCATTGCTTTTCTATTTGTAATCTTTGTATTTAGCACATCTGGCACATGGTAAATATTTAGCATGTACTTATTAACTGACTTTTCTATGTGATTTATGTTTTGGGGTTTATTGAATATATAGGCTTTAATCTTGACTCTTATGATATAAGCTCTTAAGTCTAGTCATCTTAAATATGTAGTTTTGCATATGACTCTAATGTGTTGCCACTCAGACTTAAAAAAACACACACACAAACCTCTATTTTGACAGGGAACTTCTAGAAGAATTACTTCCTCAGGGCTCCAAATTTCTTGTTACCATTATTATTATTATTATTATTATTTAATTTAAGGTAGATTGGTGAGAAGTTACCAACATGATGACTTTATAGCACTCCTTGATATGTTCTATAACAATAATAATACTTGACATTTATATAACATTTTAAAGCATTTTAAAGATATTATTATATTTAATCCCATATCTTTGTGTAAACATCACAGTCTATGTCACTATGATACAGCACCAAATGTTGTTATTTAGGCACCAGATGATGTGCTTTAGGAGAAATTAAGGTTTGGTCATATGAAGAATTCACAATGGGCATTCTCTTTGGCAAAAGGCAGGTTTGTTTAAAAGAAGTTACAGACAAAATAGGAGGTATAATAGATAACAGGAGTGGTAACTCTGAAATAAGAGTGGGAAAAGCATAATAAAGACAAATTTCTCATTGGAACTCAACATTACCTAGTAGAATGGGAACATCCCATGAGGCTGTAGCACTCTCTTAGCTGATAGGCTGAATCCTGAAAGGGGTTTTAGTGTACTAAATGAGTTAGCTATTAGGAGAAGTGGAGCCAGCATTGTGGAATTGCAAGAGTTACCACATGAATTGGGATGGTGATAAGAGATACCAGGAAGCAGAGTGCCCTGGCAGACTGACCCAAAGGAGGGCGCAAAGAAGCCATGATCCATAAGTTGCTTTATAGGGAAACTTTAGCCTCAAAAACTTGATGGAACTTGAATTTCTGATTATATTATCTCCAGAGGGTAGGACCATGGAACTAAACTGATCTTGATTATCAGAGCCTTCTCCCTACCTATGCCAAGAAATAATTTTTATCAGTTCTTCATTTTCTCTCTACCTGTCACACCCACCATTCAGGACTTCATCAACTAAGTACAAGCCAATCCCATTTCTCTGCTTCGAATTATCTGACTTGGGTATGGTAGAAACTCTTAAAGCTCTTCCTTTACCCTCTGGAGGAATATCTTAAAGTAATTACTATTTCGAGTTATCCCTGGTGGACAGTGATGACCCCGTATAACAAAGCTATTTCTCTCTCCTGGTAGCTATAGACTTCATAGGCTCTATGGATTGTTTTTATTTTTGTTTTCTTTATTTCTTAGTCAGGTAATAGTCACTTTCTAATCCTAAAATGTGTCATATTGTGGCCTATTTACAAAACATTTCTCATTGGCTAATTTGATAATTAAAATTAAAACTCTGAATTGGCTTGGAAAGCTATACTTTCTATAGTTGAACTATTCTGCTATGAAATTCCCTTTAACGCTCTGTAACTCTTTCTACTTTTCATATTTTATCATCCTAACAGAACTCTTTAAACATATATCAAACTACTAGAAAGAAGATATTTAGAATTTAAAGAGGGAAGATGATAATGTGGACATCAACATTTTTTCCATTGCTCTAGATATTATTTATTGCTGAAAAGAACCAGTAGCCATTTTCAGTAACAGCTGTGACTTTTTACTTTCTCTTTTTTTTTTTCTTTTTTTTTACTTCCTCACTTTCCATTTTCTTTTTCTTCCCCTTCATTGCCTCCATTAACTTTTTCCATTCCCCATTCTGTGTCATACTTTAATTCATGTATAGGATTCAAAGTATATAAAAGTGTAAAGCTCAGTAGTCTTATCAAAAGTTTTGTTCAGACATATGTTAAATTCCTGCATTTTTATAATGTACATTCATTTCTCCACTTAGTTTATGTCGAATTTATTGTGAATATGAAACTGAGGAAACTAGCATAAATTTCTTTGCAAGTTAATAATGGTGAATATTTATGTAATAAAAAGAAATCTATGATTAGAATCAAACAGCCAGAGTTAAAATCTTGGTTCTATTAGTTAATAGCTATACAGCCTTGAACAAGTCCTGGTATTTCTCTGAGCTATTGTTTCTTCATTTATAAAATGCACTATCTATTTCATAAGGTGTTAGAATATGCTACTTACTTTACAGAGTTGTTTGGAGGCCAAAATAAAAAAATATATGTAAAGTATAAAGTTACAAATAAATATACATTTGATTATCACAGATATCTATGAATAGCAATCTCGATAAAAGATGTTAACAGCTTTAGAAGTCCCATGATATGTGCATTTCTAGTCAAAAAAGTTCTAGAAAAATAGTGAATCAAATACCACTATACATTAGCACCTACTGTACGCAAAGCCCTTCTAGAGAAGATAAATAAAATGATAAATAAGATGAAGAAGCTGTTATATGAAGACAGATGGAAAAGCTTAAAACTTATAAATTTGGAAAGTAAACATGAATTTTATAACTAAATCTCAGAATATTAGAATTAGAAGAAATTTAAAGCAAACTTAGTATGCCTATTCACTGAATACATTGTAGCATATCAGCTAACTATCTTTTGCTTATCGTTGACCACAATCCTTTTCCAGGTAAAAATCTCTTTGATATAATTTTCACAACTCCTTGCATATTTTGTGTCATTAGTAATTTGCTATAATCTGTTGTCTCTTTTCATTACCCTTTGGGTAATTTTGATGTATTCAGAAAATAGGCATTTTATGTTTTTTGATGTAGGTTATATTACATTAGTATAATATCTCATGAATTGCCATTAGGTTTAGGAAATCCCAATATGTGAATTTCTTCACCAATGTTGATTACGACCCATTAATAACTTCTTAAAGAATTGCCTACCTTGAAGTTGAGTGGCTTGCCTATGGTCACACAGATAGTAAGCATTAGAGACAGGATTTCCTAGTTGCAAATCCATCAATCTGTCCCCTATGTTGTGCTGACTTTCCCACCAAGATTATGTGTTAGACATAAACTAATGATGAGGAAAAGCCCTTTGTAGTTGCCCAAATGCAGTTAAGTCTGATCTTTATTTTTTTTTCTGGGTCCAGCTTATTATCAGTTTACTTTTATGTATATGTATGTTTACACACACACACTAATAGACCAAATCAAGGCACTTTTACAACTCACTATATGGTCTAGTCAGGAAAATACAAATAAATTCTTCATGCACTTAATTTTTCTTATGTAAATTGTCAGGCTAAAGTCTTATGCATGGTTTTAAATTCAAGACTTGTTTAAGATAATGTCATCTGCAAATAGCATCTGGTGAAATATACTGCCTAAAAGGAATTCCTTTTTCATTTCGACTCTGTATTGGACATTCTTCATGGAAGTGACAATATCTTTGAGTAAACTTCTTAATTAATAATCAGGTCACTAAACATGGCAGTATAGTACAATAGAAAGAAGACTGACTTTGGAATCAGAAGAATTGGGTTCAAAGACCACCCCTAACATTTTCTACCTGTGTGACCTTGAATGAGTCACTTAAACTCACTGACATTGTTTGCTCATATATAAAATGGGTGGTTGAACTAAATGACCTCTCTTAGAAATTAGTATATTTATAAATGGTGAGATACATTTTAAGGTAAATATCCATAGTCATATGCTTCATGTAGCCCAAAACAAACTCTTCCTTCAGTTAAATAAAATTTTATGTATTTTCCTTATAAATTCATTAATCCAAATTTATGAGCATCATTCATATAGTTAGTTAAAGTTACTGGTATAAGTAAGTTGCCCCAGTCTGGCCCCCCCTCGGGGGGGGGGGGTGTAAAAGGATTTTTATTGTTACACTTGGCTTCTTTGATTTTTGAATTAATATTTTCCATTTCTTTGAAAGGTACATAAAGAATGTTTTGTGCTTCTATTACACACACCATGATTACATTTATATTAACTATTATTTATATTGTACATATGTTATTTGTTTGCTAAAAGTCTTACCAAATCTAGAAGAAAATTCTGAACTCAGTCATGTTACAAATAAGCAAAATTAAGTTACTTTATATAGTCATGTGATGAAAGAAACGCTTCAGAACACTGCTGTTGTTAGCTTGAAACTTGAATTCATAGCATTTTAAAATAAAGTTGTAAAACATTTATTTTGGAAAATATGAGTCTTAAATACATCCCACTAAGCCATTGTGTGTTACCCTTGTACAGAAATGTGGAAATAAAATATTCCTACCATGTGCTTCTAGGTTTCCACACAAAAGTAATATTTTTATTTCTTAATACAGAGTGCCACCTATAGGGCTTTGAAGAAATTGGGACCCAAAACTTCATGTTGTATGGGGTTCTTTTTAGATCAATACCTGATAATTCTTTCCTGTTTTTCTTAGAATTATTCTCAAAACTTCTATATAAAAGTTAGCAATTTCTTTACCATATTTAAACCACAAAAGATAAATTTTAGTTGTTCTGCTACATTAGGAAAAAAACATTTAATTCATAAACTCACAGATCTAGAACACAAAGGTATGTCACAGGCCGTTTATTCCAGCTCCTTCATTTTATGGATGAAGAAGCTAAAGTCTAAGGAAAAAACAATTTCTAGTCAGAGTCTCTATTTGAATCATCTTTATTGCTTAATATTTTTGTTATCTTGGACATGTCATTTTATCTCTCTCTGCCCTTCAATTTCCTCATCTATAAATGAAGAAATTTAAATTTAATTCAAATTGGTGAAATGATAAAATGATTTATAAAGTTCCTTCCACCTAAGATCTTTCATATTTCCTGGTGAGAGATAATAATGAAGAAAAAAGGAAGAGATAGTTAAGTCATAAGGATGTAGTTTTTCATTGCCTGTTGACAGTTACATAGTTCATTCAACCAGATCCTTATATAGTGTTTCCTTATGTGAGAATGCTTTGTAAGGGTGAGATCCTTTGGCAAAGAAATTAAACCCTTTTGTCCATTCCAATTACTAATAATTCTCTCTTATGCTGCAATTGATCATCAGTTCTGACTCTGTAACCCAAAAATGACATGCCCTGCAAACCTGAATGGAATCATGAATGGGAGTGAGGGGTGGGTGGAAGATGGATGTCTAAGAAAAGAGGTATTTGAAACATTCCTGCAATAAATAAATAAATAAATGAAACAGAAGTGAGAGGATCATTCAAGTAACTTGTAATCATTCCCTTCCTTCAACAGAAATACAGGAAGAGTATAACCACAACAACTAAGAAAAGAACAAATAATGAAATAAACATCTATCTTGAGATTTTTTTTAAAGACCTACCAAAAATCTAAAAAACAACAGAAGGATCATTAAGAGATTTCTTTTCAAAAGTGCACATGGGTAGGAAAAGATGAAAGCAGGAATTTTAAGAAATGAGGTGTTTTAATAGCAGAACTAAGCCCCACATTCTCCTTACAAGTAAATCACTGTATTTGTATAACTAAATTGCAGTTTTTTCATGAATATCTCTGCCTTAGGAGAAAGGATGTATGAGCTGCTGGGAGCAACTAGTATCCAGAAAGATGGGCCCAGGGATGAGATAAGAACAACAATAATAATAGCTAGCATTTGTGTAACGCTTTGAGGGTTGCAAATCATTGTTATATAGCGAATGTTTAATTTTTGCCCTCATAGAGCCCTGGGAGACATTGTTATCCCAATAGATGAGGAAATTGAAGTATGCTCAAGTGTAGTGACTCCTCCAGGGTTACATAAATATTAAATGCTTGAGGCTAAATTTGAACTCATCTTCCTGACTCCAAGTCCAGTGCTCTGTTTTATTGCTCCACTTAGCTGTCTCTGAGATTATTTAACACAAAAAAATTATGGTGAGAACAGAGAGTACATCTAGACCACACATTTGGGACACAATAATTTCTGCCATTGTACAGTACTTCTCTTACTGTTACTTCCTTCCTCCATAAATTGATACTTCTAAGGATGAGACATAGCAGAAAAAAAGAACAGTGGGACAAGATCTACGAAGACATTAACATAGGAATTGTTTAGAGGAAACTATTTCAGAAATTCCATAAAAAAGAGACCACTGTATATCATTCCTTTTTGAAATGGACCAATGGCATCACTGGATGATGATGTGTAAATTGAATTTAAATGAGGCAGAGTTGCATAGTCATTAGTCTTACTCTGTCTTCCTGAACTATTGAAGAATAGTCCCAACGGCTGGACAAAAAACCTTGGCAGTGGCCCAGGACACAGTGGATGAACTTGATGCCTTTGATGTCTAAGCCTTAAGTAGTCCACAGCACCTGCTTCAGCTACTTTCTTGACTTCTGGAACAAATTGTTATTATGTCCCCATTCTTTTCAATGACATCGCATGTATTGTACACCTCAGCCTATGGGGGTTGTTTTACTGGAAATATTCTTAAAATGTCATTGCAATAAATGGAGGGAAGTCTTCATATTCTTGAAGTAGACATCCCCCATCTCATTAACAGGTTTGAAACCTGTTAGTTATCCTCAATCTGATTTAGCCTATCTGCTGAGACAGTTTACCAGAGTGTGGCTGCTGTTCATGCTACAGTTTCTTGAATCACAGGTGAGTGAGATGGGTGAATCAAGTGAACCTTAAAGATTGGTAAGGAACCCTGAAAAGGGCTCAGCAAACCTTCACATTCCAAAGGTGCTAGACCTCTTGAATACCTCATGCACCCCACAAAGTGATTAAAGAAGAAATAAATAATCATGTAGGTCATTAAAAAAAAATTTAGAACAGACAGAAAGGAAATAAATGAAACAATGAAAAGAACAAAAAGAAAACCTTCTTGGAAAAAGGTATAGTTCAACAAGAAAAAAAAATCTTACAAATTAAAAAAGAAGTTGGAGTTGAGGGGATTTTGAACTAAGCATCAAGAAAAAAAGAGATAATGATAAAAAGGGTTAGTCTTATATAGAATAATATATAAAATATCTGGAAATAAATTAGTATAAAATAATAAGTATTTGTAGAGTTTCATTTACAAAATGTTCCTTAAAGAATGCAAGAAAACTTGAATAGAGGATTATTTAAAACTCATGATTGACAACTCTACAAAAGTTATTTTACCAATTTAATGAAATGCCAATAGATAAAATAATATTTCATTTGGCAAAACAAAAATTCTGACTACCAAGGGAAATAATGAAAAAAAAGGTAAAAATGGAGAATAGCACTTCTGGACTTTATATATATTATATAACAGTAATTATCAAATGCATTTAATATTGATTTTTTTTTAAATAGGAAAATAGTTCATAAAACAGACTAGAGAGAAGAAACCCAATAGATTAAATTATCTAGGGAAAAGGCCCTATTTGATAAGAACTACTAAGAATATTAGAAATCAATCTAGCAGAAATGAGACTTGTAACCATTATTACATGACCCGAATGTTAAAGATCACATCATAAAAAAATTAAAGGAGAGAAATAGATCAGTGCTTTTCGCTGTGTGGGTGTGTGTGAGAGAGAGAGAGAGAGATTTTTCATAGATAATTTTGATTACATGAATTTTAAACTCATTCACAAGATTTAATGTAGGGGAAGAAGAAAAGGGAGTGATTGGGGAAAAGGTGTTTTGTGTCAAATATCTTTAATAGAATTTTATATCCAGATAAATAAAACTAACTAATATAGGACCAAAAAGCTTTTCCAGTAGATTAATGATTAAAGAAATGAACAAACAGTTCTCAAAGTAATTGTGAAACATTAAACACTTTATAAAAGAATGCCCCAAATTACTAATAATAGAAATAGAAACCAGATTAACATAAGATTGTACCTCATACCCAACACAGTGGGCATGTTGAGAAAATCAATGTTGAAGTTCTGGAAAGAGGGCCACACTAATTAGTTGAGTTGTAAATTGGAATAGCCATTTTAGAAAGCAATTTGGAGTTAATGCAAATAAAATAAAGCTCCAAATCTTACCAGATATATAACATTTTTTGTTGTACTAAAAAACTAGTAAAAAATTGATATGAATATTCTAAAATAATAGTTATAAAAAATGAGGATGAATAGTTAATTTAACCAATAAATTAGTATTTATCAAGCAAATACTCAACCTAAACACTGGATCTAAGAGAAAGTAAAAGATAGTTCTTTTTCTCAACCATATTCATAGTTTGGACAACATACAAAAAATTATATACAAATAACATGCAAAGGATAAACTGGATATTAATATACAAAGCAAAAGCACTAGCATTAAAGGAAATTGGAAAAGACTTGAAGAAGGTATAATTGGCTAAGACTTGAAAGAAGTCTGGAAAGTGAGATGAAGATGAGGACCATAGGGAATTCCAGACATGAAGGATAACAAGTGAAAAATGACTGGGGTTGGAAATTGGGCATGACTAATACTATGAATAGAAAGGTCAATTGCATTGGGTCACAAAGTACATGACAGTATGTAAGGTAGGGTTTTATATTTGATCCTGGAGGTACAAGTGAGATACTGGAGTTAATTGAATAGTGAAGTGATATGGTCAAATTTAGAGAAGATCAATTTAATAGCTAAGTGGATGATGAAATGGGGAGAGTCTTTAAGCAGAAAGATAAGCAGACTAGGGTCTATTGCCAACATCTTGGCAATGTCATAGCAAAGAAGAAAGTATGTAAAAGAGATATTGGTGAGGTAAAAATAATAGGACTTGGTAACTGATTGGTTATAGATGGTGAGAGATTGTGAGGAATTGAGAACACCTAAGTTGTGAGCCTGAGTGACTGAGAAGATAGTGGTGCCATCAACGAGAATAGGGAAAATAGGAAGAGGGGATAATTTAGGGTTAAAGAAAATGAATTCATTTTTGGATGTGTTGAATTTAAGATATTTGTGGGGCATCCAATTCAAGATGTCTAATAGGCAGTTGGAGATGTGATTCTGGACATCAGTGAAGAGGTTGGATATAAACAGATTTGAAAATCATCAACTTAGAAAAGATACTTGACTGAATGAAAGCTAATGATATCATCCAGTGTAATAGAATAGATAGAGAAAAAAGAGTGCTCCAAGGGAGAATATTAGGGAAAACCAACAGTTAAGGGACTTGACTTGGATGAGATATTAGCATAGGACTAAGGAGAAGTAAGACAAGTAGGAGAGGAAAAAAGTCATGAAAAGCCTAGAAAAAAAGAGACGATGAGGCAGAGCCAAGATGGTGGAGTAAAGGCAGGAACTTGTCCAATCTCTCCCCCAAATGGCTCCAAATTCCTTTAGATAATGACTCTACACAAATTTTAGAGCATCAGCACACCCCAAAAGACCATTTTCCAGCCTAAGGCAATTTAGAAGCTCTGCAGAAAAGGTCTGTGAAACCAAGTTGGGAGTCCAATGTGCAGCCTTGGATCTGGACCTGGATCTGAACTCAACTCTGCCCTGGGCCAACTTCTAATTCAACTCCAGTACGGTCAGCAGAAAAGGTCTGTAAAGCCAGAGTGGAGTCCAGCACACAATCCCAGGGCAGGTGCAGTCGCAGCTCCAGCCCAGACCCCAGCATCAGCAAGATCAGCAGCAATTCTGGAGGCTTCTGGGCCTCTCAGCCCAGAAACACCAGGGAGGATTTACAAGGTCAGTAGGGAGGGTCTGTGGCAATGGTTTGGGAGTCTGATGTGCAGTCCCAGCATAAGCCAGGTCAACAGAGGCTCAACCCAGGCCAAAACTCTGGGATGGGGACACACCTAACTGCTCCAGGGCAGAAAAGACTGCTTCTGATCAGATTTCTGAAAACATCTGCACAAAACTCTTAAAGCTACAATGCGCCCTCCAACCTGGAAACAGAGCCCTACTTTAACAGTTAAAAGCAAAATTTCAGGCCGGGAAAATGAGCAGAAAACAAAAAAAATGTTTTTGACCACTGAAAGATGTTATGGTGATCAAAACACATACTCAGAAGATAACAAAATCAAAACTCCTTTCATCCAAAACTTCCAAGAAAAATAAGAATTGGGCTTAGGTTATAAAAGAGCTCAAAAGGGACTTTGAAAATCAAATAAAAGAAATAGAGGAAAAATTAGGAAAGAATTGAGAGAGGTGCAAAAGGAAATACAAAAAGCTAACGAAGAGAAGAATGCCTTAAAAACAGAATTGGCCAATTGGGAAAGGAGGTACCAAAGTTAACTGAAGAAAATAATTCCTTAAAAAATAGAATTGAGCAAATGGAACCTAATGACTTTATGAGAAATCAAGATACAATAAAGCAAAACCAAAAAAGAAAAAAAAATTAAATATGAAATATTCGAAAAACAACTGACCTGGAAAATAGATCCAGGAGAGAATTTTAAAATTATTGGTCTACCTGAATGTCATGGCCAAAAAAGTGCCTCAACATCATCTTTCAAGACATTATTAAGGAAAACTGTCCTGTTATTCTAGAACCAAAGGGTAAAATAGAAATTGAAAGAATCTACTGATCACCTCCTAAAAGAGATCCCGAGATAAAAACTTCCAGGAATATTATAGCCCAATTCCAGAACTCTCAGTCAAGGAGAAAATATTACAAGCATCCAGAAAGAAACAATTCAAGTATAGTGGAGCCACAATCAGGATAACATAAGATTTAGCAGCTTCTACATTAAAGGACTGGAAGGTTTGGAATATGATATTTTGGAGAGCAGTGGAGCTAGAATTGCAACCAGGAATCATCTACCCAGCACACTGAGCATAATCCTTCAGAGGAAAAGGTGGTCATTCAATGAATCAGAATTTTCAAGCGCTTGTGATGAAAAGACTAAAGCTGAATAGAAAGTTTGATTTTCAAATATAAGACTCTGGAGAAGATAAGGAGGTAATCAGGAAAGTGATATCATAAGGGATTTCATAAGGTTTATCTGTTTACATTCCTACATGGGAGGATGATACTTTTAACTCATTAGAATGTTCTCATTATTATGGCAGTTAAAGAGTATATAAAGACAGGGCACAAGTGTGAGTTGAATATGAAGGGGTAATATCTTTTTTTTCTTAATGATGAAATTGAGGGGTGAAAGAGGAATGTATTCAGGGAAAGGGAAAGGGAGAAATGGAATGATGCAAATTGTCATAAAAAAAGACAAGAAAAAGCTTTTACAGTGGAGGGGAAGAAAGGGAAGAGAGGGTGAGTAAGTGAACCTTATTCTCATCAAAATTGGCTCAAATAGGAAATAACATACATACTCAATAGGGGTATAGAAATCTTACTTTGC
>JAJPUD010001617.1:224200-257761 GCA_023553655.1 Myrmecobius fasciatus | reverse complement strand
TTTTTTTCTGGATTTTTGTCTAAAGAAACCTCTGTATCTGAGGTCGTTTCTTTGCCTTGATAAAAGCTGTCTATGGTGAGAGCTCTCTTTTGCTTCTTCATCATTTTTTTTTAGACAGCGTGGATATCTCTTTAAGGTAGGGAAAAAAACGGCGGCTGAAGATCTTTGCCCTGGGGCACTTCGGTGAATTAACTTAAGGTGCTGGGCCGGTGGGGGCTAGGACTAAGTCCGAATTACTCCTTAAACAAGGCAAGTCTGCCAGAACACCTGTCCCCAATCAGGGCAGAGTGTCCCGAGTGCCTCAGATAAACTCTAGGTGTTTGGAATTTGGAGTTTGGAGTTTGGAATTTCTTCCACGATGAGCTGAGCTGAGTCCCACCCTCACTTCCGGTCTGCACAGGGGTCGTCTATTTATCTCTCTGTCCGAGTCCGACTAACCTGATACGAAGTTCTCCAGAGAGCCGTGCCCAAATATTTCTGAGTTCGTTGACTTGAAGATCAGTTCAGAGGCTTATTTTATTGTTGATTTGAGAGAAGATCGGAGGAGAGGCAGAAAGTCACCTTTTCACTCCGCCATCTTGGCTCTGCCCATAATTACTTTTTAAAAGAAAGTAAAGATCATTCATTTTTCCAATTAAAAGATGTCTGATAACTTTGGAAAGAGCAGTTCCAATATACTGTTCAGAATCAAGAGACTCATGAAAAGATTCAGATAAATTGATGGCATAATGAAGTAAGCAGAACCATCAAAACAATAACTGCAACAACAATAAATAGAACAAATTACAAAGCACTTAAAACTGAATATTGTGGAATTATCTTTTTAAAAAAGCTTTTGATTTTCAAAACATATGCATAGTTTTTAGCTTTCATTTTTACAAAACTTTGTTTTCCCATTTTTTTCCCTCTCTCCCTATGCCCCACTTCCTGCTCTAGATGGCAAATAATCCAATATATCTTAAACATGTGCAGTTCTTCTAAATATATTTCCACAATTATCATGCTGCACAAAAAAAGTCAGATCAAAAAGGGGGGAAAAATGAGAAAATAACAACCAAAAAAGTGAAAATATTTTGTTGTGATCCACACTCAGTCCCCACAGTCCTCTCCCTGGGTGCAGACAGCTCTCTCCATCACAATACCATTAGAACTAACCTAAATTACCTCACTGTTGAAACGAGTCAGGACCATCAGAATTGATCATTGCATAATCTTGTTGTTGCTATGTACAGTGATTTCCTGGTTCTGCTCTCATTTCACTTAGCATCATTCATGCAAAGTCTCTTCAGGACTTTTCTGAATTCATCCTGCTGATCATTTCTTATAGGACAATAATATTTCATAACATTCATATACCATAACCTATTCAGCCATTTTCCAACTGAAGGGTATCCACTCAGTTTCCAGTTGCTTGCCACTACAAAAGGGCTGCTACAAACAGTTTTACATATATGGATCCTTTTCCCTTTTTTACGATTGCTTTTGGATACACGCGCAGTAAAGATACTGCCTAATCAAAGAGTATGCACAGTTTTGCACAGTTTGATAGCCTTTTGGGGATAGTTCTATATTGTTCTCCAGAACGGTTGAACAAGTTCTCAACTCCCATCAATAATGTATGTGTCCCAGTTTTTCCACATCCTCTCCACATTCATCATTATTCATGTTAGCCAATCAAAGAGGTTATGGTGTTACCTCAGAGTTATCTTAATTTACATTTCTCTGACCAATAATGATTTAAAGCATTTTTTTTATATGACTAGAAATGGTTTTAATTTCTTTATCTGAAAATTGTTCATATCCTTTAACCATTTATCACTTGGGGAATGGCTTGCATTCTTGTAAATTTGAATCAGTTCTCTATATAGTTTTTATCAGAATCTTTGGGTGTTTATTGCTTTTCCCCCAGTTTATTGCTCCCTTTCTAATCTTGTCTGCATTGGTTTTGTTTGTACAAAAACTTTTTAACTTAATATAATCAAAATTATTATATTAACTTAATATAATAAAATTATCCATTTTGCACTTCATAATGTAGTCTAGTTCTTGTTTGGTCACATATTCCTTCTTTTTCCACAGATCTGAGAAGAAGATTGTACTTTCTTTTAATTTGCTTACATAAACCCATTTCAACCTTATCTTAGTATAGGGTATTAAGTATAAGTCAGTGCCTAGTTTCTGCCATACTAATTTCCAGTTTCCCAGCAATTTTTGTCAAATGATGAGTTATTATCCCAGAAGCTGGAGTCTTTGGATTTATCGAACATTAGAGTACTATAATCACTGACTATTGTGTCTTGTGAACCTAACCTATTCCACTATTTGACTACTCTAGTTCTTAGCCAGTACCAAATGGCTTTGGTGACTGCTACTTTATAATAGTTTTAGGTCTGGTACAGCTAGGCCACCTTAATTTGCATTTTTAAAATTAATTTTCTTGAAATTCTTGACCTTTTGTTCTTCCAGATAAACTTTGTTATTATATTTTTTTAGCTCTGTGAAATAATTTCTTGGGACTTTGGTATGGCACTGAATAAGTAGATTAATTAAGGTAGAATTGTCATTTTTATCATTTATTATTTATTAAATGTTATTAATAATAATTAAATATTAAAATGAATAATAAAAATATATCATATTGTAATTATGCTCATATAGTTCCTATATGAACTGTATAGTTCCTATATGCTCAGCCTGCCTATGAACACTTGATATTCTTCCAATTGATTAGATCTGACTTTATTTGTGTGTAAAGTATTTTGTAATTATGCTCATATAGTTCCTGACTTTGTCTTGGCAGGTAGACTCAAAAATATTTTATACCATCTACAGTAATTTTAAATGTAATTTCTCTTTGTATCTCTTGCCGCTGGACTTTGTTGGTAACATATAGAAATGCTGATGATTATATTGTAGAATTATCAAAAATCATTTATTAACATTTAAGTGTCTAATATTGCCAAGTTCTAGGGTAAGCAGGATATACAAACAGGAAAAATAGGCCTTGCCTTCAAAGAGAAGGCATGCAGACAAATATATACAAAGCAAGCTATATGCAGGATGAATAGGAAGTATCAGAGGGAAAACATTAGAATTAAGATGAGTTTAGATAGGTTTCATGTGAAAGATAGAATTTTAGTTGTGACATTAAGGAAACCAGGGAAGTCAGTTGGTGGAACTGAGGAAGGAGAGCATTCCAAACTTTGGAGCCAGCTAGAGAAAATGCCCAAGAGATGAAGCATCTCGTTCCTACAACACCAGGGAGCCAGTTGTACTGGATGAAAGAGTTATGTGGTATGAAAAGCCTAGAAAGATAGGAGGGGGACTACATAAGGAAGGGCTTTGGATGCCAGACAGTATTGTTGTTAATATATATAATGTTCTACTAGTTCTGTTCACATCACTTTGCATCAGTACATGTAAATCTTTCCAGGTTTTTCTGAAAGATCTTGCTTGTCATTTCTTATAGTACAATGGTATTCCATCACAATTTTAAACTACAACTTTGTTCAGTCATTCCCCAGTTGATGAACAGCCCCCCAGTTTCTAATTTTTTTCTTGGTCTCTTTGGGATATAGACCTTAATAGAGGTATTTCTGGGTCAAAGGATATCTATGGTTTTATAGTCCTTTGAGCGTACTCTCCAGAATGGTCGGGTCATTTCATAGCTCTACCAGCAGTGCTTTAGTGTTTCAATTTTCCCACATCCTTTTCAACATTTATCATTTTCCTTTTCTGTCATGTTAGCCAGCCTGATAGATATAGGATAGTGCCTTAGAGTTTTAATTTGCATTTCTCTAGTCTATAGTGACTTAGAGCAGATTTCTTTATCTGAAAACTGCCTGTTCATGGCCTTTGATCATTTATTAATTGGGGAATGACTTCACTCTTAAAGATTTAATTCAGTTCTCTATGTATTTGAGAAATGAGACCTTTATTACAAAAAAGTTAATTTTTCCCCCCTCCCCATTTTCTGTTTTCCCTCTAAACTTGACCACATTCATTTTGTTTGTACAGTCTTTTAAATTGAACATAATCATAATTATCCATTTTATATCCTGTAATGCTCTTTATCTTTTGTTTGGTCATAAATTCTTCATTTATTCATAGATCTGATAGGTAAACTTTTTCATGCTCCCATAATTTGCTTATGATAGCACTCTTTACATATAAATCATATACTTATTTTTTACTTTATCTTTGTATGTGGTATGAGGTACTGATCTATACCTAGTTTCTGCCAAATTGCTTTTGAGTTTTTTAGCAGTTTTTGGCAAATAATGAGTTCTTGTGCCAAAAACTTACTGTGGTCATTTACCGCTTTTTTGGCTGCCTAATCTATTTCACTGATCTACCACTCTATTTCTTAGTAAGAGATTGTTTTGATTACTACTTTGTAATATGGTTTGAAATCTGATACTGCTAGACTGCCTTCCTCCCTTTCCTCGCCCTCACCCTTTTACTTTTATTTATTCCTTTGGTATTAACCTTTTGTTTTTTCAGGTGGATTTTTATTTTTTCTAGCTCTATAAAATATCTCTTGCTGCTGGATTTTGTTGGTAGTATGTAGAAATGCTAGTAATTTAGATGTGCTTATTTTATTTCCTGAAACTTTGCTAAAGTTGATAATTATTTGAACTAGTTTTTTTTAGTTGATTCTCTCGGATTCTCTATAGCATAATTTGCAAAGAGAGTTTTGATTCCTCTTTGCCTATTCTAATTCTTTCAATTTTTTATTAATATTATAGCTAGTATTTCTAGTATGATGTTAAATAATGATGATGATGTTGGACATTTTTGCTTCACTCCTGATCTTGTTAGGAATGCTTCTAACTTATCCTCATAAGAGATAATGCTTGCTGATGATTTTATTATTTAAAACTTTTTTTAATATAGTAGTATTTTATTTTTCCCCAAATACATTACAAGAAAATGTTAGCATTCATTTTTACAAGATTTTGAGTTCTAGAGTTTCTTTGTCCCCTTCCCATCTTCCAAAGAATGTAGGCAGTTTGGTCTAGTTTTGCTGCTGTTGCTGTTTGTTTTAAGGGATAGCTCTGAGAAAGTGGGAAATATAGGTATAATACAAAAGAAATAAATAAGTACATATTTTTAAGTATATAGAAATTTCAGATATATATTTAAAATGCTTTCCATTAAAAGAGAATAAGGAGGTGCTGAACATAACAATCACCAAATAATATTAGAAAGAAAATCTGTTTTAACACATTGTATGTGATCAGTTTGTTATGTAGGAATCATTTTCAAATCAATTGTTTATTCTAAAAACATTGGCTTGTAAGAACAAAGTTTTAAATCAATCCCAAATTGAAAATAAACAAAATGAAAATATAGCATGGGATAACTGTAACCTTTTATTTTAACAGTTTTATTTTCAACAGTCGTTAAAAAAAATGGATAGAAGAAGAATAGACTTTAACAATGACTGTGTAACTGATATGAATTTGTCTTCTCAAGGGAGTTAAAAGAGCCTAGAAAATGTTTTAGCTATAGAACACCTGATCTTTTAATTCTGAGAGATATGACAGATATGACTGGTACTATTGTATCAGTATTCATTTATAAGATTTTCTGGAGACAAATGTTGAGTATTTAGGAATAACATAATCTCATGAAATAACTAGAAGCATTGGAGAGAAAAATGAGTGTACAGAAATCTTAGGGTAAGATGTCTAAGAAATTCATCCTAGGGGCATTTAAAGATGACATCCAGATAACTAACGATCTATAAGGTGTTCTATATAAAATCAGTGTTTCATCAGTGACAGTGAAAATACTACAATTAGATTCTGACATCACAGGCCCAGGTGGACTTTATAAGGAAATAAAATTTGTATTAAAGAAAGCAAAGACTGAAAAAGCAGCTGGATGAGATCACACACACACACACACAACACACACACACACACACACAGAGAAAGATTTAAGCAATACAATTTCCTTTTTACAATTGATTGTTCTTAATATCTTTCTCCCTTCACTTTTTCCTTTATAACAAAGTTTTGTTGGGTTTTTTTAAAGAAAAAAATAGGAAAATTTATTAAAACCAAATAAATACAAAAAAAAAAAAAAAGAAAAAGAAAGAAAGAAACATCTGGTGTTATATATAGTGTTCCATGACTATGGATCCCTTTCTCTTTAAAGAAGCAGAAGGAAATATCTTTTCTTGTGTTCCTTGGTGCTGATTATTTGCCATTTCAAAACTTTGGATTTCTTTTATTTTCTAATGGTTGTTCTTTCCATTTATATTACGTATCCATTTGTTAAAGTATTTCCTTGCTTCTCTGTAGTTGTCATGCATATTAATCACCATTATGTACCTATTGCCAAAAAAAAAAAAAAAAGTTAATGAATTGTTGGCTTTCATTAATAAAAATCGTGTCCAGAACAAGGGAAGTGATAAACTCACTGTATTCTGTACTATGAAAATACATACAAAATACTGTGTTCAGTTCTTAGTCCCACATTTTAGGAACACTATTGACAAATTGGGCTTTATTCAGGGAAAACCAACAAAAACTCTGAAGGAATAGAAACCATGTTAGAAATAGAAATCAAACCTGCTTAGTCTGAACAAGAAGATTAAGTTGTTTTCAATATTTGAAGGGATCTCAGATAAAAGTTGTAAAATGGTTACAAAATGGAGAACTGGGACTAGATGGAAATTAGAAGGAGGCAGATTTCATCTCAGAATAAAGTATAATTTCCCAACAATTGTTCCAGAATAAAATAGGTTACCAGGGCTTTTGAACTAAATGATTTCTGTCATTTCATGCTTTAAGATTTTATAGTTTTGAAAAATGGGGTATGGGGATTATTGCTTTGTTGTGCATAGTTTTTTTGTTTTTGTTTTTAAATAGGAATTCTAGTCACTTAAATACAATTTTAAAATATAATCAATTATGATTGTTTTCATAATTTTTCAGCTTGTGGAGAGACTCCAGAACAAATTAGAGGACCAAGTGGAATAATTACAAGCCCAGGGTGGCCTTTTGAATATCCTGCCAGAATCAACTGTAGCTGGTATATACATGCAAACCCAGGGGAAATCATTACTATAAGGTAATTTTGATGTTTTAGTCATATTAATATATAATTTTTCTTGTATATTTCATTACCAGTTTCTCTGCCCAGCATTTACTAATTTGATAATTTTTAATTTTAAAGTTATATGCAACAGTATCATCATTCATTTTTTATTTATCTAACAGTGATAATGTGAATTGCTTTTTATACAAAAAGATGATGCTTTCAACTCACCTCTATTATTGCTTGTTTTAAAAATAGGAGATTATTTTGGTGATAGGTTTGTTTTGAGTTATCCAGGCTCTTTTATTTTCCTTGTGGCCATAAAGACTCATATGTAAGACTGCTGATAGGAGAGAGAGATGTCTTCTTTGACTAAAGAATTGCAAAATGACTCATCCACAATGGATTCATTGGTCTCATTAATAGATTACTAATCCAGTAAATTAACCAGTTTATGTGATAATGTTTTCATTTTTCTTTTAGTAAATATTCAGTTTATTGGCCACTACTTGCCAGACACTATATGTCTTTTTTTCTCCCCGGGGGGCCCCCCCGGGGGGGGGGGGGGGGGGGGGGGGGTGTTTGGTTTTTGCATTACATATGTTAATAGATTATTTCCACTTTATGAAAGGTCTCTTGTCAGAAAAGTAAAACCAATAATGCACTGACTTCATCTGAAAGTGTATTCAACATTTTATATCTGTAGCATCCCACAAGTCTCTTTTTTTAATCAAAAGAAATCTAAATCTAAATCTCAATCTCTGTCTCTCTTCTCCCCTCCTCACAAATATGCATAATTAATCAAAAATAAATCCTTTTTAGTGATAGTATATAAAAAAGTGTGTGTGTGTGTGTGTGTGTGTGTGTGTGTGTGTGTGTGAGAGAGAGAGAGAGAGATCCCTCAATCTACTCTCATCACTTCTCTGTAATGAATGGCACAGATGGTCTTTGTATTGATTACAGTTTTTAAATCTTACAAAGTCATTTGTTTTTCCAGTGTTGTCATTGTATAATTATTCTCCTCTGCTCATGTCATTGCTGTCATAATTTTGGTTTTGCTACAATGGTATCATATTCATGTACCACAATTTTTTCAGACATTCCTCAGTTATTAAATAGTTTCTTAGTTTCCACATTTTTCACCATTAAAAGAAGTGCCCTAGATTTTTTTGTATGTAAGGGACCTTTTCCTCCTTCTTTGTTCTCTTTTTGATAATGGCCTACCTGTATAAATCTAAATTTGGAAGACAGTTTTGGGTAAAGTGACTTCAATTTTCCAAGAATAAGACAAAAGTCAAGAAAACATAATTTTAAGAGAGGTTTAAGGAAGAAAACACAAAAGATAAAGGAAGGCCCAAAAGTCAGACTGTTGCTTAAGGAAACAATATCAAGAACAGATGAAAAATGTAAGTTCCACCTCCTGCACCTCCCCCCAGAAAGTTTAAGTAATGAATTTCTATTGGATCCGAGACCTTAATGGAAATGTTTCATTATATAAAGACAGAGTTTTTTTTGAGATTTCATTCTCATGTCAATCTTTTATTTTTTTTCACAGTCTTAAAATCAAAGATTTTAATAAGTTCTTTTTGTAACTTCTACCCTCTTGAATTCAAGTTAATGTCAACAGAGAAATGTAACCAATTGATTTCACCTCTGCCAAAGAGGAAATCAATGAAACTCATTGAGTCAAAGCTGTGAATTGACAGAGATATGAAAAAGCCCTTTGATTTCTTCTGCCTTATAATAAACTCCTTTCCCTTTCTGCGGATCACATTCAGAACAGCCCTAGTCTTTTCTTCTATTTTCTCTATTTGAAAAGTGTTTTGATTATATTTTCTACTACTTAGTCCTAAAGTTTGTGGTTGTTACTAGAGATTATTTCAGGGATTTAAGAATTACCTTACCACAGTATTGAGATCCTAAAATAACTGCCTAATTTTCTATTAAAGTGTAATTAAATTGATATATATATGTAATCTTCCCAAATTAATGGGGGTGAGTGTGATTTTTAAAATGAAGAATTTTACAACCAGATAAACTCTTAAATTTTAACTTTAAAAAATTGAACCCCTTTCCTAACTTACATAGCTATGCAAATTTAAAGATTCTTGCTAGACAAGATGTTATATAGAAAATTATATAGTTATATATTTAGTCCTGAATCAGTAATAGATCTCTCAGATCAAGAAAAACTAATTCAAGTGAACAAAACATCATATGAACCATTCATAGTGCTGGAATGAAGAATGGGATTATGGCTGTCTAGTTCTGAGAATAATAACAGAAGAAGGATGTCAAAAGCTTGGAAAAGATTCAGGATAAGGCCAAAAAATGAATAAAAGGATTGAAAATAAGATTTATAAAGAAAAGTTAATGAAATTGGACCAATTCAACAACATATAGAAGATTAAAGTTGATTTAATAATGTTCTTCATCATGACAGACCCAGAGGAGAGTGACTAGCTATTTTGCATTTCCACTGAGAATTTTCCTTAAAAAAAAATAGAAAATATAAATATAAAAAAAAGAAAATATACTTAAATTGCAACTAAAGGATTTGGGTAAGATGATCACAGTTAAACATTAAAATAGTTCCTAGAGAAGATAGTAGAATTTTTTTCCTGGAAAAAAAAAATAGGTAAGCTTCTCAAAGGTTTATATTGTGTGGTTCTGCCTAAAGGCAGAAAAACAAATCAAATGACCTGAAGGTAGCTTTTCTAAACTTTTAAAAAACTTTTCTAAACTTCAGATTTTGTGTGTGTACATACATATATGTGTAGATACATAGTATATTATAAATATTGTCTTCATGAATTTACATACCATTTTAGTTCAGGTAGTTGCTATAATTTTTAATTTTTTGAGAAAATGCTTTCTTTTTAAGAAATCTGTTCATTTCCTCATTCACTTAACTTGTTGCAGCTATATTATTTCTTATTTTTAAAAGCATGTATCTAAAATGCTCAAATGTATCTGTGTTTTAGATTTATTTCCAGCCTTAGAGCTCTCTTCCCTACTCCAATCCATCCTCCAGTCAGCTGCCCAAGTGATTTTCCTAATGATTATGTCTAACCCTCACCCTTTCTGATTCTCTCCTTCTCTCCTTCTCTCCTTCTCTCTCTCTCTCTCTCTCTCTCTCTCTCTCTCTCTCTCTCTCTCTCTCTCTCACACACACACACACACACACACACACATGCATATGCATATGCATGCATGCACACACAATAAAATTCCATTGGCTCCTTCCTATCTCTGGGATCAAATAAAAGTTCTTTTGTTTGGTATTTAAAGCCCTTCCAATCTGGCCTCTTCTGATTTTTGTCTACATATAAGGCAAAGAGTCTTATTTTTACCCTATTCCCTTCTGAAGGAGCTTCATTCTATTAGAGGAGGATAAGGGAACATGTTCATGGATGGCTAATTAGCAAACATTTATTAAGTGTCTGCTGTGTGCCAAGATAATGTGGGGATTCAGAAATAAGCAGGAGACAATGCCTGGCCTTCAAAGAGCTTATCATCATCTTAATGGGCAAACAACGTGCCAATAAATACATATAAAATGAAATACATAAATTGGAAGTAATTAACAGAATAAAGGGACTGAAATTAAGGGGAGTTAGAAGGCTTTCTATAAAGGGTAAGATTTTAATCTGGGTTTGAAGTCAAGGAGATTAGTAATTGGAATGGAGAAGAAAAGAGTATTACAGATATGAAGGACAGCCAGAGAAAATATCCAGAGCCAAGAGTTGGTATGTCTTGTTTGTGAAACACCTTTGTGGATCAAAGAATATATACTAGGGTGTAAAGTATAAGAAGACTGGAAAGGTAGGAGAGGGCTAGGTTATTAAGGGCTTTGAATGCTAAAACGGAACAGTTTGTGTATGGGCCTGGAAGCAATAGGAAGCTATTGGAATTCATTGACATGATAGGACCTGTGCTTTAGAAAAATCACTTTAATGACTGAAAGGAGGATGAATTAGAGTGGGGATAGACATGAGGTGGAAAGATCAACTAGCAGACTATTGCATTAATCCAGGCATGAGGTATTGAGGGCCATATCAGAGAGGTAGCAGTGTCAGAAGAAGAAGGATGTGTTCAAGAAATGTTGCAAAGGTGAAATTGGCAGGTCTTGACAACATTTTGGATATGGAGAGAGGTGAAAGATAATGGAGAGTCCAGAATGATTTCTAGGTTATGAACCTGAGGGCCTAGGAGAATGTGTTGTCCTCTATAGTACAAGTGGGGTAGGAAATAGGGAAGGTTTTAGGGGAAAGGTAATGAGTTGTGTTTTGGACATACTAAGTTTATGGTGTCAGCTGCTCTCTACTTCTGAAAGGCAGCTGAAGATGTGAGGTTAGAGGTCAGCAGAAAGATTGGAGCAAGAAAGATAGATTCCTAAACAAACAAAATGAACACAAGACTAAAAGGGAAGTACAAAGCTAGGAAAATTTTACAGCCAGTGTTTCTGATAAAGGTCTTATTTCTAAAATATATAAAGAATTATATCAAATTTATAAGAATGCAAGTCATTCTTCAATTAATAAATGTTCAAAGGATATGAACAATTTTCCAGTGATGGAAATTAAAGCTATCTATAGTCATATGAAAAAAATGCTCTAAATCACTATTGATTAGAGCTCTAAATGAAAATTAAAACAATTCTGAGGTACCACCTCACACCTCTTAAATTGGCTAAGATAACAGGAAAAGACATTGATAAATGTTGGAAGAAATGTGGGAAAACTGGGGCATTAAGACGTTGTTGATAGAGTTATGAAATGATCCAAACATTCTGGAGAGCAATTTAAAACCAAAAGGCTATAAACTATGTATACCCTTTGACTCTGCAGTGTTTTTTACTGCTCATACTCTGTATCCCAAGGAAATCATAAAGGAGGGAAAAGGACTCCCATGTGCAAAACTGCTTGTAGCAGCTCTTTTTGTGATAGCAAAGAATTGAAAAATGAGTAGATGCCCATCAATTGGGGAATGGACGAATAAATTGTGGTAGATGAAGAAAGATAATGGAATATTATTGTTCTTTAAAAAATAATGAACAAGCTGATTTGAGAAAGGCCTGGAAAGACTTACACAAACTGATGCTGAATGAAACAAATAGAACCAGGAATATATTGTACACAATAACAGCAAGAAGGTGTGATGGTCAGCTATGAAAACTTGGTTCGTCTCAGTTCAGTGATCCAAGATAGTCCCAATAGACTTTGGTTAGAATATTCCATCTGCATCCAGAAAAAGAAGTATGGAGATTGAATGTAAATCAACAATATGTTATGTCCACTTTTTTTTTCTGTTTTTTTTTTTCCTCTCCCATGGTTTTTCTCTTTTGTTCTGATTTTTCTCTCAACATGATTCATAAAGCATTGTGTATTAAAAATAAATAAATGAGTGAATTTTATTATTTTTATTTTTTATTTTAAACATGGTAAAAATGTTAAATCCAATATATGTATCCATATTTATACAATTATGCCACACAAGAAAAAAAGAGAAGCACAATAAAATGTAAGCAAACAACAACAAAAAAGAGGGAAAATGCTGTGTTGTGAACCACACTCAGTTCCCATAGGCCTCTCTCTGGGTGTAGATGACTCTCTTCATCACTGAACAATTGGAACTGGTTTGAATCATCTCATTGTTGAAGAGAGTCGTGTCCATCAGAATTGATCATCATATAATTTTGTTGCTTGTATAATGATCTCTTGGTTCTTCAATGGTTGAATTTTCTAAAATTAGCTTCTGTTATAAAAATAAATCACAGGGTTGTTTTAAGAAGAAGAAAATCATACCAAAAAACCTGCAAACAATTTTTAGACTTGTGGAAGATCAAATGGAGAAATCAGAAAAGCCACTTGTAGAAGATGGCATGAACTGAACTTTAAATCGATAGGGATTCCATAAGAAATAGTTGAAGAGGGGAGAGTATTACAAACATGAAGACATGAAAGTAATACATGCAAAATGCTACAAATTCAACATCCTTTTAAGTTTTTTCCTTATTTTTACTGAGAATAGAATGCTGAGCTATAAAGTGAAAACCTTATTAGGCATCATTGTTCTAAGTGCTAGGATTAAAATTACTAAATGAAAAAGCTCCTCTCTTTGAGGAGCTTACCTTCTCTTGAGGAGGCATGGTGGGGAAGAGAAATGAGGTAAGCCAATAAAAATCCATTCCAGCAATAAAAGAAATCATCAAATTTACTTTTTAACTCATTTCTCTATTTGATCTTTTATAATAGAAGCTAATTTTTTATCACAAGTTAAGAAAACCCTTCTTGGTCTTCAGACACTGCCATCACTGTTTCAGGCTTTTATCACCCTGTCTTTCCCTTCTCTAATGCATCCTCAAATGAGCCATTAAAATGATTTTCCTAAAGTGCAGGTTTTATGTTAAGTCAGAGTGATGTTTTGGGAGTGTTAGAGGAGAGAAGGAGGCATGCTTGAGAAATGTTGTAAAGGTGACATCAATAGGCCTTGGCAAAAGCTTGGATATAGGAAGTGAGAGAATGAGAAATTCAGGATGACTATGTCACAAGCCTGGAGAATTGGAAGGGGTTTCTTAATTTGTGAGAACTTGTTAACTTACATAGTTTAATAGAATTAGACATTCTTGTTTACTATTAATATTGGTTCAAGTATTTTATGTAGAGCACTATAAGGAGATAAAGAGGAAAAAACTTACTGTATTATAACAGTCATCTGAAAGGTTGTAATGAGAAAAATACTGTGCATCTTTATATATATAAAGGACATGCTTGATTTGATCTGCAGTATAACTGAATCTATTAATATGGAAAGGTCCTTTAAAGTGAAATTTTCCAGAGGAAGACTTTTATTTATTTATTTATTTATTTTTTACTCTAGAAAAACTTTGAATAGAATACAATTGAATCACCAGTGAAGTTCAAAAGCATCAGAGAATTTTATATCCGCTAAGGAAATAAATTCCTTTAAAAAAAAAAAAAAAGAAGAAAAGAAATAAAGAAAGAGGGGCAGCTAGGTGGTGCAATGGATAGAGCACCAGCCCTGAAGTCAGAATTACCTGAGTTCAAATCTGGTCTCAAACACTTAACACTTCCTAGCTGTGTACCTTGGGCAAGTCACTTAACTCCAATTGCCTCAGCAAAAAGAGAGAGAGAGAGAGAGAGAGAAAGAGAGAGAGAGAGAGAAAGTCCTTCATCTGAATTCAAAATCTGAGGCTATTATAATCACACTATTTGAGACCTATTAGCTGTTATAAATACCAGTTATTTAGACTCTCAAATAAATAATTTTATTTGATCTGACAGTATTTGCTTTTGTAAAGCATAATTTTTTTTTTAACTTTAAGGAGATAAGTGATTTGTCCAAGGTCACACAGCTAATAAGATTTTAAAGCCAGATCCTCCTGACTCCAAGGCTGATGTGTTCCTGCCCCAAGATATCAATTTTTTTTAAAAAATGTTGATCTTAATCTGTGATTCTGTGATTTCCCTTAATGCAATTTGAGATTGGCAGTTGGTTAATATACAGAAGAAAAAAAAATCATAGTTTACAACCTGTATATTAATAAGCCTGAAAGAATGGAATATTTCTTTGGAGAAATATTTTTCAATTTGTATTTATGGAATATTGATTGGCATTACTGTTCCATTTTAAAAGTAATTTAAAATAATGTGATCTAAAATAATTTGTTTTAATATCTTGTCTGACTCTTTTTGCAGTTTTCAGGATTTTGATATTCAAGGATCAAGGCGATGCAATTTAGACTGGTTGACAATAGAAACTTTCAAAAATATTGAAAGTTACAGAGCCTGTGGCTCCACTCTTCCACCACCATATATTTCTTCACAGGACCATGTTTGGATCAAATTTCATTCTGATGACAGCATCTCTAGGAAAGGTTTCAGACTGGCATATTTTTCAGGTATGTGGTTAAAAAAAAAAGGAAAAAAGTGTTAAACTTTAGAGATTGAGCTATTATTTGAATAGAGGGCAACAGGATTAACAGTGTCCTTTCACACAAAGGTTAATTGAATCTAAGTTTCAGACAGTGGCACAATTGTTTGAAGCATACTCTTAGATTGAATCTGACATTGACAGAGGCAGGGAGATGATTAGAAGTCAGAAATGTTAGCTCTTAACCTTCACTCTCACCTAGGAATAGTCAGACATTTTGAGGCTGTATCCCTTGTCTGATTGAGACAAGTTCAACTATGAAGGAGTTGAGGGAGGGAGGGAGAGAGAAACAAAAAGAAGGAGGTTGGGAGGGAAAAAATAGGAAAGGAAAGCAAAAGAAAGGAAAGGGGGGGAGAAAAAAATGAGGGAGGGAAGGAAGGAATGAATAAAAAAAGAGGGAGAAAGAAAGGATTTAAGATATCCCTAGTATATGTCAGATACAGTACTAAATATTATATCATTTGATCCTCACAACAGTCCTGAAAGGTAGATGCTGTTATTATTCCTATTTTACAGTTGAGAAAATTGAGACAGACAAAGGTTAAGTTAGTAACCCAGGAACACACATCTGGTAAGTGTCTCTATGAAGTTTGAATAGGGAATAGAAAATACTCTCAAGTACTATATGCATTCTAATAGGGGAAATAAAAGTACATATTTAAGTACATACAGAATAAGTATAAGAGAATAAACACAAATGCAGAGTAAATATTTACACAATAATTAAATATAAGATAGGGAAGGTACTCCCATTAAGTAGAAAGCAGGGGTTAAGCTACATCTTGGGGGAGAGAGGGGTTCTGTGAGAATCCAGTAGGAAGGAATATATTTCATGCATAAGAAGATACACAAAAACACAAAGATGAGAGAAAGTACTTAAGTGAGGAGCAGAAGGAAAGCCAGTCTGACTGTATTACAAAGTATCTGAATCAGCCTAATGAATAATGACTCTGGGAAGTTAGGTTGGGACTACATCATAAAGAACTTTAGAAGCCAATTTCTCTCTCTCTCTGTCAAAATCCCAGCAGAAGAATAAATTTAGTATACTGTCATGGTCAAAATTCTCAAAATACCCTAGATTTATTTCTTAAATACCTGTATATGGATCTTTTTCTTTTCTCTTACCAAACTCAAAGAACTTGGAACAGAGCTCATCTCAAAAAAAGTGAAAGAATTGAGCAAACACCCCTTCCCCAAGTACTTCCACACTTGTTAATAAACAAACCAAACCAAAGAGATATTGGAAAATGATATCTCTTTATCTTGAAATACTGAATTATAGGAGGAGCCAGGACAGATTTTCTATTTTGTGTGTGTATTTGATGAGGTGACCCAGAAAATTCATAAAAATAATTGAGCAAAAATGATTTGAGGATAAGGATAATATTGTATCATAATTTTTATCTTTCACATACTTTTTTCCCTTATTTCTTTTTGCCTTTTTGTTATTACTTAAGTCCACGTTGTTTATAGAGATAGAATAATTTTTTTAAAAAAATGAATGAGAAGAATAGAAAGGTTGTACTCAGCACCCCTCCCCCTTTTTTCTTTTCTTCTCTCCCTCTCCTTTTTTTCTTTCCTGTCTCCTTCCCTCCTCTTGACTTCTTGCATGTGTGTTTAGTAGACCATTTCTCTTAAGCCTTTAGAAAAATATTAGTTATGGCCAGTTTTTCAGTTTATATTTAACAGTGTGATAAACTTAAGAGTTACATTAGTAAATCATTGGGACTAAAGCCTATTAAATCATGATGGAAAGAGTGTTTTCTGTTGGGCCCAAGGAAGAAAGAATAATCAGGACAGGATAAGAAATCTGTAAGGAGTCATATAAAATGAACAAAAGGAAGAAGAGAAAGCAATAGAGTAAAGATTCAAACCATATGTGAATCAGCTCCTATGCAAAATAAACTTAATATATAGAGATGTTGCTGATTTCATGCTTATATTGTTCATCTCTGTTCCCATCCCTTATTTCATAAACAGAACATGTGTATAGCTCTTTTCTGACTCTGTTGAATCTGCCTGTGCAAACAGAGGTTATCTAGTTTTTGGCAGTTCAGTTTATTAGATATAATCTCTCTCCCTGTGTAAGAAGTGCTTAATTAGGACCATCTTCTGTTTCATAACTGTTATGCAGAGAACTAAACAAGCTGTCATCTTGTAATTGGAATTTAGTATTTAGTAATAAAAAGAAACAAGATCTATAAGTTAAGTGCAGTTTTTACATCTTACTTTAAATGAATATAATATTATGTTTTCAAAAAAAAGAAAGCATTACATTGAGCAAATAAAATATGGAATATAAATTAAGGGGATAGTAAATCTTCAGTTTCCTGTAGTTGCAAATAAACAGGTAAACTGTAATCTCATTAGTTGATGTGATCATTTCAGTTAGGGTTAATCTTAATGTTATTTTTTTGTAGGTTGCCTGGTTGACCCCAATTCTCTATTGTGAAATGAAAAATTGAGTTACATAAAATGTTTCATGTGGTGCTTCTTTTTTCAATATCTATAATTGAATTGTTTTAGAATTTCCTTATTTTCTTAATAGCCTGATTTACCTTATTACTTTGCCTAACTTGCCATTTTCAGTTTTACCAAAAAGACTTCAATCAGTAAGCCTCATTCCCTGTCCTAACTAAAGTGTTTCAGAGTTTTAAGTAATTGTGATTGGTACTTTGTGCCTTAGGAACTGAATTAGGAGTGCTTTTCCATTTCAATTTTGATGATAGCCTCATCCAGTCTGTACACTAGCATGTTACATAAAGAATGAAATTTTTCCTTCACCTTTAGTTTTCTCAAGACAGAATTGATGGAATTTTTGGTAATATGGGAAAGCTTGTCCTTGTCTCTTCTGTGCTTACTGAAGTGCCTCATTGTAGTGCTATAAAATGGCATGTTTCATAAGCTACAAATTCACTTAAACATTTATTTGAAAGTAAAAAATATTGAAGTCACATTGTAATAGTCATGTAAAAATGAAAGAATTGTCATTCTTCCCCAACCTATTTTACCAATAAGAATACAGTGATCTAATAAATTTGAACCTATATTCTTATAGAACTGCTAAATAATATGCAAATCCTTAATAGTTTATCTGGCTTTGTTTTGTTTTTATTTATTTTGGGGGGGCAAGGCAGTTGGGATTAATTGACTTGTGCAGGGCCACACAGCTAGTAAGTAAGTGCCTGAGTTCAGATTTGAACTCAGGTCCTCCCAACTCCAGGACTAGTGCTCTCTCCAGTGCATGATCTAACTGCCCCATCTGAGTCTTAATACAGGTATATAAATAGATTTGGATCATCAGTATAATTGTCCTAACTATTGACAAGATATTTTCTTTGTGAATCGTATATATTGACAGTTCAATAAAACTATATAAAATTAAAGAACTTTGGTCTGGTCTGATATAGGCCTGTGTCTAAATTCTCAACCATAAGAGTATTATCTAAAGGCCCTTTTATTCAGATATTTTATAGCACTCAACTAAATTTTGTCTTAAGATAACATTATGTAAAGAATATAGTCATCTATTTTAGATTTTTCATTCAAATAAAATATTTTATAATGATTAAATTTTGGTTTTATCTGTGTAAAATATATATTTTCTCATCCTGTTACCCTTCCAGGAAAATCTGATGAACCAAATTGTGCATGTGATCAATTTCGCTGTGGTAATGGGAAATGCATTCCCGAATCTTGGAAATGTAATAACATGGATGAATGTGGAGACAATTCTGATGAAGAGATATGTGCCAAAGAAGCTGATCCTCCAACAGCTTCCTCTTTTCAACCCTGTGCTTACAACCAATTCCAATGCCTGTCTCGATTTACCAAAGTTTACACTTGTCTTCCTGAATCCTTAAAATGTGATGGGAACATAGACTGCCTTGACCTAGGAGATGAAATAGACTGTGATGTACAAACATGTGGACAGTGGTTAAAATACTTTTATGGTACTTTTAATTCTCCCAATTATCCAGACTTTTATCCTCCAGGAAGCAATTGTACCTGGCTAATAGACACTGGTGATCATCGCAAAGTAATTTTGCGCTTCACTGATTTTAAGCTTGATGGTACTGGTTATGGCGATTATGTCAAAATATATGATGGATTAGAAGAAAATCCACACAAGCTTTTACGTGTATTAACTGCTTTTGACTCTCATGCACCTCTTACAGTTGTTTCTTCTTCTGGGCAGATAAGAGTACATTTTTGTGCTGATAAAGTAAATGCTGCTAGGGGTTTTAATGCTACCTATCAAGTAGATGGCTTCTGTTTGCCTTGGGAAATACCCTGTGGGGGTAACTGGGGTTGTTATACTGAGCAGCAGCGTTGTGATGGGTATTGGCATTGTCCAAATGGGAGGGATGAAATCAATTGTACCATGTGCCAAAAGGAGGAATTTCCTTGTTCAAGAAATGGTGTCTGTTATCCTCGCTCTGACCGCTGCAACTACCAGAATCACTGCCCTAATGGCTCAGATGAAAAAAACTGCTTTTTTTGCCAACCAGGAAATTTTCATTGCAAAAATAACCGATGTGTGTTTGAAAGCTGGGTGTGTGATTCTCAAGATGACTGTGGTGATGGTAGTGATGAGGAGAACTGTCCAGTAATTGTGCCTACCAGAGTAATAACAGCAGCAGTCATTGGGAGTCTCATCTGTGGGCTATTACTCGTCATTGCCTTGGGGTGTACTTGTAAACTCTACTCTTTAAGAATGTTTGAACGAAGGTCAGTATGAAAATGAAAATTAAACTGACATCTTTTATATTCTGTATAGTAAAATATGCTAAACATTTATCCCTAATAGACCTTAATAACAGAGTCTATTATAACATGTATAATATATTATATAATATATAATATAATGCTATTCTAGTTTGAGATTGTTTTAATTGGGAAGACCTGAAAAAGATAGAAAAACTATGTAATCTATAGTGAAAAAGAGGAAAGAACACTGGACATGGAATCTAATCCATCTCCAGCATTTACTAGCTATGTGACCATAGATGATTATTCACTTAACTTTTCTGAGATTGTTTCCTTTTCTATAAAATTGTGATAATGGCTGAAGTAATGCTTCTTAAGATTAGTGTGAGTATTAAATAAATTTATGTGCATAATGAGCTTTATAGACCTTATTATATATGCATCTCTTCACTAGAATGTCAAAGGAACCTCTGAGAAATGAATGAGTAGAACGTCAAAGGAAACAACTAGAATCATCAACAACTTTCAGAGTCAAGATAAGAAAAAATTATCTGTAGCCAATAGTTCCTGTTTTTATTTATTTATTTTTGTAGGAACTATTTTATAAGCTAAAGTTTTCAAGCTACCTTTTTTAATCCTCTGGGTTATCATGATGCAGATTTAGAGAACATACACAAATCATTGAAAGAGAAATTAAACCTAGTTGATATCCTTAAAGTTTAGAATGGAGGAAACATTTTGCTATTATAATAACATTCAAAACAAATGAAAAATGCACTAAAATTAAGTAAGAAGAATCTGTTGAAACATGTAGCATTTACTTGTTTTCTTCTTTCCCTTCTCTACTTTTAAAAGATCATTTGAAACACAGTTGTCAAGAGTTGAAGCAGAATTACTAAGACGAGAAGCTCCTCCTTCTTATGGACAATTAATAGCCCAAGGATTGATTCCACCAGTTGAAGATTTCCCTGTTTGTTCACCTAACCAGGTACAGTGTACTTGTTAAATTTGAAATCAAAGGATCAAAACATTTCTAATACACAGTAGCCTCAGACACTTACTAGCAGTGTGATTCTGAGCAAGTCACTTAACCCCATTTACCTCAATTTCCTCATCTGTAAAATGAGCTGGAAAACAAAATGGCAAATCACTTCAGTATCTTTACCAAGAAAACCCCATTTGGAGTCACAAAGAATCAGAAACAACTGAACAACACACTTCCTACTACCCCCATGATCACCCCACCAAGTCTGATAAAGTTATAGAAATCTTTACCATAACCCTTTTGGATAATCTTTTAAATAACCCTATTTTATTTTTTTCTATTTATTTTCTATAAACTGTTGTTTATAGAGCTTTGGTAGCTTTTTACTTTAAAATACAAATACTTTACTTTAAAATACATAAAATAGTTCTCATTAAAATGTGTTCCATCCTTCTTGAGTTTTTTTAATTAGCACACTCTATTCATAGTGATTTAAATAAATTATTAGGAATACTTATTTGTTGGAAAGGAGGAATTTCTTGAGTATTTTCATAGTATAATTTGTTGAAGTGAAATTTTTAAAATAAAGTTCAGGAGTTAAGCTGTTGGCTTGGCAAACATCTGTATTTCATGGTCTGTCTAGCATTAATAACAAAATTAATTTGTTAGTTGTTCTATACTGGACTAACCAATAGAGCAATTGCTGTAAAGATAACATTTTCACCTATTTGAGAGAAAAGACTTTTTCACATTTGAATTTGAGAGAATAAAATACTGATAGTAAGTAACAATTGGTACTATGTTTTCTTCAAACCTTCATTGATTAGATTTATTTTATTTGTTTGTTTGTTTGCTGAGGCAATTGGGGTTAATAAGTCACTTGCCCAGCGTCACACAGCTAGAAAGTGTTAAGTGTTTGAGACCAGATTTCAACTCAGACCATCCTGACTTCAGGGTTGGTGCTCTATCCACTGTATCACCTAGTTGCCCCTGATTAGATTTGTTTTTTTTTTTTTTTTTTTTAAATTATGTGCCATTTTACAGATGAGTAATTTAATGCCCAGAATCAGTGGCTTGTTAAACAGCTACTAAATGTCAGAGATGGGATTGAATCTGTAGCTCCTGTCCAATATACTTTCCACTATACCTTGCTATTTCCTTTGCTTAAAAACCACTTTTAACTCTTTATCTCCCAGTAGGATAATGACTTCGCATTAGTGTTTTAGGGTGAAATCAACAGCCTAACGAGTTAAAATGTGCCACTGATTGCTTCTCTGTATGCACAGGGCATCAATTCAGGGCACCTTTGAGGAAAACATCTGGACTTACTGCTAGCCAATTTTTACCCTGGTCCCCACATTGTGAAGGGTTTTATTTCCTTTGTGGTTTCAAAGAAATCTCCTTACAGGCTGGTTCATTACTATTCTACCCACCAAATTTTTAAGTAGGTTAAATCTTCAGAATTTCAGGTAAACATATTAAATGAATTCAGTCCAAATTTTTGAGTTTGAAAAGTTCAGGTATTTTCAACAGTGCCACCAAGTTACAAGTGTGACAAGTTTTAAGTCCTCTAATTGATAAACAAAAGCTAGTGGAATAAGGAAGAATAGGGTTTTCTAGGGTTTTCCAGCTTTTTTCTGCAAATAACTGTCCAGAGAGCTTGGGCAAGTTTATTTAACTTCTTCAAACCTCATTTCTTCATCTGTAATATCTCTCCCACTGACCAACTCACTAGACAATATGTGAAAGTGATTTTGTTAACTCTCAAGTATTACATTTTATTTTTATTTATCTTCTAAGTTAGAGGAGTCGAAAATCACAAAATAGGCAATATAGACTTTTGATATGATTTTATAAAAAGTGAAAGACATTTCAGAATCAGAAGACAATATTAGAAACCCCTCTCAAACATAAATTTCCCTCCTGATTGTCATTTTCATACTTGTTTAGAAAATCTGCTTCTCATTTAGTGCTGAATTTTGGAATATCTCTACAATAACAGAATCTTGCTTTTTGGCAGAGATTTGAGGAGTAATATGTTTTAGTAGTCCCCATAGAAATCCAAAATATTGTATTGTACTTAAATTAGAGAGGAAGAAAATAAAGTAACCTTCTTAAGTGTTGCATCTTATTCTTCAAGTGAAGCTCAAGGGTTTAAGGAAGATACTGAGTCATTACTTGGAGAGAAACAAAGAGTGTGTCCTTTGGCATATTTTAAGTCACAAATGACTAATTTGTGAATGGAGGATTTTCTTTAAGTGAATTTATAGTTCCAATGTTGCTTTTCTTAACCACCAGGTGGCGATTAGAGCCTGTAGTTTATGTACTTGGAATTTGAGTATATGCAATAATTTGCAAACTCCCATTTATCTTGAGTGCTTAGAGAATGATTAATGTTAGGGTTATTTTATGTTCTTCGTTACCATATATATTCAGTAAAGAATATAAGGATTGATGTGTGGAAAAAGCACTGTTAGAAGTAGAATGTCTTTGTTCATGTTGGATCTCTTTCAATTTCTAGAGGTATAATGTTGAGTAAATGATTCTCTCAGGGCTTCAATTTCCTAATAAATAGATAAATATATACTCTATATTATAGCATCTTTATAAAGATAAAATGAGATCATGTATAGAAAATGCTTTATAAACTATAAAGAGCTTCAGAATTGGAAGTTAGTAGTATTAACTACATTATAATTGTAATAATATCTGATAATTTAGGTATTCAAATGCCTTGGGGAAGTAATTTATGAATACTATTTATAATGTAACACTATGAAAAATTGTAGTTATTAGTACTTTATGGTTATCTCTATAATAGATGAAAAAATGTTCTGTTTTTATGCATTGATCAATTTGTTATTTCCTCCTTCTTTAATACTTTTGGATCTCTGATTTCATCTTATTCATATGCCTGTCACCCATGCAGATCACAGTTCCACCACCAGGCAGTCTACTTCCAGCTTGATGGGGTCTGCCATATCTATTTTAATTAATCTTTGAAAACCTTTATTAAAACCTTTACTGTAGAACCAATTTTTTATACTTCTATTTTAGGCATAAAATTTTGATTTGTGAAGTTGTAATGTCACATTTGAACAGTTTTTTGATCTTATAAAGTTAAATAGTTTGCATTTTCTTTTTTACAAAAAAAAAAGCCTAGTGTTCATGAATCAGTACAACATTTAAATGAATTATACTTTATATTCCTGATTTGATGTTGAATTTTTCAGCTTTGGCAATATTTTTCAGTAAAAGTGAATTGATATCTTTAATATGATAGGGACTAGTCCTATAATTTCATTGTTATAGAGAACTAACAGCAGACGAAACTCTGTCAAGCTGTACAGATCTGCACCTTCTTTGCCACTAACAGTCTTAGACAATTTCCCAGAGCACAGAGATGTTAAGTGTTGTACCTCAGATCCCAAAGCTAGTATATGTCAGGAAAGATTTGGATCAGTTTCTTCTTGATTTGAAGACCACCTATCTTTCTACTTAAATTATATGTATAAAATGGAGATCAGTTCTAATCTTAAAACAACTAAATTTTCTAAAATGTGAATTAGAGACTTAAGTGGAATGTAAACAAATCTATATGGAAAAATACTTAGTAGATTTTCTCAATGAGAAAATTTGGCTCTTTTCCTTAAATAGTAACAGGAAGGATTGATGGTATTTATTTTTTCTCATACACATTGTTGGGGTGATTTCATTTTAGCCTTACTGCCTCTTGTTGGTTTATAATATTTTAAAGGCTTTCAACATATATTTAAATTATAAATTATCCATAAAGAACATTTTATAATATTTACAAATAGTAAATATATATGATGTTATAGTTTACATGTTTTTCCTTTTCTGTTGTTGCAGGCTTCTGTTTTGGAAAACCTAAGGCTAGCTGTGCGATCTCAACTTGGATTTACCTCAATCAGACTCCCAATAGCAGGCAGATCCAGCAACATTTGGAATCGTATTTTTAATTTTGCAAGATCACGTCATTCAGGATCATTAGCTCTGGTCTCAGCAGATGGAGATGATGTTCCAAATCAAAATTCTAGTAGAGAACCTGAAAGAAATACTGCTCACAGAAACTTATTTTCAGTTGAGTCTGATGACACAGACACAGAAAATGAGAGGAGAGATGCTGCTGGAGCAGTTGGTGGAGTTGCAGCCCCTTTGCCTCAGAAGGTCCCTCCCACAACAGCCATAGAAGCAACAATAGGAGCATGTGGAAGTTCCTCAAGTCAGAATACCCGCAGTGGTAATACAGATAATGGAAGGGAAGTAAGCAGTTTGGAACCTCCAAGTGTGAGTCCAGCTCGTCATCAACTCACTAGTGCACTAAGTCGAGTGACTCAAGGTTTACGTTGGGTACGCTTTACATTAGGGAGATCAAGCTCTGTCAATCAGAACCAAAGTCCTTTGAGACAGCTTGATAATGGAGTACGAGGCAGAGAGGAAGATGATGATGTTGAAATGCTAATTCCTGTTTCTGATGCAGCATCAGACTTTGATGTGAATGACTGTTCCAGGCCTCTTCTTGATCTTGCTTCAGATCAAGGACAAGGGCTTAGACAACCTTACAGTGCAGCACACCATGGAGTAAGGCCATGTAATCGAGATGGTCCCTGTGAGCACTGTGGTATTGTGCACACTGCCCAGATACCTGACTCATGCTTAGAACCAGTACTAAAAAGTGAAACAAGTGATGATGAAGCTTTGTTACTTTGTTAGGTACAATTTGAATAGGGGAGATTGTATACAAGTTGGAGCAATATCCAGTCATTGTTTTGTACTTTACAGATAAGAAAACTAGTTTTAGTTAAAAAAAAAAAAAAAGTCCAGGGCAAATTCATATTCTGATATGTTAGCCTGCATGGTTAAATAAACACTTCCAACTCTGTGAACTGCTAGAGTGAACATTTTAGCAGCTGCAAATACATCAAGTATCCATACTGTTAAGTAACCAATGCCCATCCCATTAGTTTATAATTTGTTTATCCTGGTACTGTAGTTCACAGTAGAAATATGGCTGCTGGAAACTCATTTGACTGTCAGGTTATTTATCCTATGTTAAGAGATTTATTTGTACAGAGTGATATTTTTTCCTTAGAAATTAAATGTGTTATTGCCAACACATACCCTGTAACTTAATATACTAAATACTGTTATAGTTGTTAATGTGCAAAAATTCACATTTTTCCCTTATTTTTGATCTACAGAACATTTGTCTAAATATTCTTGAATTTCATCTTAATAATATGAACTTATCAAAGGGAGAAAAAATTCTCAAAATCTTTTTTGTTAAGTTAAATATGCAGTGGTGTGTGAAATTTAGATATAATTAGATAAACTGATGGCAAATACAAAATCCTTTTATAGATTTTATAACATTGACTTTAATACAATACTCTCTAACATGGTACAAACCAAATGGTATGTAAAATCCCATGTCATTTTTCTTCATCTCTATATGGGGACAGAATAAAGTGGCTGAAGATATTCTACTATGCATTAATTCTTGAACTTTATAAAATATGAACAAATACTGTACGAGATAAGTTACAGCTGGTAATATCTTTCCCTGATATATATGGGGTCTGCTTGTATTGGACCGAAGGGATTTGCACTAAAATCATATCAAGGTCTCAAATGAGCTTAGTGCACAAGCACTATCACTTTAAATACTATTATTCGCTAATACTGCAATGAATTTATATTTCTGTAGCTCTTTTCTTGGGGTGTTGCATTTTTATTACAATTTAAATTGCTTTGCTGGTTCTTTATTTATTTATTATATTTAAAGACTGAATTACTTGGTTGTAAGAAAAATTTTTTTTTCAGTATATGTTTTTTGTTTGGGGAACAGGGTTTTGTAATTTTCATATTGGAAAAAAAAGTGGAAAAATCATTGTTTCAAATTTTATAATAAGAAGGTTGATATGGCTACTAGAGTGATTACAAGACCCTACATCCTTTTTTTTTTATTATTATTATTGTCAACTACTGTTTATTTATTCTTTGCCAATCTGTTTTAGTAGCTTAATGATTCAGTATGAAAAAAATGTATTTGTGTGGACTATGCTATTTATTAAATTTTAAATACTTTGCTGAATGTCATTTTAGAGCATGATTAAGGTCTTGTGCATTTGTCGTGTTATGCTGTCAGGCAGAACTGACTAAAATGTTTTAATATGTATTGAAATTAAAATGACTTTTTGTTATGCCTTGAGGTACTTTTTAAATCAAAATTGTTTTGTTTTTGTTTAGAATTGGTGCATGCAAAAAAACAATCTGTAAAATGCACAATAGAAGAATGAAAGGCATAGCCATCTTCTTCCTCTAATTTTTGTGTAAATATTAAGTCAGAAATACAGTGAGATTTAGTACAATTGATGTACTAGAATATTCCATCAAACATAACTAACTATATTCACTTAAAGTTTGAGTGGTCTATAATATAGCTATTAGCTGATATTCAATTCAAAGTATAAAAAAATTACACCTTCTTTCAGTGAAATAAATAGATCTTTTCCCCACAAAAAGTTGACAGCAAAACTATACACTTAAATTTACCGAATAAAATGATGAAATATTTTATTAGAATTATTTCTGTACTATCACTACTTATTATTCATACTTATTTGTAGTGCTGATTGCACTGATAGTAGTCATCTTCTGAATAGTTTACCCTGAAATGAAGTGGATGGATGAAGCCGTAAGATTAGCTGGTACCATTGCAGCTCATAGAAAAATAAATGCAGTATGATTAATACAAAGCACCCTGGAAACAGACAAGACAATGAGAGAATGCTGATGCAGAAAGATACTTCTTAATTTACCCCTCTGTGTGAATGGACTGTTGGATATTTTCAGACAAACAACAGTACGTTAAACAGTTGAGCATTAACAGAAAACACATTCTTGAGGTCATTATATTTAAGAATTTATATAATGTACAATATGAACTTCTTTAATGGGTTTTGCCCTAGGAAGAAGCAATATGTGTAAGTGTTTATACATACTAGATTTAGAAATCAAAATTAACACAGATTATTGAACTTCATATACCTTATTTTTCAGGGAAAGAAACTTAAAACTCAAAGAAATTATGTGACATATCCAAGGTCATACAAACAGTGAATGGAACTAGGCTTTGCATCCAGGACTTCTGATTCCCATGTTCTTCCAATTACAAGTTGTCTTTCAGTTTCTGGTGTAATTTGTTTCATGTCTCTTTAGTATTTTTATATGATGACTTTAGTGTTTTAACAAAAAAAAAATCCAAACTTTCTAAAGAAATGTAATGGGGAAAGATGCTTTCTCACTGATTTTTATTCATTCATGGGCTAGACCTTTTCCTATGTAAATTTGTGTGTAATTTTATAAATCAGTGGAAAATATGGTTAGATGAACAGATCTGATTTGGAAATCAGAGTTTTCAGAAATTTTCAATCCATTAACTTTCCATTTTATTAGCATTATTATCAATGATAAGCAAAGCCCAGAGTTTGCCTACTCAAACCCACAGAACATGTTAAGCTTTCTATATGCCTACAGAAGAGGAAGAAATTTGGATACTTTTTTTTTTGTCTTGAATTTTAAAGTTGGGTTTAATGACATAAACATCTAAAATGCTTCCCTCTTATGCTACAGAGAGAATATTTTTTAATGCTTTGTCCAAAAGTCAAACAGGATCTTAGTTGCTTCTTGCCCATAATCATGACTCATATCTGGAAGGGTATGAGACTTATACATTTTCTTCAAAACTCTTAATTTATTGTAAAGTTCTTAAAGTGAAACAGCATTTTGTATGGGGTAGACATCTGGCCTTTGAGCCAGGAGGACCTGTCTCCAAGTCCTATCTCTGACATATGCTGAGCAAGTCATTTAAGCTCTTAGAGCTGTAAATCAGAGTTCTCAAACCAGATTAAATATAATTGAGAAATATTTAACAAAATAAAAATACAAAACATATACAGTGTTAATTTGTGATTTTTCTAAGATACCACTGCTCTAAGCAATTCTTGAGTTTTAGAGAAAGAGGGTAATCTATAATAGTAAAAAGTTTCCTTACCTGGGAGTTTCCCCATACCAATGAAATTTGCAAGTACATTTTCTAACCCTGTACTTCTTGAGGTGAAATAGCTTGAAAAGTATTAATTTCCAGTAGTTGAGACTGGACTAGGAGTTTAAATTGAATTTGTGTTCTTGTTTTTATCTTAAAATTAAAAGGCACCATTACAAACACAAGCATATTTAATGTTTAGTTTAAATTTGAATATATGTGATCCTGAGATGTTAAGGGCAGGAGAAGGAGGAATTCATAATCAGGAAGGTAATTGAAATGACCAATATTCTTTTTTTTAATCATAATACTTGAGAAAAAGAGTAGAGGCGTAACTCTTTTTGGCCTCCCTCATCACTGTCTTTGTAGCCTTAACACAAGCAATTTAATTTAGTTGTGCAGCTATTTGCACTGATCATTTACTTACTAGGAGAGTTATTAATGATAATTACTAAGGCTGATGGTCTTTTCTCAGTCCTTGTCCTCAGTTTATTGGCTGCATTTGATTTTGTTTGACCACTTTGTTTTCCTGTCTACTCCCAAATACTGGATTTTCATCACATTGCTCTCATGTTTCTTTTACTTGACAGTCTTTCTTTAGTTTCTTTGCTAACTTGTCATCCATATGAGGTCCTTTAAGTCTGGGTGTTCCCCAGATTTCTGTACTAAGCTTCTTCTCCCTTTACACAGTCTCTCTAGTTAACTTCATGAATTCTTAAGAATATAACTAGCTTTTCTATTAAGAGAATATATTTAATTTAATGTTTGCATGTGAATACATATATACATGCATACATGGATAATAAAACAAGAGCAAGCTTCAGCTTAAAACCACTTAAAATTTTTATTTTTTTATATATCCACTCCCAATCATCACTGATTTTTTTGCCCTATTTTAATCTATGTAAACTGGGTAACTGAGTGTTCCTAAAATATTCAGTCTTTTTTTTTTTTAAAGCTTTTTATTTATAATACATATGCATGGGTAATTTTTCAACATTGACCCTTGCAAAACTTTCTGTTTCAAATTTTTCCCTCCTTCCCCTACACCCTCCCCCAGATGGCAGGTAGTCCAATACATGTTAAATATGTTAAAATATATGACAAATCCAATATATGTATACAAATGTATACAGTTATCTTGCTGCACAAGAAAAATCAGATCTAGAAAGAAAAAAAAACCTGAGAAGGAAAACAAAATGCAAGCAAACATCAACAGGAAGCATGAAAATGCTGTGTTGTGGTCCACACTCATCCCACAGGCCTCTCTTTGGATGTAGATGTCTCTCTTCACTGAACTGGTTTGAATCATCTTATTGTTGAAGAGAACAAGATATTCAGTCTTAAAAATGAACCTCTCAAAAACTGAACTTAACTTCCCCTTTAAACTCTTGCCAAACACTGCCACTTCCCTTACTTCCTTCCATTTAGATTGTTGCTATAGTTTGCTGAGTGGTTTCCCTGCTACAAATTTCTCCCCACTCCCAGGTAGCTAACATTTTCCTAAGGAACAAGTGTAATCATCTCATTTCCTTATTCAGTCAACTCCAGTGGCTCCTTATTGCCTCCAGGATCAAATCTGAAATCCATCTGGCTTTTAAACTTGTCCCTTTCCTACCTTTCCAGTCTTCTTACATGTGTTCTATGATCCAGTAATGTTGTCCTTGCTGTTCCTTGTACATGACACTCAAATCTCACAAATCTGAACATTTTCACTATAACCCCCATGCCGGGAACTCTTTACTTCCTCATCTTCACTTCTTAGATTCCACTTCCTTCAAATCTTATCTAAAGTCTCATTTTCTACAAGAAGCCTTTCTCATTTCTCAATCTTAAATGTTTTCCTTTGAGATTACCCTCCCATTTATTTTGTATTTCTATTTTTACATAGTTAAATGTATATTGTCTCCTCCCATTTACTCCCATGAACTCCTTGCAAGTAGGACATTTTTTTTTACTTTTTTTTATCCCCAGTACTTACTACAGTGCCTGACATGTAGAGGGATTTAAGTGCTCATTGATTTAATTCCCTATTTCTGGCACTACCATCCTTACAATCTCCCAGGTTCATGATTTTAGTCATGAATTCCTCCCTTTTCTTTAACGCAACAAAAACAGTTTCTGAATCTTGTCTTTTGCCTTCACAATATTTCTCATACCTCTTCATGTCCCTCAGTTACTGCCATAATTCAGACCTTTGTCACTTCTCACTTAGAAGTGCACCACCTCTTTATTGGGGTTTTTTTTGTTTGTTTTTTTTTGCCTCATGCCTATCCCTACTCAATTTCATCCTACACACTGCTGCCAAAATAATTTTCTTTAAATGTAAATCTTAATCATGGGACTCCTCTACCAACCAACTTCAATGGCTCTTAAGGTAAAATATAAATTCTTGTGTTTTTGTTTTTTTTTTAAGTCTCATATAACCTAGCCTCAAACTAATTATCAAGCTACATAGGATATTACTTTCCAATCCTAAACTCTGTGATCTAGCTTTTTCTCTTTTCCTCACACGTGACACCCCTGTGCCTTTACCCTGACCATACTATAAACCTAAATATATTCATTTCTTACCTCCAAGTTTCTAAAGTGAGGCAGTTTGACATAACAGATAGAACACTGAATCTAGAGTGAAAAAGACCTGAGTTCAAATCTCAAATATTTACAAGCTATGTGATTGGGAAAATCACTTAACCTCTATCTGTCTCCATTTCTTTACCTATAAAATATACATAAAAAGCACTTAACTCCTGGGGTTGTGTAAAGTATTTTGCAAATCTTAAAGCACTATAAATGCTGTTTAATTAGCATTTATTTTTAACACTCAATGAGCACCATCTTCTGCATGGAACCTTTCCTGATCCTGCAGTCCTCCCCAACTATTAGTGTCCTTTATCCTAAACTACCTTATGTTTTATTAGTTAGATAGTTTTTATTAACTAATTTGCATGTAATTTTATTTATTCACTTTATATTTATAGTGTATATGTTGCTAATGTGCTTATAACTCCTTCTAGAATATAAGCTCCCCATGGAAGAATTGTTACATTCCTTGTATTTGTATACCAAGTGTCCAGGACAGTGCCTGCTGTAGTAGGACCTAAAAAAAATTGTTGAATATTGTCTGGTTAAGAGAATTTTAGTGCTACCCTTCAATAGTGTTTGTTTCTCCAATTTGCCAAAATAATAATAGAGTGCCTACTATGTGAAAGATGTCTAATAGCAAGAAGTATAAAACTATATCCTTTTTGAGGGAGCTTACAATTGTTTCTATCTCCATTACTGTGAATTTCCCTTTTTTTCCATCTTCAGTAAAGAGGAAAAACCAAGAAAACTTCAATTGATGCAATTGCTTTTATTAGAATGCTATTCTTTTTAGTGTTTGTATCTTTTAAACAATGGGAAGCCTCTCTGAATTCCTTTTTTACAAGGATACTGTAAGAAAAAAAGTGTGATAGAAATGCTTTAATGATGTTGATCATGGGAATAAAAAGCTTACCTTGTTTTGGACAATTCAGGGAGACTTAACCAGCTCCTTACGCAATGCTGTTAGACAAAATGTGAAAAATTCCTTCCAGGGCTAAAAATAGGAAAGTTGGATTTTTCTTTATAGGAATTAGATCTTCTCACCATACTGTTTTGGGATTTGCAGTGCCACCCTATCCAACAAATTTACCAAACATCTGTTAAATTAACCAAAGGATGTAAGTTGGCTAGGATAGGTGGGCTGCTTAGTTTCTATTGTTGACTAATAGTCTTTCATACAATCAGAATGGTTAGACCTTTATTCATACTTAATTTTATTGTGTTGTGGTTCTGTTTTTTCACAGTGTAAATGTGTTGTTCTAATGTCATTCATATGTTCATAATAGGCTTATTGCTTGTTGTAGGTCATGTCTCATAATGCCTCATTTTTCCTAAGTCAAATTTGCTTAACCATCTAACATCCATGTAAATAAGAATTCTCATTGAATACCTAACAGGAGTCTTAGAAGTAGCACAACAAAAGAGGCATTCATTTAGTTATTCTTATGAAAACCAAGAATTCTATTTTCTAGCCGAGAAATATGTTGACATATTAAGGATTAAATAGACCTTAAAAATAATCTATCCCAAATCCCTTATTTTTAGTTAAGGGACTTTAGTTGTTATTTTTAGTTAGTTAATTCCTCAAGTGCAGCCATCTAGTTAATAACTGAATAAGGACACAAAGCTAGATCTCTTCAATTTACCTAATAATAGATCATATGAAAACTACCAATTTTCCACTGTTAAGTTACTGGAGCTTCTCAATTTAAATCTCACAATTAAAAAGTCAGTATAATTAGATCATAGTTTAGATTTATAAATCACTACAATCAATGGATAACTAAATCTTATTTACATTGGGTGTTTTTATTTTTTAGGTTAACCACTTCATTATAAAGAGATTTGGGAACATTGCAGCACTTAAACATTTCTATTAATAATTTAGACATCCAAAAAATAGCTTACTTTGGTGAATCCTGGCCTATGAGTGTGAGGTTTTATTTTAGATTTTTGTAGTGACCATCTAGTTCTAATAATTACAATAAGATTTGTTAAGCAACAAACGTTTAATAAAAATATACCCTATGTGACAGGCACCATGCTAAGTGTTGGAAACACAAAAACCATAGTCCCTGATTTCAAGGAACTCACATTTTAATAAGGAAGACAGTATGCAAAATTATATAATACAGTGTAAATTGAAGGTAATTGGAGGTAAGGCATGAGAAAAAGGTCTCTTATAAAAAGTGGAAATTGAACT
>JAJPUD010001617.1:194975-219200 GCA_023553655.1 Myrmecobius fasciatus | reverse complement strand
TTGTTTTATCAATCTAGGTGAGAGATGATGAAAGCCCAAGCTAAGAGTGGTAGCAGTATCAGAGGAAAGAAAACTGTGGAGATAGAACCTCTGAGAGTTGGCAACTGTTTAGATAAATGACAGCAGATAAAGGGAATGATTAAGAAAGTAATCAAAGATGGTTGATTTTGAGATATAACACTACCCTAACTAGTCAAAAGGCAGTTAGATGGGCCTGGAGTCAGGAAGACCTGAGTAGCTGTGTGACCCTTACCTCAGTCCTCATCTGTAAAAATGAGCTGGAGAAGGAAATGCCAAACTTCTTCAGGATCTTTGCCAAAAAAGGAAACCTCATGGATAGTTCTAGTGGGCTATATTTCACAGGATCATCAAGAATTAGATGCTACTGCACAATTATTCTACCTGTCTAGACTACTCTCATCCTCCTTTTGTTCTCATATCATACATTCTTGTTAAAATCTCTATCTCTAGAGCACTGAGCTTTCCAATCTCTGGACCATTATTAATTTCTGTGCTTCCTATATTTTGACTCCAGCACAACCTTGGGGTGGAAGCCATCTTTCAAGAGATCAAGAAATGAGAGTATTGGAAAAACGAAGGGGAAAAAAACAGACTGATTGGGTGGTAGGGCTTTAGGGATTGTGGTTTTTAAATTTGTGATACATATCATTGTTAATATTAGAGACTTTACTATCCTCCCTACTTCAGGGATTGGGTCTAGAAATCCTCACTTTTGCTGCCAGAATCAAAGCAGAATGAAATGTGTTCTTAATTTCAAGTTCCAATTTAGAACATAGAATATATTTTCCTATAAAGATAATGTCTTATTATGATATGGTAATGCTGAACATGACTTCGCTTTAGAGGAGCTGTGATGGGTTAAACCCCAAATACAGCAAGTAAGCCCAGGTCAGTATCTGTTTAAACTTTCTACAACTCACATCCATTTGTGCCTTGGATTCTCTGTTTCCAAATACCTTGGAGGAGGACATAGTTGTGTTTATTTTCTCCAATCCCTTGTAAACCTGAGAGAGCATCCAACAATTCTCCAGGTTTTGTGTTTTAAATGATTTACAACTATGCACTAAAGCAGGAATTTTTAATCTTTTTTATGCCATAGATCTGCTTGGCAGTCTAATGAAACTATAGTCCCTTTCTTAGAATAATGTTTTAAAATGCACAGAACATTTCAGATCGGAAAGGATACCAATTATGTTGAAATAGTTACCAAATTATTAGAAGACCAAGTTCACAGATCTCACATCAAGAATTCGGCACTAAAGGGACTATTCCAAAAGGAAAATGATAGGATTATATGTATATTAGATTTTATTCTAATGAAATAGAGGTAGCTAGATGACACAGTGAAAATTGAGCTGATCTAAACTCAGGAAGATCCGAGTTCAAATCTGTCCTCAGAAACTTTGAAGCTGCATGACCTCGGGCAATTTATTTAACCTCTTTCTACCTTTGTTTCCTCAACTATAAAATGGGAATCATAATAGGATCTACCTCTCAGGGTTATTGTGAAGATTAAATGAGATAATATTTGTAAAGTGCTTAACACAGTGCCTGGCACATAGAACACAATAAATGCTTATTCACTTCTCTCTAATAAATGATGTAATGAATAGAGACCTCATAGTATGGGGAAATTTGGATTCAAGTTCTGCCTCTATCTACATGGCCCTTTAAGACTGAGTTATAGAAAAATTGCCAATCTATCCTAATGAATTAATTCTCAGGCTTACTAAGCCAGCTGAATGCATGATATAGTTGCAATAATACAATAAATATGTTCCCCACTATATCCAAACTGGATGATCTTGGATTATCATTTCTCTAAATTTAGTTTCTTTACCTGTCATATATGGAATATATTACTGAGTATATCCCTCAGAATGGAACTGGAAATATGAACCCTTTCTTCAAAAATACTTTCGTGACTATTATTTTTACTTTGATCTAATCAATAAAGGATATGTTTTATGTTTTTTTATTTTTTTGCATTCATTTAATTTTTAATTAAGTTTTTAATGCCTTAGCACATGGTCACATTTTGTATCCTTCACCAATGAGTAATATGTTTATTCCTTTTTATTTTCTTCCAGTAATTACCAGAGACATATCTAAATTTGCAAAATCATATTCAGGTACTTAACTTCTTTCTTGTTTTATCTTTTTATCTTTTTACATCTGTCTAGCAGAGAAAAGGCTAAATAGAGTTCCCACACTACATTTATTTCTCCCTACAATTCAGTGAACTTTTCCTTTATATACTTAGTTTTTATGCCATTTAGTATGTATAGGTAGGTGGGTGGGTGGGCATGTATGAACTTCCTATGTACCAGGCATTCTGCTAAATGTTTTACAAATACCTCATTCTCATTGTACCCCCCAAAATAACCAGAAAAGTGAATTTGTTTTGAACATATTATATCCCTAGATAAGCAAGAAATATTTGTGTATATGTTTCCAGTATGCTTATCCTATTGGAGATAGGCAAGGGAAGGATCAAGCCCTTCAACCTTTAAGTTACTCTTCTTAAGATGGAGTCTTCTTTGGAGATGGGTGAATCAAATTTCAGAAATAGCTACCTACATTACCCACAAGTTATTTTCACACATTTAAACAATTCATATTAATATACATATCTTCCATGGGTACACGCATCTTACTTAAGGAATGGAATGTATATATGTTTCCATTAGAGAAACACAGAAGTATTAATATTATTTCATCATCTTTGGGTAACTGTATAGCCAAATTTGTTGTGGTGGTGGTTTTTATTTTTTTATTTTTGGTGGGGTTTTTTAGTGAGGCAATTAGGGTTAAGTGACTTGACCAAGCTGACACAGCTAATAAGTGTTATTTGAACTCAGATCCTCCTGATTTCAGGGCCTGTGCTTTATCCACTGTGCCATCTAGCTGCCCCAGGTGGGCAGATTTGAACTATTTTGAACTAGTTCACGTTTGAACTCAAAACATCCTGACATTAGGCCTACATTCTAACCACCTCACCATCTATCTGTTACCCCAAATTTATTTGGGGATTTTAGGGTCATGATTTTCAAGGAGCTTAATGTAACATAAATTTTCCTTATCTTTTCCCAAATTAATTGCTTTTGATAATAAGTATATAATATTTTCTTTTATTTTTCAGTCTTTTGATTTTGTTCTAATCTATAGTATTTTCTTGAAGTCAATGAGTTCTAATTATTCCCATTATGTTTTTCAATGATTCCACTATTTTGATAAATTTTTCATCTTCTGACCTGTTATTTTTTCTCTTTCCTAATTTTTTTCCTTTCAAGATATATTTCAATTCTTATTTCCTAAAACAAAGCAAATAACTTGTTAAATTTCTTCTAGTTATTCGTATAGTTATTATAGCTAAATCATTTTCTTTCTTTGAGGCTCTACTTGTATTTGTTATGGAGTTACTTTTTTCATCTGAGATTATTTCATGGGCTTTTCTTAATCTCCTGAGATTGTCCAATTCCCTCCTTCGTGAGAAATGTTCTACCTACTATTTCTCTTGTCTATCTTCATTTGGATAAGTAGACTGGAAATACACACACACACACACACACACACACACACACACACACACACACACACCCTCAAATAGTACTTGCTTGTCTAGGAATACAATATGTTCAAATAAAAATCACTTCTCTGGTTATTCTTTTGGGGGGTGGGGAAGATTCGATGAAAATGAGTTAATATTTGTAAAACACTTAGCACAGTGCCTGATACACAGGAAGTGCTACATAAATGCTTATTTCTTTCCCTCTTCCCTCCTTTACACCTAAGAAAACAAATCATTATTAAACAAAACTTGAGAAGACAGTGTGCTTGTTTTGTGGAAAATAGGAATTATACCATTCTCTTATATCATTCTTTCTCATAAATTCCAAATTATCAATCATCTACATATTTTTAAAATCACACACTTTTTAAAAATATCATAGGAGAATGGAAGATTATATTTCAGATTTTAAAATGTCAACTTAATAATCACATTAAAGAAATATACCTTAAGTGACTGTATAACATATATGTGTTTCAGGCACTGAGGACAAAATGAAAGTCTTTTCCCCCAAAGAGTAGGAAAGATATATATACATAAATTATTAAAAACAAAAAACTCAATGGTTAGAGAGTGATAAGGAGCACTACCAAGAAGTGCCATTCCAACTGGAAATACCTTTTTGAATAGATAAACCCTTGAGCTGAACATTAAAGAGAACTAGTCATTCCTAAAAAGAGTTGAAGGAGGAGGTGAGAGAGTCATGTCTAATTATTTTGTAAAGATAGGTTTTTAAAAGCCAAACAGAAGAGTTTGCATATTTTTACTAGAGGCAATAGAAAGGCACATTGGGCTTCTAAAGAAGGCTAGGGATATAATCAGACTTATGCTTTAAGAATATCAATTTTGAGAGCAGCTAGGTGGCACGGGGAGAGCACCAGCCCTGAAGTCAGAAGGATCTGAGTTCAAATCTAGGCTCAGACACTTAATATTTCCTAGCTATGTGACCCTGAGCAATTCACTTAAACCCAATTGCCTCAGCAAAAAATAATTTAAAAAAAGAATATTAATTTTACAGTTCTGTGGAAAAACTAGAAAAGTATATTAGTGAAATAGATTGGATAAATAATATTGACATAGAGAACCAAATGTTTTTGGTAGTCTAGTGTTTGATACACCTAATAATACAGATAAGTGGAAAAAGAAGGTGCTAAACTCACTGAGACTCATTGGGAAGCTATTGCAATAGTCCAGCAGAAAGAGGATGAGGGTCCATATTAAGGCAATAAGTCATGTGAGTGGAGAGAAGTGGATGGATGTGAGAAGTGTTATGGAATTCAAATGGATGAGACATTGACAATTGATTGGATATGGGGTAGGGGGAGTGAGTGAAAAGCAGAGAATTGCCACTACATTGAAAACTAGGATGACTGGTAATACCCATCATCCCCCAAAAATAAAGTAGAAAGGGTGAGGTTTAAGGGAAAGATAATGATTTGGGATTTCTACATACTGAGTTTGAGTTGTCTGGGTGCTTTCAAGTGGAAAGTCCCAGGAGGCAGATGATGATTTAGACCTGGAACTCAAGAAAGAAATAAAGTCTCTATATGTAGATATGAGAGTTACCTGCTTGAAGATGAGAATTAAATATCTGTCCAAGATATATGCATTAATGGAGCATCTCTGTGGGTCCTCCGTCCTACAATTTATTCTACAATTTATCGGTGTCTAGAACCAAGGTCAACAAACAATGCCCCTTGGGGGAAATCCAGTCTGCCTTCTGTTTTCATACAGCCCATGAGCTAAGAATGATAGCTGTAGGCCAAATGAATTAGATTTGGCTCTCAGGCCATAGTTTGCTGAGACCTAGTCTAGATGAAAGGTACAATTTATCTACTTTTTTTTTTCCTGAGGGGAAAATTGAGATGACCTCTTCTGAATGATATGATATTGAGGAGGCTCTGCTATGTTCCAGTACAATGTCATCCACAGATAGAAGCATTGTAATGACATCACCATCCATAAAGAAAAGACTTTTTGGATTTGGACTCTGAGTTGAACATTCTCCATCATGGTGGCAAAGGTTGTAGACTTGTTAGGGATGAGTTCCCAAGGATCTTAAGCATCTCCACTCAAAATTCAGTCCTGGCTCAGTACTTAGTCAAAATAAAAAGGTGATCCTAGGAAAGTTTCTTCAATGTTTAACTTTCCTTCTGTTGAAAACACACCCATGACATAAACAGAAGATTTGTGCAGCTCTTCCTAGCCTTTTTATTTACTCTTTATCTTTTCCATTACCTTTGCAGCTTGTCATCAGACCCTTACTGTGCAAACCAAGTTTAAATGCCTTCATTATCCTTGAGCAGGCACAAGTCATTTTTAATTGTACAGACAGACAGCCATCAGCATTTTCAAGACTCAATAATTGGCATATTTTTTGAAAAGCACGATAGAAAAGAATTCTACTAGTCAGCAAATATATTATTGTCAGGAATGAAAGTTCATCTTTAAATAGAGGATTACCTCTTTTTGCACTTTTAAATATCTACACAATTTGGTGCATCATAGATGAATCATACTTATGTAAGATATCTCTTGTTTAGCTAAATCAGAAATTGGAGTCAAAGCATTGACGTTAATGACTAACAAATAGTAAATTTATTTAGCCCCTATGAACCAGCAAAAAAAAGTCTTTCTGGGAAACATTCAGAAAGTTTGTAAATATTTAGCAGTTCATAGTTACTCTTCAACTACCTTTTTAAAAAGAACTATTTTTATTTTGGTATGAAACATTTTACCATGACTTTTAAAAATATGTGATTTCAATTTCTCAAAGCTCACTAATATTCATTAAGTATTTAATATACAATGAATATACAAAGATATAGTGAAAAAGAGTCCCTCCCATTAGGGAACTTTAATTTTCATAATGAAATGGGGTTAGGAGGTACAATTGGTATACTCAGAATTAAATAGAAGATAATTTTTAAAAGCATAGCAGGAAAGATATAGGATATATGTATGTATATACAAATACACATGTATTTGATATGACACTTGACCTTAGTAGCCTATGTGGTTTGGAGACAAAATGCCAAGTTTGGAGAAGAGCAAGGAGTCCATCTTTGGCTAACCTTCATTACGTGAAGGGAAAGTATAAAATAAGTCTTAAAATATATGTTGGAGCCAAACTGTGAATAGTTTTAATTGCTATGCAGATAAATTTATAGTTTATCCTAGAAGCAATGTCCTAGAGCAGGGTGAAACAAGGTCAGACCTGTGATTCAAGAATCAAATTCCATTCAACTCAACACTATTTCAAGGTGAACAGAGCCATGGATTTCTAACACATATTGTATGACTTTGTTAGATTTCTTAGTTCTCTAGATAATTCTCTTAAAACTATATATTGCAGACAAGGTTACCACTTGTGCTGGTAAATAAGATTTTTTTATGCTATTGAAATTACAGGTGCAGTTCCTATTCCTCATTTTCTAGGCAAGAAGAGTCGTTTGAAAAGAATGTTTTCTATTCTCAAGGAACTTAAGCATGGGTAAGGAAATATAATATTATATATATGTATTGTACACATACACATATATGTACATATATATGTATTTATGATATTTATATCATTTTAGCAACTGAGTTAGGGATGGCTTGACTAGAGGAGACTAGAAGCTAGAAGAAATTAGGCATTGGGGCAAGAGCTTATACAGTCTAAATTAAAGTGACATTTTAAAAATGGAAAGGAGATGGATCCATGAACATGGAAATAGGATCATAGATTTAGAGAAAGGTTCTCAAAAACCATCTAGTCTAAAATGTTCATTTAATGACTGGAAAAACTTAAGGTCCAGGGAGATTATATAACATGTCCCAGATAGTATGAGAGGAAGAATTTGACTTCAGGTCATCTGACTCCTGTTCTTTGGCATCTGATAGGACATGGGTAAATGGGAGATAAATAAAAGAAGATTAAGGTTATAGAGTAAGTAAGGAGAGTGGTGATCTCAACAGAAAAAGGAAAATTTGATAGAACTTAGGGGGAGAAGAATAATAAGTAGAAATAGATTACAAAGAAAAAGTAAAGGGACTTTACCTCCTCTTTTTTAAATTAAAAAAAATTGCATATAAAACTGCAAATATATTATATACAACTTGCTATTCCTTTTAAATATAAAATAAAGGTATCATGTAACTTTTTCTTCCCCTCCTTTTTTCTTCTGCACCCTATAGATAGATGCCATTAGACACAAATATGTATGTATGTATGTATGTGTGTATATGTACACACATACACATGGACACGTGTACGTAAAATCATATACATATTCCTATTTATCAGTTCTTTTTCTGGATCCACCTTCATATGTCCTTTGTAGTTAATTTGGATATTTATTCAAAACAAGTTAGTTGCTCAAAGTTGTCCTTGAAACAATATGGCTGTTATCATATACAATGCTCTCTTATTCTGTTCATTTCACTCTTTGTTATTTTGTGTGTCTATACATGTTTATTTAAGATCATCAAACTCAAATCATTTCTTATATAACAATTAGTAAAAGGCTTCAGGAATAATTCCCCTCTCCAGGTTCTCAAAGAGAATGATATCCCTTTAAAAATGGAAATAGCACTACAATTTTGAAACAAAAGACAGAAAGAAACTGAATCAAGGGGAACCTTGAGTTAGGAGTCTGAAGAGTAGAAGAATGTCACACGAAAAAAGGAAAGGAAATGAAAACCACTCAATATCTGCAACTAATAAGTCTCTACCTAAAGAGAATAGATATGGACTTTTAAGAGGAACTTACATTTTTTCCTTCAAAATGAGCCTCACAATAATATTGTGGAATATATACTATTATTCCCACTTTACAAATGAAGAAACTGAGATTGATAATTTAAATTACTTTCCCTGGATCTGAAGCAAGACTCAATTCAAGTGTTTTTGCCTACAAGTCCAACACTATTTACCACCTAATGATGTGAGTCAACAGGTATGATCTCTTTTTTTTTTTTTTGCTTTTTGCTGAGGCAATTGGGATTAAGTGACTTGCCCAGGGTCACACAGCTAGGAAGTGTCTGAGACCAGATTTGAACTCAGGTCTTCCTGACTTCAGGGCTGGTGTTCTAACCACTGTGCCACCTAGCTGCCCCAACAGGTACGATCTGATGAGAAATTATCAGGTAAGGGACTGAGGATCATGAAATTAATATTATTAATCCTATTAATAATAAGGATTCTGCTGAGAGGTACTGAAGCAGCCATTTGTTCATTTAATAACAACAATAAAGATGCTTTCTGCCTTCCTGGGTTTTAGTCTTATTTCTAAGAGGTAACTGAGAACCTCCTATGGCTGATCAAATCAGATGTGTAATCCCTGATGCCCATTAAATAGAATCATTTAAAGAAAAATTCTTTCTATCACTCCCCCCACACACTCCATTTATTTTAAAATGCAGTAAATATTAAGCTTTGAGCTGAAACTTAACATCTACCCAAAAAAGCTATGGATTTTGTTCCACTCAGTTCCAACAGAGCATGCAAATTTCCATGGTGTTAGATTGCTTATCTAATTTAGTTTGGGGGGAGCACTTATCTAGATTTAGTTTTTCAAAGTCTGTCATAACCAGAAAATACAATTCTTATCTGTTCCTATTCTCTATGTGGATTTTAATTTAATTTTATTTTCTAATATTTTTTGAGTTTGGAATTGTTACACCTTTGCAAAAGCCAGACAGCTAAAGTTGAGTGAAGTCTGGGGTTTCACAATGAATGAGATGGAGTAAGATCTCTCAGAGAGTCGTGAAAATTGAATAAGGCTTCATCAATCCCAAAGTTAGTAGGCCTGAACCAATAGGACATACCTGGCTTCCCTTCCTGCTACTTTTCTATGACAGCATTTGCTGGCTACCTCAATCTAAACTAAATATGGGCAGCTATAACTTTTATTGGCCAAAGCTCAATTTCCTGTTTCTGAGGGTAGTTCCCATATTTAGAATGTAAGACCACATTCCTTCAGCCAATGAAGATGAGAGTCAGTGGTGGAAGAGATTTTCTGTGTTAGGGTTCTGCTTAGGGTTCTGTGTTGCTGTTCTGCTTCTGTAAGGTGCCTCCTCCATTAGATTGCTTATTCGACTAGAGTGACACCTGGGCAGGAACGTATAATAAACTTAGGTTTTCCTTCTAGAGATATCTCTGATTATTTTATTATATGGTGGTTGCTCACCTCTCTGTCAGAACCATCCAACAAACAAAACTAAACTTACTTTTGGTTATCCCAGATGTTCATGAATCAATATAATTGTTAACCAAAGGCACAAAGCCATTGTTCATAACCATTTTTTAAAAATATTTGAATGTAACAAAAAATTGAAAAAAGGGGGGAAAAGCATATTTTTTCAAGGAGAAAACTATTAACAAAAGACAAATTTCTTTTTCCATGTTAGCTTATTTTTTTCATTCATTCATTTTGGGTACCAGAGCTAAATCCTCCTTGAGGATACAAAAATGAATAAAGCATAGTCCCTCCCTACAAGGAATTTCTCCCATCTTCAGGCTCATCCTTTATCCCTTCTCCCTATAACCTAATCTCCATTTCATCTACCATGATTTCCATTTATCCCAGTTTAATTTCCAGTAGTAGGAACAGAGCCCTAATTAGCATGGAGCAAGGATCAGCTGGACCCAAGAAGCCAGCTGTTACCCTCAGGGATACTCTACTACTCTACTACTCCCTCCCTACTATTCTCTTAATAACATGGAATCTTTTGGGATTCCATGTATTTAGCACAGTGTCTGCTACATAATAGGACTTTATTAATAACTCTTTATCAATTAATTGGGAGCTTCTTCAAAGCTGGCTGAGGGCAAAGTGGTAAAGGGCTGGTCCTCAAGTCAGAAAGACCTGAATTAAAATCTGACCCTCAGACTGTTCCATGCCTCAGTTTCCCTCAATTGCTCTGTCTCAGTTTCTCTTAATTGTTCTGCCTCGATAGCAACCCCCCTCTCCGACTTCTCACCATCAGGAATAATTGGGCTAGCATTCCAAAGAGTCATAAAACCTCCAGATGGCCCATCTCAAATACCTAGACATACCCCTTATCTTTATGGCCCTACACTCAGTGTCTCCTAGCTTCTTCCCAAACTTATCACAATTTATGATCCTTCATGCCCCCAACCTGTCAGAACTGAATTGATAGTCCTTTCCTTGAATTCCAATTCCCCCAGTGCCCAACCCTTCCTTCTGCCCGTGAGCTCTTTGTTCCCCTGAGCATCGCAGTCTTATAAAATCCTTGATACCTCTCAATAGGCTGCTGGATACTTGAGATCCAGATGGCTGGCTATTGGCTGCCAGTCTAAACTCTTAATGGACTGTGTGCTTTGAGACAAGAGTCCCAGCAGTCCCAATCCATAGCTATGGATTCTAAACTCTCCAATGAATATCAATAAACTATTACCTAATCTCTAATCTGTAGTACTGCCTCAGTTTCCCCCTGATTATTACAAGACACTTATTCTATAGATGGATACCATCAGACATAAATATGTATATATGTATGTATGAACATAGATACATATATATATATATAAATCATTCTATACACACTATTACTTCTTTCTCTGGATGCAGATAGCATCTATATATCCTTTGTAGTTAATATGGGTATTTATAATACTTAAAATGACTTAGTTGCTCAAAGTTGTTCTTGAAACATTATTGGTATTACTATAGACAGTGTCACTTTATTTAAGTTCTGTTTGCCTTGACTGTAAAATGGGATAAGTAATAGCATTCACCTCCCAGGATTGTTGTGGGAACCAAATGAGATAATATTTGTAAAGCACTTAGCACAGTGTCTGTCTGGTACATTAGGCACTTAATAAATTTTTATTACCTTCCTTCTATCACGCTCTTTGATACCTAGAGCCAGGAGAAAAAGTTGAAATATTTTTTTTTGTCATTGCTGTTGTTTTGTTTCTCACAGTCTTTTTAAGACCCATCACTCAACAATCACGTTTCCTCCTTCCAAGTTCACTACAAATTGTCTAAATCCTTATTGCCATTAGCAGGTCTCTCTCCTTTCTCTTTCTTGATTTTAGTTTTCTGTATCTCATCCCCTGAGTTCTTTAATTCCCATGACCTTTGTTTACTGTCTATTCCTACTATGTCCAGGAATGGCCACACCTTAAAAACCCTCCCCTATTCATCCTTCCCTATCACTTCAACGAGATCTTCTTAAGGGTCCAAATTTCCAATTATGGCACTTTATGTACTCCAATGCCATCTAATCTAGAATTCATTATTCTCTAATTTCCAAAGTATTTGAGTTGAGGATTATGCAAAAAGTCAATTGAGAATGTCATGGGAGACTTGTACAGGCTTCAACACATGACAAATAAGGAATTACCCAGAAGAAGCTGTCAAGAATGTGATGAAGGAAAACCATGAGTGAAAAAGATGAGATGGAAGATGAAACCATTGGCCACTTAGCATGTAGCTTAGTACAATTCCTGAATGGCCATATGTAAATACTGAATAAATACTTGACTGACTGACTAGATAACCTGTGTGTTCCTTCGGTATCCTTGACATTTCAGGTTATCTTCAGGTTTGATGGACTCCTGGGCAAACTTATTGAAGGGCAGGGATAAGATTTGGGCAATATTCAGGCATGGAGGGGTTGGGCTACATATCATTGGAGGGAATACTCAGATTAGCTGAGATCATAGATATGGAATTGTAGACTATGCTAATTACTTGGGGATAGTAACTTTCCCAAAGGTTGTAGCAAGAATTTCTTCTTACTTGGGCTACTTTTTTACTTCTTAAGTATTAATATATTGTAATTTCCAAATATTCATATCCTTCATTTTCTTCAAGTAAAGGACACCTCAGATACATATTGAAATAGCTTGCTTTTTTCACATTCCGAAAATGAACTCTGTGTTCTTTCTGGCACAAAAGAATAAGATGGTTATAGTTAAGTGGAACAGGAAATGAGCTATTTTTCCTTTTGTGTTCTGAAAGAAGGTCAATCACTTTGGGATATAAGGTCAGAAGAAATGATTTATGTGGAGGGGATGGCAAATTGCTGGGCAAACAAAAGGAATTGTAAAGGGAGATTTATTGGTCTCTTGTGGCTTATTTCAGCATATGCATTATAATTAGTTCAATGCTTTCTTTGTTTGATGATACTCAGATGACCCTTATGGACTTAAAAGGGAAAATGGAAAAGTAAATGAAAAGGTTTTGTGTTCCAAGCTCTATGCAACCCTGGAAGGTAATTTTAAGTGTGCATTTATTAATGAGTAGTACATTAAATCCCTGTCATAAAGCAATTTACTGTACCAAGGAGTTGATTAAATTGTGTCTCATAGTGTCTCTCACATACTCAGTAATGTAGCATGTAATATGCATCTCTTATAAGGTTGTGTATCTCATATTTACTGAAGGATAGACTTGTCCCTCAAACTCTTTGTTATAACAGGATTCTGTTCTTACTAACAAATGAATACTACTTAGAATAAAGAAATTTTTTTCTCATGAAATTTAATATGGCTGTAGCATATAATGGCTAGAGGGATAATTTGGGGACCAAAAATTAAATTCAACAAGCATTGATTAAAAGCTGAGGGTGTGCAAGGCATTAGGCTAAGCCTTAGAGAAAAAAAAAAGACAAAAATCCAAACAGTTTTAACCCTCAAAAAGCTTATATTTTCCTGGTCATATTGACTCTGATATGAATTCTCTGATTGAATACACCAAATCCTTCATGCTTAGGCAATTTTCTGAGACCCTAAGAAATAAAAGAATGATTTATTCTGTATCATGGTGGGCATTTTCACACCAGGATTTACACTGATGGAAATTAGATATTGATCAGATATCCACTTCTTTCCTGCAACCCCTCAAAAGAATTAAAAAAAAACCTACCTAAAATTCATTTTCATATGCTGTAGTAAGAGATAAAGTTCTACCAGCCTCATTTTATGGTGGGTAAATGAGACAATGAGATTAAGTCATTCATCTTGGATTTCCATGAATTAGGGATGAAGGTGAAATCCTGAATGGTATTTAGCTTAAGTTTGAATAGTTTTTGGAATTATCTTTCTTAATTCAAAGGAAAGGAAATACATAGTCATATTATGGTCAAATGATTTTCAGAAGAAGATAGAATTTCTTTACAAAGAGGAAGATTCTCCTAATGTGGTTGATGTGACCCTATTAAAAGTATATTTAAGCTATTAAAATTTAAAACTACATTAAAACTTCTGGGATATCCTGTATAAAGTCCTTGAAGGAAAGTATTGTTTCAAGGTAGGTTTTATTGTTTGTTTGTTTGTTTTTGTCCCCAGGTCTAGATGGTCAGGCAGCAAAGGGAGGCCAAGTAGACAGCAAGTAAGGTATTGGTCCTGGATTCATGACAACTTGCTGAGTTCAAATGTAACCTCTTACATTTACCAGCTATATGACTGTGGACAAGTCACTCAATTCTCTTCAATTTCCTCATCTGTAAAATGAACTGGAAAAGAAAATGGCAAACTATTTCATGATCTTTGCCAATCATACCCTAAGTAGGATCATGACAAGTTCAATATAACTGAAGCTTGACATAGTATGTTGTATCAGAACAGGCACTTAAATATTTGCTTAACTGAGTTACATTGAAATACACATATACTTTAAGTAGAATTTATTTTTTTAAATTTAAGTGTTTAACTATTTTCACCTTTTATTTTGTTTTTCTTTTTTTATTCAGATTTTTCCTTCCCAACATGACTAATATGGAAATATGTTTTAAAATGATTGTATATGTATAATCTATATCAGATTGCTTGCTGTTTTAGGGAAGAGAAAACGAAGGGGAGGAGAGAGGAGGAAAAAATTGGAATTCAATATCTTACAAAAATGTTGATAACTATCTTTACATGTAATTGGAAAAATAATATATTATTAAAAAGAAAAAAGATATGTCACAAGATATGTTGCTGCAGAATCAGGGAAATGAGACTAAGGTAGTGGTTCTTTAAAAAATGTAAATGCACAACATTCAAGTTTTGCTTCATTCAAATACCAAAAATTCATTTTCACTTTTCTGAAAGGTTAGAGATCTTCTCAAATGTCTTGGGAAACCACCTTTCTCCTATATATTTCTACAGTGTTTAATAGGCTTATAGATAAATGTTAAAAATTAAGCAAAGGTATTTTGGGGACTCAGCAAATTTAGTTTTTTGAGATTGAGCAATAGCAGATGCTTTCCTAATCCTGTAAACCATTTAATTATTTACATAAGAACCCCTAATAGAACACCCAAGTATAATGACACTAATTGATGAAACATGGTAGATTTCACTAAGAAAAGCAAAATGAAATAATTTGGATTTATGTGGGTATTTCTAAAATTATTAAGGAATAATTCAAGACTTTCTCCCTCCATTTTTCATCTGAGTGAGAAGAGGAGACCTTCCTTTGACTTCATCTTCCATCTTTTGCTGCTTATATTCCCTGAGGGAAGCATGCTAGAGGTTGGCTAGGTGATTTTCATTTGTACCAGCACAACGCAGCATCCACCTCATGCTGCCAGCCTGACCTAACAACCTAAATATAGAGAACCTCCAGTGCAAAGAGCAACCTTCCTTTTGGCCCATTGGTTTTCTCTACTTTCATTCCATACCATGGAGTATCAAAGACAGTGAATGGCTGGAGTAATCTAAGGCTGAGACTTGGCATGGCACAATCCACAATATGACAGAGAGTCATGTACTCAAGAGAAGCTAAACTGGTTTACCAAGAACACAAAATGGGGAAGAAAAGATATAGTGGCTAATGCAGGGATAGTAACATGAGAGAAAAAAAATAGGGTATCAAGGGTTTGAAAGTCATATTGTGGATAAAGACAGAAAATATGGAGGTAAACATTTATGGGTGATGACAAGATCAAAGATATAATCATCTTTGTGTGTAGCTGTGGTAGGGTGGGAAGAGTAGGTGACGAAAAACAAATAGTTGGAGAAACTGAGTAATTAGAGTATTTGAGGGAGAGACAATATATATGTTGAAGTCCCCTTGTATTAGGATAGGAATTGGGGAAGAGAGAAAAATTGTGAGCTTTGTGCAAACTTAATGAGGAAGGAAGGGGAATGATCTAGATGTCTGTAGATACCGATTCACAGATTTTGATTGGATGGGAGATATCACTGCAGTCGCCTTCATCAAAAAGGAAAAGAGGTTACTGATTGATGAAGGCGACTGGGAAAACAGAAGTGGTGATGGGGTGCAAACAAGGAGCATTCTCAATTCCCTTGCCCCAACTAGTGAGCTAAGGAGAATGATTGAAAGTATAGTCAACGATGGAAAGGATGACCAGGGAGACTGTAGTGTTGCAGGAAGCCAGGTTTCAGTAAGAGCTGATAGATGGAAGAAATGGGAGAAAAGATTTTAGATGAAGAGAAGTTTATTGCCTATAGAACAGAATTCCAGAGGGGATGGTGGAATGGGGTAGGTAGTATTTGGTTGAGTTTTTGGAATAGGAGAATAAAGGGGAATGAAGAATAAGGAAGGCAGATGTCAGGGGACGGGGGGGAATGAGGTTTAAATGATATCCTACAGGTTGGAGTTCAGAATCCTGAGATGTGTAGGTATGAACAAATGTGAGAAAATATATCACTGAGTGAAAGATACCACTCCTCTTCTCAGAAGAGGCTGAAGAGAAGTGGTACACAAGATGGAATGCAGATGTCAGATGGGAAGCACAACTCTTCTCTCTGAAGGCATATCAGATAAGAAATGACAGGAGATAGAAGTTGAACCCGAACAGCAGGAAACAGAAGTCTCACTGGCTATTTTCCTCTTTTCCTTCCCTTAAGGGCCAGCTGAGGAAGGAGATGGAGTGACTACCCAGTGACACTGGACTTCTGACTATTCCTCAAACTAATTCCATTTGTCTGCTTGGGGTATTTTTTCTGGTTGTCCTCCATCTCTGAATGCTCTCCCTCCTCATCTCTATCTACTGTCTTCTTTGGATTTTTTTAAATGCCAACTAAAACTCCATCTTCTATAGGAAAGCTTTCCCAATCCTTCTTAATTCTTATGCTTTCCCTCTCCTAATTATTTCCTATTTATTCTGCATGTAGCTTATCTCCTTTAAATTGGAAGTTCCATAAGCAAGGACTATCTTTTGCCTATTTTTTGGAATTCCCAACCCTTAGTAAAGTGTTTCTCACAGAAGCTTATTAAATGTACATTGACTGAGTCAGCAATCAAAGTGATCCTCCTCAAACCCAGATCTAACCATATCATTTCTGCCCTACCTCTACTCAATAACCTCAGTGGGCTCCCTATTACCTGCAAGGTCAAATATAAAATTCTCTGGTTTTCAAAACCTTTCACAACCCTCCTCTCCATCTTTTTCTGGGCCTCAGACTTTGAAAAACTTATTTCCTTTCACATGTTCCAGTGTCATATTAACCACCTTACTCTTATTTCCCAATTCATTGTGCCTGAACTCCATGTCTTTGATGTCCTAGAGAGTTGTCCTAGAGCAAAGGACTACCTTGCTTGCTTGTATTTATATTAATGCTTATTATATAATAAGAATTAAATGCTTTTCTATTTATGTGTCTGATTTGAGAGAGGGAATTTCCCCATCCTGAAGTTCCCTTTATCAATGAAGTGATATCTCTGATGCTTTATTAATTAGTTATGGATGTATTGAAGTCTTGGTAGAGGGAGTTCTCATACTAAAAAATTAAACAAGCATAAGATTTTCTCTTCATGTATTAATTAGCCTGAAGAATTAGTGAAGATTAAATGAGACAACATTTTGCAAACTTTAAAGCACTGATACAAATCAGAAATTTTTAATCTAAGATCTGAAATTTTTTGTCTTAATATTTTGATAACACAAGTCAGCTAGAAGGCAAAGTGAATAGAGTGCCAGGCCTGGAGTCAGGAAGACTCATTTTCCTAAGTGCAAATCTGTCCTAAGATGCTTACTAGCTGTGGGACCCTTGACAACTTCATTTAACTCATTTTGCCTCAATTTCCTCATCTGTAAAATGAGCTGGTGTCTTTGTCAAGAAAACCCCAAATGGCAGTATGAAGAGTCAGACATGACTGAAAAACTAATGTATTCAGGTGAGATGATTTCCTTTGTAATTTTTTTATCTCATTTTATGTATTTAAAAATAATATTGTGAGAGGATATTCTTAGGCTTAGACTGACAAAGGGGTTCCATGACACAAAAAGATTAAGAACCCTTATTATAAATATTTGCTATTAGTGTTTGAAATCAGTGCAATCAACCAGTGACCCTCAGGCCTAAGAAGGAGTGGTCAGCAAAAGCCTTTTTAAAAAATCTCTTGTCCTCTCTGTGTTACAATTGAGGGCTCAGGAAAATAATGGTTCTGTGGTCTAAAGGACACACCTCATCTCCACTTGGCTCAATAGTACTCAGAAGAGTTGCATTCATTCCAATGTGTGGAACTCCAGAGGGTACCATGAAAAGAGAATGGAGAAAGAATGAGAAAGCCTGGGTTTAGATCCCATACAGTTACTTAAGAGCCGAGTAATCCTTGGCAATCAATCAACACATTTTGTTAAATATCCTATGTGCTAAGGACTAGGAATTCAAAAACAGAAATGAAAAAGTCCTTGCCTCAAAGGCTTTATAATATACTTGAGGGAGGCAAAAGGCATACATAGAAGTAAGTCACTTAACCACTCAACCTCCTTAGATGTCAGTTCTACTGTCTAGAATATAAGAGAATTAACAGCTTGGTAGTTTAGTAAATAAAACTCAGGGCTTGCAGTTGGGAAAAACAAAATTCAAATATTCAAACCTCAGACACTTATTTTCTGTGTGACTCAATGTTAAATTACTTAATGCCTGTCACAATACCTCAGTTTCCTCAACTATAAAATGGGGATAATAATACCACTTATCTCTCAGAGTTATTGGGAAGATTAAATGAATAATTTTTGTAAGTTCTTAGGACAGTGCCAGGCCCTGTTCAGTAGATTCTTATTGTTGTCCAGTCATTTCCAACTCTTTGTGATTCCATGGACCATACTGCCCATAAGGTTTTCTGGACAAAAATACCAGAGTGATTTGCCATTTTCTTCATCAGTGGATTAGGGCAAACAGAGGTTAAGTGATTTGCTCAGGGTCATACAGCTAGTAAGTGTCTGAGGGAGAAGAGATGTTAGGGATCATTCCTTTGTACTATTGTAGCAACCTTCTGCTTGATCTATCTGCCACAAGCGTTTTCTCCACTTCAGTCCATCCTCTACTCAGCTCTCAAAGTAATTTTCCTAAAGTAAAAGTCTAATCATTGCATCCCATCTTCCTCCTCCCTATATAATCAACATCTCCTCCTCTTTTCTTCCTTTCTTCCTCCTCCTCCTCTTCCTCTTCCTCCTCCTCCTCCTCCTCTCCTTTTCTCCTTCTCCTCTTCCTCCTCTTCCTTCTCTTCCCCTCCTCCTCCTCCTTTCTTCCTTTCTTCCTTCTTTTCCTCATCCTTCTCCTCCTGTTCTTCCTCGTCTTCCTCCTGTCTTGCCATTTCTGGCACAAAACAACTCTCTCTTGACTGGACATTTCCACTGACTGTCATTCCACGAGACTGGAATTCTCTCCTTATTTCTGCCTCCTGGATTTACTGGATTTTGCTCCTGGATTAGGAAGCCTTTCCTAATTTCTTTAAATTATTGTGTTTTCCCTCCAAAACAAAAATATTGATAGTAACTTTGTGATGGCAAAGACTTAGAAATTAAGGGAATATCCATCAATTGAGAAAAATGACTGTATAAACTATGGTATATGCTAATGAAATATAACTGTAGTATAATAAATGAAAAGCAGGATGATTTCAGTAAAACCTGCAAAGGCTTTTATGAACTAATGCAAAGTAAAGTAAGCAGAACCAGCAGTTCTTATAATAGCAATGCTGTATAATGATCAACTGTGTATGACTTAGCTATTCTCAGAAATATAATTATCCAAGACAATTCAAAAAGACTCATGATAAAAAAATGCTATCCTCCTCCAGAGAAAGAATAATGGAGTCTGAATATAGATAAAACTATACTATTTTTCACTTTTTGTATTTTTGTGTGTGCTTTTTTTTTCTTTTGGGTTTTTTTTCACAATATGCCTAATATGGCCAAATGTTTTGCATGGTTGAATATGTATAACCTATATCATTTATTATAGGTGAGGGAAGAAGAGAGAAAATTTAGAACTCAAAAATTTTTTAAAATGCATGTTAAAAAATTGCTTTTATATGAAATTGCCAAAATATTATTTTTTAAAAAGGTATTGAAACATTGTTCAAGACTTGTTTGGCTCAGGAAACTAAATACTGTTGATTTTGCTTCCTCATTTCCTGACTTCAAAATTAGTCACAAGGTTTTGGGATAGAGGGTGGTTGTGACTGGTAGACTGAGTGTGATAAGAAGCTTCACTTACCTGAATCAGTTCAAAATGTCCTTAATTCATATCTTTATTGAATATTCTTCTGCCATGGCTAAATAAATCTCCTTTTGTTAAAAGTAAATAACCTATGAGTGTCTCATCTTGTAAGTATGGAACCTAAACAGCCAAGGAATTGGCATAAGTAATCATCACAGAATAACACCATAAAATAGCAAGTCTTTTTGGTGCTAAGGCCAGTCATTTATATAGTATGCAATTTGGCTTTTCTTTGCATGTTCTTTTAAAATGAATATATTAGCAAGAAGATATACATATTATAATTAGTTCCTCATATTTATAGCCTATTAAATCTCTTTTGAAAGACAAATTTTAACTATTTTACTATTTAGTGTGTGTGTGTAGAGAAAGACATAAGAGAAAAAGAGAGAAAGGGGGGAAGGAGGAGTTGAAAAGGATATAATAAACTTCCAATTCCCCTTTCTTTTCTTATTTTTTAATCACCTCTCCAGCTACCTTTCCCAAAGACTCCAAAGTACCTAGCAGCTGCTGGTCTCTACTTTTGTAATATTCTATCTCTCTTCTCTGTTATGATAGAGTAGAAAAAGATTGGGTCAATAAAAAGGGGAAATTTTTCTTCAGGAGAAGAAAACTCAGTTTCCTTTGACTTATAGTTGATATTTTGGCAGGTTTAGAAGCTTTAGGTACAACAACAACATTGGACCTACAGCTATTTTTCTAGACTGCTGATAGTTCTAGCTCCCAAAAGAAAGTTTTGAATGTTTGTTTTTCTCTTGCACCTTTACAAAGGTCTTTTGTAACTAGGTATACTCACATTTCTTTTTCATAGTGTGACATTTAGCCAAAAGTACTGGGTTTAATTTACCCTATGTTTATGGTTATACAACTGACCACTGAGAATATGACCTTAATAGGTCTATTGTTTATTGATTTTTAAAAAGCATTTATTTCCAGAGAACAAAATGCAGCCTTAAAACCTCTACCCAACCAAGGTGTCTCCCAATTTACCTTTAAAAACATATAATATTCTAAGACAGTTTTAACCATGAAGATAATTTGTTTTTTGAAAATGGTCTGCTGAATTTTAATATCAGATTGATATTAAATATTAAACAATGACATCCATTTTTGTGAAATAGAAAAAGTTCAGGATCATAATTTGAATCCTGCCTCATTAAATGATAGCTATATAACTTTAGGTAAGTCAATTAAAATCTCTGGGCCTCAGTTTCCTCATCTGTAAAATTAGAAGGTGGGACTAAGATGATCTTCTAAGTTTCCTTCTAGTTTAAATCTGTGATCATATGATACTATGCTCTCCAGTGTCATAGAAGGTATCCTTTGAAAAGCTCAAATCAAAAAATTTCCTATTCCTGGCATACTTTCCTGAAACATTTTTTAGTCTCTTCTGTCAAATCCACAATAATATGAGGCAGATTATTCAAACATCCACATAGAAAATTTAGGTGGATAAAAAATGTAAATTCTCTGTATTATAACATGACTCTAAATGGGTAGCACATGAGCTGAGTATCAGCATGCACATGTTTAACAGTAACTGTAAACAATGACTTAGATTTAGCTAGAATTGAGAAGGTAGACATTTTGATGTATGAATCACATTTGAGAAAAGGTAAAGTGAGCTTAAATTATTTAATTCGGCAAAAGTCAATCCTTTTAGGATCAATATTACAAACTATAAGGTGGTGAATCACAGAAACATAACTATTTAAACATGTGCCAAGCACTGTGCAATGTGGATACGAAGACAAAAATGACATTGTCCTTGCCTTCAAGGAGCTTGCCTTTTTTTTGTCTCTATCCCTTATTTCAGAGATAATTCAGATCAAGTTATTCAGTATTTTGTTTTTATGGAATTTGGGGGCAAATTATTTTTTATATTTTTTATTTGTAGATAGGATTGTTTTCAAAGCACTGTTCCTCTTCCCCTTGTAAGGAAAATGAATTACTTGACTGGCAAGCCATCCAGGCCTGTCATTTTAGCAATAAGTAGATAAAAATCCAAGGGCAAGGTTTGGGGCACAACAGTCAAAAGGGACAGGGCAGAGCCAGTGGAAGAATGGAGTGAATAGATGTTAAATAAAAAAATAAATCTACCAATCTGGAGCTGGAATGGCTCTCCGAATGTCATCTCACCTATTCCTCATCTTTTTAGAGATACAAGCTTACACACACAGTCAGAATCAGAGATGGTATTTGAACCCAGGTTTTCTGACCTCAGAGCCAATGCTGTTCCCAGTCTAAATTAGACTTTCTTTGACCATTCTTGACTTCCCGCTCTAAATCCTAAAATCTTCAGACGCGTATTTACCAAAGCCACAGGTAGATAGTCCATTCCTTTTTTCTTGGCGCCTAAATCACTCAGCAGAGGGCGGGGCCAGCTGGCTGAGGTTGGGGAGGTAAGCAGCTAATGCTTACCCAGAGCTAAGGGGTTTAAGACTCACTCAACATTTTTGCAGACTTTGCTGTTGTTTATCAATTGGTTGGCTCACTCAAGTAGAGACAGTTGCCACTATCATCCCTGGTGGAACTTGGACTTTTCACATGGTTGGGTAACTGACCCTACGACTGAGGGGGCGTCCAATTGCTTCTGAACTTTCATAAGGGAGAAACCTTAGCATCCGGCTCTCAAATGCAGTTGGGTCGCATCTGCAAGGGCCCTCAGACCGACTAGTTGCGGGAGGGAGGCAATCCAGCGTGTGTCCCTCGGAACTTCCTTAGTGGCCATGGCTGCCCTGCCGCGGCTCCTAATTCGTGGGGGCAAGGTGGTAAATGAGGACCGCTCTCAGCTGGCCGATGTGCTGGTGGAGGATGGCGTGGTGCGGGCTTTGGGGCCTGACCTCCTAGCGTCTGGAATTTCCGCCGAGGGGCTGCGGATCCTCGATGCCACCGGCAAGCTGGTGCTGCCTGGGGGCATCGACCCTCACACGCACTTTCAGTTCCCTTTTATGGGAACCCAGTCCATTGACGACTTCTACCAGGGCACCAAGGTACCGACCTTCCACTCTCCTCCCTCCTTCCGACCAAAGCAATCAGGAGCCCGGGACTCTTCTAGTGGAAGAGAATGTAGTAGGGTTTCCTCCCAGCAGGGTATCACCCGCAGATTTCTGCTCTGGACTTTATTGCTCACTCCCTTCTGGGACTCTAGGGGACCCCTGGGGATTGCCTCCTTGGCTGATCAGATGGTGTAAAGTTAGTAAGAGCTCCAAGAGTTCAGGAAAAACTTATTTGCTTCTTTTGGGGAGTGGGTGTGGGGTGGGGATTGGGATTAGGGAACAGCAATCTGATGTGCGTTTGCATAAAGTATGGGATTTGAAAGCGGGGCTAATTTGCACCACTTTCCCCTTGGCACATTTGTCCGTCGCTTTGCCATCCTATCTGTCCCTTCAAGTAGAGAAGCGTCTCTCTTCATGCCATAGGACTTCTTTTCTGTTACCTAGAAAGGATCCTTCCTCTTGGGTCACAGATATTCGAAATTGGTCTCTTAGTAATAAAAATCACAATAGCGAGCATTTATAGAGCACTTGAGATTTGCCATGCACTAAACATAATTATCTCATTGGATTCTCACTATGACTGTCCTACGTTCTAAATGTTCTAAATATTGGGGAAGGAGAGTTTTGCTGGCCGAAGATCCGGGCCAGATTCATATGTTCTTCTAGGAGACTGCTTCTCAAAGAGACACTTCTCTCTATCCCTGATCCTTTTCTCATCTCAGGGTAACCCTTCAAAAAGTCTCAAGGAAACTAAGCATTGTAGACTAGCTGGCAATCTGATAACTGTGCCATCCGTCCTCGCTCCTGTTTAAGAAACATGGGAATAGCTAATGGGAAGTTTTGAATTCGTGTCTTCTTGATTTAAGACCAGCATTCTATTCACTGAGCTGCCTCTTACATACATGAAGCCTTGCCTGATTATTATTACTTAGCCACTACTCCTTCCATGCCCAGAATTTACCTTGTAATTATTTTGTATAAATTTTATACAAAGTTATTTGCATGCAAATTGTCTTCCCCTGAAAATAAGCTCCTTAAGAACAGAAACTATTTCATTTTTTCTTATATTCCCTAATGTCTAACATGGTGCTTCACAAACAATGAGCATTGAACAGATGCTTGTCAATTATTTGATTCCAGGGTCACATCATTTCTTTCTTTTCTTTCTTTCTTTCTTTCCTTCCTTCCTTCCTTCCTTCCTTCCTTCCTTCCTTCCT
>JAJPUD010001617.1:184194-194875 GCA_023553655.1 Myrmecobius fasciatus | reverse complement strand
CTTTCTTTCTTTCTTTCTTTCTTTCTTTCTTTCTTTCTTTCTTTCTTTCTTTCTTTCTTTCTTTCTTTCTTTCTTTCTTTCTTTCTTGCTGTGGCAATTGGGGTTAAGTATTTGCTCTGGGTCACACAGCTAGGAAGTGTTAAGTGTCTGAGGCAGATTTGAACTCAAGTCCTCTTGACTTCAGGGCTGGTGCTGTATCCACTGGGCAACCTAGCTGCCCTGCCACATAATTTCTTATAGAAGCTACACCACATTTCCACTGCCATCATGTTCTTTGATTGAGTAGGAAGGATGAACATGGTTTGGAGAAATAGTTTCAAACTCAAATAGAAATTTCAAATGCACACAAGAATCCCAACAGTCACATATTAACTTAGAAAACCGCATGCAGATAATGTTCTCTATAATTTATTGTGGGCAACTAAGTGCCACAGTGAATGCTGGTTCTAAAGTTGGGAAGACTCCTTTTCATGAGTTCAGATCTGGCCTCAGATACTTTGTGTGATGCTGGGAAGTCACTTAACTCTGCTTCAGTTTCCTCATCTGTAAAATAAGCTGGAGAAATAAATGGAAAACCACTGCAGTATCTTTGCCAAGAAAATCCTAAATGGGATCACAAAGAGTCAGATGACACAAAATGAATGAACAACCATATTCCATTGTATTTTTATATATTTTGTGAAAGATTTCCTGATTATATTTCAATCTGGTTTTGGTTGCATTGGGGAGTATCCACCTCTGGTTTGAAGAATCTTATAAAGTACTATGTAGAATTTTTTTTATAACTGAGGCTTAAGCCTCATTTATCTTCATGGTGATTTTTTTGCTTATATTCAGTGTATGAGCCTTATATGATGAGATTATTAAGTGTTCTACTATAAGTATATCTTGGGGGCAGCTAGATGGAGCACTGGCCCTGAAGTCAGGAGGACCTGAGTTCAAATTCAGCCTCAGATACTTAATACTTCCTAGCTGTGTGACCCTGGGCAAGTCATTTAACCCTAATTACTTCAGCATATATTGTGTGTGTGTGTGTGTGAAATGTGTGCATGTGTATGTTTCTTGTTGCCATCGATAACATTTGTTTTATTGTTTCAGACTTTTTGTGACCTTATTTGGGGTTTTCTTGGCAAGAGTATTGGTATACTTTTCCATTTCCTTTTTCAACCTATTTTACATTTGAGGTATTGAGACCAATGGGGTTAAATGACTTGGCCAGGATCACACAGCTAATAAGTATCTGATGAAAATGAATCTTTTCTGATTGCAAGCCCAACACTCTATCCACTGCGCCATCTAGTTCCCTTTGAATACATACTCCAGAGAATCTGGCCAAACTATTGAGAAGACTTGAGATCATTTTATACAAGGATTATTTGTAGGTACTAATAATATTTACCTGGAGAAGAGAAGATTGAAAGAATGTATGATTGCTGTTTTCAAGTATTTGGGGAGCTTTCATGCAGAAGAGGGATACATCACGTTCTATTTGGCACTAGAAGACAGAATTAAACACCATGATTGGAGTTTCCCAGAAGAAGATTTAAGCTCCATGAAAGAAAAAAAAAATCCTCACTAATGATTTAGAGTGATCCAAAATTGAATAAATTATCTTGAAGGATAATGGATTTCCCATTGTTTAAAGTCTTTAGGAAAGGAATGCATGATCTCTTGTCAGGAATGTGGATGAGACTATTCCTCTTCAGGTATACTGTTAATACTAGAACCCATTCCTGCACATGGACTGCCTAAATTCCTACACTAATTAATCATCACAAACATTGTCCATTTTTCTCCATCATCTCTAAGAGGCATGATCTTAACTTTAAAGTTCTTAAGGCCATATTTATTACTAGGAAAGCTCCTTGAAGAAAGTTTTTTTCTTTATCTTGGCATATTTTAGATAAAAAATCCTTGGTAAACTGAATCACACCAAATAAAGAGACTATTTTTTAATAGAAGATATAGGAGAATATTTAATAAGAGACAAGAAAACTTGTGGATTTTGAGAGAAATTTATGGCTTAGTATAAACATTAATCCATCAAAGTAATATCTATAAATTGTGAAAATAAACACATTTTAACACTAATCCTAAAGATATAAATTGCACAAATATTCATTAAAAAATTATGGAATCGAATTACCTTTCTTGGCCTCAGTCGGACCTGCCTTGACATGAAGTTACATAGACATTAAAATAGCTAGTGGGAAGGTGGGAAGGGAGAAGAAAGAGAGAGAGAGAGAGAGAGAGAGAGAGAGAGAGAGAGAGAGAGAGAACAGAGACAGATACTGAATCATAGAGGCAGTGAAAAGGGAGAAAAACAATGACAGAGAAAGAGGGGGAGGTAGAGAAATTAAAAGAATGGGGAAAGGAAGTGTGTGTGTGAGTGTGTGTGAATGTGTGTGTGTGTGTGTGTATCATTAAGAAGTGTTCAGGGGCAAAATGAAGAATAATACCTTTCCTTTAATACTGTCTTGTCAGAAAGAATGGAAGGGAAAGACTAGTGCTTCAGGAAAGGAAATACAGGCTCATACAAAGATTACTAAGTCCTACTGAATATTTCCAGGCTAGTCAAGCAGCTTCTTCTTCTTTCTTCTTCTTTCTTTTTCTTCTTCTTCCTCTTCTTCTTCTTCTTCTTCTTCTTCTTCTTCTTCTTCTTCTTCTTCTTCTTCTTCTTCTTCTTCTTCTTCTTCTTCTTCTTCTTCTTCTTCTTCTTCTTCTTCTTCTTCTTCTTCTTCTTCTTCTTCTTCTTCTTCTTCTTCTTCTTCTTCTTTCTTTTTTTTAAATAGAATCCATCATGTTCCCTCCCTGTTGAGGGGATTGAAAGCAACATTCCAAGTTATAGAGCAGAGTTAAGAGTTAATGAAAATGTTCTTTCTTTTCAAGGTACAAGTCAGCTTTGAATTAATATGATCCTATCATAACAATAAAAAGTCATCTATTCAGTCCGGCTACATGAGTTGATGATATATAGATAGATAGATAGATATGCTTATATTTATATATATCACCAATTATATATATATATGCACATTTGACAGAAAATAAGTGAGGGAGAGGTGAATTATAGTGTCCTCTTCATTCCAAATAACTAGAAGGTAACTTGGTGACTTCTAAAAACATGTTGAGCAAACTAGGATTTAAGGTCCCTTTAAATTTTTGAGATTCTTTGATTCCAAGGAGAACATTTTTGATCAAGGGGATTCTTTTTTTTTTTTTTTTTTGCTTTTTGTTGAGGCAATTGTGGTTAAGTGACTTGCCCAGGGTCACACAGCTAGTGAATGTTAAGTGTCTGAGACCAGATTTGAACTCAGGTCCTCCTGACTTCAGGGCTGGTGCTCTATCCACTGTGCCACCTAGCTGCCCAATCAAGGGGATTCTTGCAGATCAGAAATTGTCCTTGAGGGGCAGAGCCCATGAGGAATTCTTGATTTTTTTTATTCTTTTATACTGACTCCATAGATACCCTTAAAACTCCAAGTGAGGACCATAATAAATCATTCTCACAGGGTGTTTGTGTGTGTGTGTGTGTGTGTGTGTGTGTGTGTGTGTGTATGTGTGTGTGTGTGTGTGTGTATACTGGATTTCCGGGAATACATGTGATAGAAACTGGAGGCATTCACCTATATAATTTGGGCTTTCTAAATCTGGGATTATTGATATTGATAAAACTCAAAAAAGTATTTAAAGGCAACCATAGAGCTAAATTTATTGGGGGTAGTGAGTAAAAAAAAGGTGAATGGTGGAAGGCATATTCTGAGGCTTCAACTACCTGTCTCAGAAATAGGACAAAGAAAAAAATACCATTTCAGAAATGCTTCACCTTTGTACTACAAGGAACTGTAGCATTGAATGTGATCCTGATGAAAATGATTTGCTTAAATCTTATTTCTCTGAGAGATAACAGAGGAATACTTATGTGCACTTGAACTCACCTCTTCTAAGGACACAAATATAGTTATCCAAATTAATTGAAATCAAGAAATTCAGAGGGATATATCATAGTTTCATGAGATGGCTAGACTAGAAACTGTTTACTTTATTTATCCATCAAGCTATTCATTTATAAGCCCTTATAAATAAAAGAGATATTGCTTGCGGTACTTTATTCATTGATCACTGAAAGATAAAGGTATCCAATTTAAAAACTAAAATATAGGTCAGTGAAAGGTTACAGATTTTTGAATCTAATATATGTCAGAAGCTGGTTTATGAGTTAAAATTGATTCACCTAATTATCAGTAAAAGCTTTTTCTCCTGAAATAACTAATGAAAATAACTTTGTACTTTAAAGAAATCATATTTCATTTCTTTGACCTGTACTGAATTACAGTAACCTTCCAATAATTCAATATCTGTGAGGATAGTACAATTTTTTTTCAATTGAATATCAAGAATTAGATTAACCTGAAGGATTTATGACTTTGCTTTTTGCTAAGTCTATGCTAAGAAAATGAATTGCAAAAACTTAGCTAATTATATATATAATTTTTCCTTATTTTATTTAAAAATAATGACATTGTTATTAATCCACTTCTATGTGTGTGTGGATTTGTATTAAAAACCTGGCAGTACCATCAGTTAGCAAAGGAATTATCCAAAAATTTAAGACAATATGTTGGGCACATATTTTTAAAGGAAAAAAAAAACCCTGAAAGTAGTTGAGAAAGAAGACTGTGCCTCATTGTGGGGACTTTCTAGTAATGTCACAAAGAAAAGATGGCAGAACATGTGATTAAATGAACATTTTGTATATTATTTAAATACTAATGAATATCACTTTATCTAAGAGATGTATTCAAACAAAATTGGTTACAAATTGAATTCTGTCTTTTTGTGACCTGCCAAAAAATTGGTCTGGAAGTCAGGAAAACTAGATTCTGCCTCTAACTTTCCTACTAACTTTGTGACCTTAGTCATAACATGTAGCCTCTTCAGGATTCAATTTCCTCATCTATAAAATGGAATTGGATTAAATGAGCTCTAAAGTTCTCTCACTCTAATAGGTGATGATTCTGTGAGACTATTTGGTAGGTTCTACTAGATTGAAAATCACATGAGAGCAAGGACCATGTCTTATTGAAGTTTCCTAAATGAGATCAATAATCCAATTCAGCCAATTAGACAGCCATCCAATAATAAAAATCTAGTGGACATAGAGACCTATTGTCTAAGCTCTGCTATGCAGTTGGTTGGACAACCCAAGGAGCTGGTCCATCAAAATATCTACTTTGCATAGACATTATGCATGGCAATGATCTGACTCCAGTACAGAATAGAAATAGGTGAGAGAGCTCCATTTTCTTTAGAAAATTGCTCTTCTCTTAATAGTCCCAAGCTTTTTTTATGAAACAAATAACAGTTTTAGGAAAGGCATTCTTTGGGTGACTTTATACAGCCCATGGAAGAACACAGTCACTGAAGAATTAATGTAAAAATTCAAAAGTACATACTGGCTATGAATGTATGATATCATTTTTTATCAATTAATTAGCTCAGAAAATGTGTCATTAGAGGTTTCATCAGAAAGATACATGATTAGAAAATGAAACAGACAAGTCGTGTAGTTCTAGTGCAGGATGACTGATGGACAGACTATGCTCTCTATTTTTATCCTCTTGTTGTCGAGAATACAAACAATGTATTAATGAATATAAATTAAATGAATCTACTTAGGAGGCTTTATAGAAAGACATGACCAAGAATTAGACAGGATGGAGAAACATGGAGAGATTGTGTTCTATACCTGAATCACAGAATTCTTAGTTGGAAAGGACCTTGGTGACTTTCTATTCCAACCCATATCTGAAAGGATTCCTCTTTATTTTATTTTATTTTTGCTAAGGCAATTGAGGTTAAGTGACTTGCCCAGGGTCACACAGCTAGGGAATGTTAAGTGTCTGAGACCAGATTTGAACTCAGTTCCTCCTGACTTCAGGGCTGGTGCTCTATCCACTGCACCACCTAGCTGCCCTAGGATTCCTCTTTAGCAAATGCTTATTCTGCCAACCTTCAAGATGGAGAACCACAATTTCTTCACATAACTCATTCTGTGTCTGGAAAGATCTAATTGACAGGAAATTTTCTGGCATAAAGAATAAATTAGCCTCTTTGGCATTTCTACCCATTGTTTCTGGTCTTGCTTTCTAGGGCCAAACAGAACAAGTTTAATTCTATCCTTCAAATATTTGAAGACAACTATCATATTCCTCCCTAAAACACCTTGTATTTATTCTTATTTATTCCTGTATAGTTATATGTGTACATGTTTTCTGAATTGATAAAATAAAATCTCTATGAGAACACAGATTATTTCATCATCATCTTTATTTCCCTAATTCCTTTATTTTGTATACTATCTTTCTGGTATATAGTAGGTGCTTTAAAAATGTGCCAATTGATTGATTATCTACTTTTTGGGTTAAGGGAAAACATTTTGTATATTATAAAAAGCTACATAAATGTTATTAGTTATAAAATGAATTAGTGTCCAATTTTATCAATTCTGTAAATTAGAAACTGATTATTAATATAATTAACTAATTAATATTAATATAAATCATGGAGACATATGATTGCCAGAAGGGATATTTAGGTGACTATTGAAGAGTCGTTCCCCATAGGTGATGAGGTCTTGAATATTTTCTTGATTGTAAATAGCTTTGTCCTGGTTTCATCCAATGAATGGTAATCGCTCAAAGGAGCTTGGCTTAACCATTCACATAGCAAAGATCAAGTGGATGAAAAATTCCTATTTTCCTGTGATGAGATGCAGTTAAGTGGAAATTCTATAGAATTTGTTCATCAATATATTTTTATGTGTGGGCACTTAAGTGGTACAGTGAATAGAATGTTGGACCTAGAGTCAGGATTATTCATTTTAAATCCAAATGTGGCCTCAGACACTTACTAGCTATGTGATGTTCCACAATTCACTTAATTCTGTTTGCTTCATTTTTTTATGTGAAAAATGAATTAGAGTATAAAACAGCAAATCACTCCAGTATCTTTCCCAGGAAAATATCAAATAGGGTTATGAATGAAAATAACAACAACAACAACAACAAATATATATATATATATACATATATATATGTAAACATATTTTTGAAAGATGGTGCAAATGGATAAGTTCAGAATTAAACAGGAGGAAGGTAGATTAGATTATTTTGGGAAAATTGTAAAGTTCTCATTATGTTACCTCTTTAATCATTCTTTTATTAATTAATTATAATTCTTTCTGAAAAAAGTTGTATCTTTTTTAAGACCAATATTCCATCCATGTTTTTGAATGGTTACTTTATAGAATATTAAAATCTCTGAAAAACTTAAGCAATATCACTTAAATGATATTGGTGTAGTACATGATAGTAGGAGTAGGCTACAATATGAGACAAATTAGGAACTATGAAGAACTAGAAATAGGAAATCCTTAATGAGATGGATGACAGAAAAAGATGAATTGGTCAGATGTTGAAAGTAAGAGATAACCAATAGATAAGTTCATATATTTAAAAAATATTTTTAATTTAAAGAAAATGAAGATGCCTTCTAGATATTTGAGGAGGATAGGGATGAGTATGGTGCAAGATGGCAAGCATGGATGGATTGTGATCCACATCATTCAAGAGACTGATGAGATCACAACTCCATTTGAGTTTTTGAGAGAAGTTATATATAAAAAAGTTTGCTTAAAATAAGATGAAGTTTGTATCAAAGTTTGTTATCATGAAGAGCAGTTTGTATTTCATAAAATTCTTACAAGTGATTTATCAGTGTAACAGTAAATTATTTCATCAGTAGTTCATCTGAGATTAAGTAATGAACACCTTAAAATACATATACTGCCTTTAGACATGCTCAAAATTTCTATTAATTTTCACATCCATTCAATAAATATTTATTAAGTGCCTAGTATATTCCAGAAGTTCTGTTAGTAGTTGGGAAACAAAGAAATATCATTTGTTATTTCCCCCAAAGTATTTATGTTCTTTTGAGAAAAAATATTATATATATATATATATGTATGTATATACATATAACATATATATGTATACATATGTATGCACACACATATTTTGTACAAATGAAGAATGACTTCAGAGGCAGAGAATTACCAATGAGTAGAGGGAGGAAAGGGAGATTGAGATAGCTTTTCCTCTTTGAAGTGGCATTTGAGTTGAACTGAGAAGGAAGCTAGAATATATGTGAGTAGAATGTTAGAAAGGGAGTTCATTCCAGGCATGAGAAGATGGCCTCTGCAAGGAAGTATTGATAGAGCATTGAATATCATGGACAAAGAGGCTAATTTGGATACACCATAGTTTATATGAGGATAGGAGCAGCTAGATGGTGCAGTGAACAATGTGCTGGGGATCTAGAGTTAAGAAGAACTGAGTTCAAAACTGGTCTCAGACACTTAATAGCTGTGTGGTTGTGAGCAAGTCATTTAACCCTACCTGCCTCAGTTTCCTCAATTATAAAATGAGCTGAAGAAAAAAATAGCAAACTATTCCAGTATCTGCCAAGAAAACTCTGTATTGGGTCAGGAAAAATTGGATGTGACTGAAAATAACTAAACAATGATGTGCAATGTACCAAGAAAACTAGGACGACTATAAAAAATGTTATTTTTTATTATAAAAGATTTTAAAAGGTAAAGAGAATGATTTTTTAAAATACTAAAAGAGATTACTTGCCCAAGACTAGTAATTGTTTAAACCAAATGGCATTGAACTGGATGGAATATATCCAACAATGTGTTTTGGCTAAGTAAAATATGATCGCCTATGAACATGAATAATGTTCAAAATTCTGCTAAAGTTTTTTCCAAAGCTCAGGTTATAAGCTTCTTTTTTTCTTTTACTTAAATTTATTGATTACTATGATTGATTACACTGAAATTTGTCATCTGTTTCAGAAAAAGCTTAGAACCAAGAAAGCTATGAAACCTTAAGATGGAGTACATGCTTAGACGCTATGGTAATACATGACTTGGAACGAAATAAATTGGATGGACAAAATATCATGTTATGTAATATTATGATCCACTCTTTGTTAGAGTTTATCTCAATTTAAATTCCATTACATTTTACATCTGAGATAGCATATTATTTTTCTAAAGAGAAGGTTTTGGATAAATTGGAAGGTTTTTAGAGAAGAACAACCAAAATAATTAGGAACTGAAAGGCTTGATTTATGAGGCAAGATTAGAAAAGGTAAACACATTTTATTTGGCCAGCTGACAAATATAAGTGCAGAGAAATTTATTTTGGGTGAAAACAAGGAATATATTTAGATAGATAGATGTATATACATACATACATACATACATACATACATACATACATACATATATGTTAGGACCTTAGATTTTATTGATGGGAACTACTTCTGGTATGGTAATTCCCTCTATTCATTCTGATGGAGTATTGGTCTATAATTTATAGCCTTATGGAGTTGCATGGAACATTTAGAGATTGTCACTGTTATGACTAACCACATGTTTATCTGCATCAGAGTTAGGGCTTGAATTCATAGCTTTCTGAATCCAAGATCCAGTAGTGAAAAAAATCCCAGATTTGAAATCAGTAGACATTGATTCAAATATTATTTCTGCCAGCTAATTACTGTGTGTGACCTTCTATACATCATTCAATCTCTCCAAGTCTCATTTTCCTTATCTGAAAAATAGTGTGTTTGTATATGTGGGGGGTACGTTTGGACCTAATGACTTCTAGGATCCCATCCAGTTATAAATCTTTGATCCTCTGATCCAAGGCCATATGCCCATTTAACAAGAAGAAGTAGCTGTTTTTAAAGAATGAAATAATCTGCCTTAAAGAAATAATTATTCATGTTGTCAAGAAGTTTCCTTCTTTTAAAATGTTTGGTGACTCCTGACAGAGATATCTGGAAAGTAGAGAACAAGAAGAAGAACAATGTCACAACAATAACAACAACCAAAACCCTCCACTAATTGGCATGATTGGAGAATGTAGTTTTTTGGTTAACTGAGTAGAATTATAGTGCATTCTTGTAAGATAGAGAAACAAGGAACTAGGGAGAATTTGACCTTGTCTAAAGGCAAGGGGAAAAGGTGTATGGATCTGAATGTCTCTTTCTTGTTTCAAGTCAATCCCCTGTTTTCTGTTCTAAAACACTGGACTTCTGGGAAAGGTGGCCTAATAGAGGTCAGAAGATTGAATGAATGAATGACTACTTTTTTATATTTCCAGAGCAAATGTAGAGGACTGCTAATCTTTGATAGTCATTGTTCTTTTCATACCAAGACATTCAGTAAGTCATTATTTAAGTCATTATTCTGAGACTTCATTCTTCATCTGAGGTGATGACTATATTGATAATGCCAGTTAATTGCTCCTTTCCCTCATCCTCTCCCTCATCTCCACTCCTAAGCGAGAATGACCCATATTTTTTGGTTTCTTAGAGGCCAAGGTATGTATAGGTGTGAACCTTCCAGTGGGAATGGTCCTTCTTACTCTTTTGTATTCCAGAGAAAGGGAATAAACCCTAAAAGCATGTTTTCTTCTTAAGTTCTTAAACTTAAATTCTTTTTTATTTATTTATTTATTTATATTTTATTTGTATAACATATGTGTGGGTAATTCTTCAACAATAACCCTTACATAGCTTTCCGTTACAAATTTTTCCCCCC
>JAJPUD010001617.1:159155-179194 GCA_023553655.1 Myrmecobius fasciatus | reverse complement strand
AGTCCACCATCGTCAGCCTTTTTTTTTCATTAATCCCCTTGAAATTCTTGACCTTTTGTTTTTCCAAATGAACTTTGCTACTATTTTTTCTAGATCTGTAAGATAATTTCTTGGGAGTTTGATTGGTATGGCACTAAATAAGTAAATTAGTTTGGGTAGTATTGTCATTTTTATTATATTCGCTCGTCCTACCCATGAGCATTTTAAGTTTTTCCAATTGACTAGGTCTGATTTGATTTGTGTTAAACTTAAATTCTTAAATTTTAAAACTAAAACATAGCTAGAAAATCAGACATACATAGCATGTAACTTAAATTGGAAAGCAAAATTGGTATGTCTGGATTCTAAGAATCATGTCCCTAATTTATGAAATCTCTCCAGATTTTACATGTTTTTCCTATTAGGCTCCTTTATGTTTTAGTTACATATATTTTTATACATTTAAACCTTATGAATTACATTCACTTTCAACTACCTTTCATCAGTAGTTCAACCTGATCTTCATTCTGAGAACAACTTCTAACTAATCTTCAGAAGCATATTATTCCCCTTCCCCTATTCAACTTTTTGGCTCCTCAACACATTCTGTCACTCCTTTTTATATCTGCTTTCTGGCAGATTGGTTAATCTGTCACTGAGCCTCTTATTCCAAACCCTGCTCCCAGCATATTCCCAACAGGGAATTTCTTTGGGATTCTTTTAGGTGTGCATAATTATATCACTTGATTTCTTATGAAAAAGATCCCAGGATCATAGATTTAGAATTGAAAGAAACCTAGAAGTCATTTATTACAAAACTCTCATTTTATATATGAAGGATATTGATTCTCAGAGATGCTCAGCATCAATGTAATCTTAATTTATGATTTCAACTATATGTGGCTCACTGGGCCAAACCAGGATTTGTAATGGTTTTATAGAACTACAGAAGCTTTTGGAAAAGATAAAGTATTGGGTTAGGTAGACAGACATCTTCATTGCTGATTCTACATATAAAGGCAGAGGAGACAGGAGGGGCAAGAAAAATAAATTTGTCTTGTTTTGCAAATGTGTCTGGTTAGTCTGCTAATAACTTGAGTTAAGCCATAAACAATATTTTAGAAGGTTGCAAGAGTCTATCCCTCAGCTTACTCTAGTCCAGACTGACCCAGAATAGCTGGTGTTTCTGTCTGGTGTTTCCCTACTTTTTCCTGGTTGGAAGAAGAAAACTTGAAGATAGATAGATAGATAGATAAAAATATATATATATATATATACATACACATATATATATATTTTCTTAGATTAGTATAGAGATACCACTGTAGTATCATTTTGGGGGTATTTCACTGTTAATTTCCACTTTAGCATGTGGTTCAGGAAATGGAGCTTCTGTACTTTTAGAAACGCAAGACTCTATTTTATAGGCCATAAATCTACAGTTTCATAACCAGACCATTAACTGCAGTGTCAAAACTCTTTGAAAGTGATCTCATTAAACTACAAAGTTAAAAATTCTTCCTAATGGTTTAGAGAATGCAGAATAAACTGAAAAAGAAAATGCATTCTTTTCTCTCAACTTCATAAAATTACAGAATTTTAGTGTTAGGTAAAGGTCTTAGCCCCCTGCTCCAATCCATACCCCCTCCCTCAAAGAATCTCTACTCTAACATACCCCTAACGTAGTAATCTATTCTTAGTTAGAAGGCTTTTGGTGAGAGAGGAAATAGACTCTTTAGCTACCACCTATTCTATTTATGAGCAAGTCTATTTGTTAAGAAGTTTTTCTTTACATGAAAACTATATTTTATTTGCATCTTCCACCCATCACTCCCAATTCTTCCTTCTGGATCCAAAAAGAACTAAGCACTCAAATAAATCCCTTTTCTTCATGTGACAATTTTTCAAATAGTTGAATAAAGTTATATTTCTCCTGAGTCTTCTTTTCTCCAGGTTAAACATCCCCAGTTCATAAAGATCAAAAGCTCAAAGTTCATGAGAAACTATAAGCATTTATATATACATATATATACATACATATATACACATACATGTATACACATATATTATCTAAAGTGTACATATTAGAGGAAATTCTAAAGAAATGGGAGAGTTGGAAACTGCTTGCTAAAGTAATCAGTGGTTTAAAAAATTTAAAATGTAAGCCTTTTTGCTCCATTTTTTGGCTAAATAAATAAATATAGACAGTACATAAGTTAAATCTCTCCTTTCCTAACCCTCCCAACTCTTTAAGAATACAGGAATAAAGAACATATCCATTCAAATGCATTAAACATAATTCTATTTCTGCTAACTTTGTGCCACCCTAATAACAAAAATTTTTACTGTACTTGCATTTGGCTTTAGGGATTTTAAATAATATTTAGATTTTTTTCTTATGTTCCTCAGTTGATACTTGGGGAGGGGATAATTTGGAGGCTTACATTTTATACATGAGTCAATTGCCATAAGTGCTTAATAAATGTTAATTGGTTGCTGGGTATTATCACTTTTCTTAGAAATTACAACCCATATATATTTTTTCTTCCTATTTAGTTCTTGGGCTTTTTTCTTTGCCTACATCTATAGAGGATGCACCAGAGACTTCCTTCATTTAGCAATCCAGGAAAAATTCATAAAGCACTTATTTCTTCTTTACAAGATGTCCCAAAAGTATTACTGCAGGTAAAGTTAGTTGGACTATTTTTCTCCCTGTCTTCAATACCAGTTCCATCTCATTATTTGGCATATTATGGATTTAGATGCTAGAACCTAAGTGGTTGTGTGCCATTGTCATCAATAATAAAAGCTAAGGAAGAAGACAAGGGGACATGTTGAAGGTATTTTGAGAAGATTGAGAGATCATATCTCAAGATATATGAAAAAGAAGTTCCCAAATCATTGCAAAAAAAATCACAGATAGTATTATTATCTCAAAAATGCAATTAGGTAGAGTGGTAGGGGAGGGGAAAGGGAACAGGGAAGGGCATGTTATATATAAGTCAGAAATATAAGAAATATATTTATTAACATAGAATAAACTCACATAGGAGATGACAGGACATTAAGTTTTATTCAAGTAGTTTATTCAAGTGGGAGGGATTGATTTCCATTCATGGATTCTATGAAATATAGCCTCCTCTAAGAAGAGACTGTCATAGTAGTCTCCAGACCACTAGGCTTTATCTTACAATAGTCCTAGAGACATTAAGCCAGGATTTAAAGTTGGTTTCCAGACTGCCAATCTAGTACTCTTTCCACTGTGTTGTACCTAGTGGTTGACCTATAAGCATCTAGGTGAGACAATGGTTAAAGCAATGGATCTGGAGTCAGAAAGATATGATCTCAAATCCTATATCAGAAATGTATTAACTGTGTGATTGTGGAAAAGGCATTATCTCAATTTCTTCACCTATAAATTAAGGATAATATTAGTGCCTTTTTCCTACCATGAGGATAAAATGAAATATTTATAAAGTACTTTGAAAATCTTAGAGCATTATGCAAATGTGAGCTGTTATATTTGGAAGCTGCTAGGTGGTGCAGTAGGAAAAGAGTGCTGTATCTAAGAGTCAAGAAGAACTGAGTTCAAATCCTACCTCAGATACTGCCAATGTCAACCTGGGCAAGTCACTTATCCTCTGCCTTACTCAGTTTTCAACTGTAAAATGTAGACAGAGTTGTTGTAACCTTCACATCCCTTATAATTGTTCTATTTTTGCTTCTACCACAACAGTGGCTCTCTATTTCTTCTAGGATAAAACACAACCTTTTTTTCTTTGGCAGTTGAAAAACTTGTCATATTTTGATTCTAGCTGATCTAATTTCATAGTACCTGAAGCTGGATTTGAATTCAGGTCTTCCTAGTTCCAGATCTGGCACTCTCCACTGCACCACCTCAGTGCCTCTTCTCTAAGGAAAACCTGCAAGCTAATCACTGATTAATATGTAAAAATCTAAAATTTCAATTACTTATAGACTTTTTTTTTATTTTCAAGGGATTCAGAGGAGTATCTATTCAACTAAAAATCTTGGGATCTACTGGGTATCATTTCTCATATTTTCTAAGATGACTTTTGAGTTTCCTAGGGGACAGAAAACAGTTCATCACTTAATTTAATAGTTGAATACTATTATACTCAGAGAGCTTTTCTTTTCCCTAGAGATTTAGTTTTTCCCCAGGTCCTAGGATGTCCTTTGTGCTTCTCTTTTGAGTTTGCCAAGGCTATGTATATGTGTGTGAGATAATTGAGCTTAATATTTCTAAAGTGATATTCTTAAATCACAAATGTGGCCATGTCATTCTTCTGCTAAGGAAGCTTAGTGTTTCTCTTAGTGGCCTCTAGAATCAAATACATCCTCTTTGCTTGGCATTTAAAGTCTTTCACAATCTTTGATTCCAACCTGTCTTTACAATTTGATTTCATACTATGCACTCATACATTCTATATTATAGCCAAACTGACCTATTTGTCATTCCCCATATTGAAAGCTCCATCTCTACCTTTTATTATTCCTTTTTACAGGGTGTTTTCTTTTCCTGGAGTATATTCCCTCTGAGAATCTCTAGATTCCTTGAAAATTCAATTAAAGTATCATTTTAGCTGTTAGTGTCCCCCAAATTATTTTCTCTCTATTTTGTATATATTCTGTATTTAATGTGCCTTGAGACAATTACTCCTCCCCTATTCCCATAGTAAAATGTAAGTTCCTGGAAGGTATAGACTTTTTTGTCTATTTTTAGCTTTGAACACTAATATTTTAAGTACACTAGGCTTTTAACAAATGAGTGTTGAATGAATGAGTATAGAAGCCATACAGTCAACATATATATGTATACACATACACACACATATATATATATCCCAAAATATCTTGGATTAGAGAAACCCAAGAAGTAAATACAGAAGAGAGTAACTCTAGATAGAGTCTTAAAAGGGATAAAAGATCTTGGTCACACAAGATACAGGAATACCTTGAGAAAAAAGAAAGCAATTGAAATAAAATGGAACACTGGGAAAGAATGACAAGGATAATTAATAGCTTAAAAGAGATTCTGATAAAAATCTAATCCAAGAATTGAATTCCCTGAAAATTATGAACTGAAAATAAAACAATTCTGTGAGACAAATAAATATTAAAAACAAAATTAAAATATTGCAAAAAGAAGAAAAGAAAATGTAAGGTATTTATAATAAAAAAAATCCACTTGGAAAATAGGTTGAGTTAATCTAAGAATAATCAGACTACCAGAAAAGTATGAGGGAAAAAATTTATAATTTTCATAAAAATAAATGAAAACTAAACAGATCATGTAGAACTAAAGGGAAAAATAAAAATTTATATATGTATATGTATGTATGTGTGTGTGTGTGTGTGTGTGTGTGTGTGTGTGTGTGTAAGAAGGAATCTTTTGATCATCTCCCAAAAGATATCCTCAAATAAAAATTTTTAGGAATATGATAGCCAAAATCCATGTCAAAGAAAAACTATTGTAAATAGCTAAAAATAAAAAGTTCGAGTACCAAGGGGTCACAGTCAAGATCACACAAAATTTTTCAGTGCCATTATAAGAAAAGAAAAACTTGGAAAACAATATATTAAAGAACACAAGATAAAGACTTAGAACCAGAAATAATCTGTCATAAAATAAAGTATAATTCTTCCTCCCAGACATATATAATTATGTCTGGGGGAAGGTGCCAAAGGGGACTAGATCTTAATGAAATGGAGGATTTATGATCATTCCTTATGAAAAGGCTAGAAATGAGTAAATATGTTAAAATGGAGAGAAGATTAATTGTTTAAGAAGGAAAAGAAACAAGTGTCTTCTTAGATTCCTAATATCTTCAAGAGTCATGAAAAAAAGTTAGAAAGCAGAAGTAATAGAGGTGAATTTATTCTGCTTTCATAGTTTTAGGAGAAGAAAGAAATGGAATAGGAAAAATAGGAGCTATACTGGAAAAAAGGAGGAGGAAAGAGAAACCATTATTTTATATAATAGCAATACATGAGATTAAAACAACAATAACAACAACATACAAACATGGAGAAAGGGACAAAGGAACAGACTTCCCCAAAATTTCAATTTCATCTGAACTACAAAGTAATGTTGAATATGCATATGCAAACACACCTGCACAAACACACACATAGAACATAATGTAGATTTCTTAAACTTAACAGATTAAAGGAGAGAGGAGAAAATGTTTTAAGAGGGTGAGCAAGACAATTGATGGAGTAGCCATAAGCATAACAAAATCCAGAGCTGGAAGTGGAGCACAAGGAAAGAATAAAAACCTGTGATTGGATGTGGGACAAGGAGAATAGAGACAAATAGAAGTAGATTGGATCATTTTATACATTATAAGTTTAAACAAATCTCTTTTGCCACTTTTTATTTTTTGCAAATGGAACATGAAAGAAAAGAAAAAGTATGAAGATAGAAAGAAATATACAATTAACAATCATAACCAGGAATGCGAACGGAGTCAACTCACTAACAAAATGAAAGAGTAGTACAGAATAGGTTATATAGTGGAATGCAACAACATTTTTATTAGAAAGGTACTTAGAATATAAAAATTCACAAAGAATTTAAAATGCAGAGATATAATATTATATTTCCAGTAAACTCCAAAAGGTATGGGTAGTAAATAGATAAGGTTATAGTAAAAACAGATGTGATAAGAAGAAGTAAGCAGGGAAACTATACTATACTTAAAGACATAATAAACAAAATAATCCTAAACAATAAACATTAAACAAATATGCACTAAATTGCATAGCATATAATTACATCTTAAAGAATGTTAATTGAATTGTAGAGAGAAATAGATAGCAAAAATGTAATAGTGAGAGACCTCAATGTACCTTTTTCAGATCTAGATAAATCAAACAAAAATGATAAATAAGGAATAAGTTAAGGACATGAATAGAACTTTAGAAAAATTGTAGATGACAATAGATATCCGGCCATTACTAAATAGGAGTACAAAGAAGTTAATAAATTTACTTAACTGTGTACTTTTAGAAAAATGTGACCATGCACACTACAAACCTCTCAGAATGGCTTAGATGACAGGAAAAGTTAATGATGAATTGTTGGAGTGGATGTGGGAAAACTGGGACACTAATACATTGTTGGTGGAGTTGTGAACTGATGAAACCATCTGGAAAGCAATATGGAACCATGCCCACAGGGATATCAAACTGTGCATACCCTTTGATCCAGCAGTGTCTCTACTGGGTCTGTATCCCAAAGAGATCATTAAAAAGGGAAAGGATCCATATGTGCAAAAATGTTTGTATCAGCCCATTTTGTAGTAGCAAAAAACTGGAAACTGAATGGATGCCCATCAGCTGGGGAATAGCTGAATAAGTTATGGTATATGAATGTTATGGAATATTGTTGTTCTATAAGAAACAATCAGCAGGATGATTTTGGAAAGGCCTGGAGAGACTTAGAAGAAATGATGCAAAGTGAAATGAGTAGAATCAAGAGAACACTGTACACGGCAACAACAAGATTATCCAATGATCAATTCTGATAGATGTGGCTCTTTTCAAAAGCAAGGTGATTCAGGCCAGTTCCAATGGTCTCGTGATAGAGTGAGCCATCTGACCCAGAGAGAGGATTGTGGGGACTGAGTGTGAATCATAACATAGTATTTTTACTTTTGTTGTTGTTGTTAGCTTGCATTTGGCTTTCTTTTTCATTTCTTTTTCCTTTTTGGTCTGATTTTTCTTGTGCAGCATGATAATTGTGGAAACCTATAGAAGAATTTCACATTTAATATATATTGGATTACTTAGTATTTAGGGGAGGGGATGAGGAGGAGGGATAAAAAATTTGGAACACAAGGTTTTGCAAGGGTGAATGTTGAAAACTATGCATATATTTTGAAAAGAAAAAAGCTTTAAAAATAAGTAAAAAAAGACAAATATGACAATGTATTGAGACATAAAAACCTCACAAATACTGAAAAATAAAAATCATTGACACATTCATCACAGGCAATAAATACAATAAAAATATATTCAATAAAGAACCTTTGAAGAAAATTAAAGATTAAATAATTTATAATAAAAAATGGATAAGCAAAATAACATAAAAAAACAGAAAAGTTCATTAAATAAAATACAATAACACATATTTAATATTTTATTAGTGTTTGGGAAATTCACAGTCTATAAATCTCAAAAATTAGCAATAACTAAATGAATAACTAAACTGACTGCTAATTTGATGAAAATCTCTTGTGGTTTCAGGCAGCTTTGGCTGGAGGCACTACCATGATCATTGATTTCGCCATACCTCAGAAAGGCTGCTCCCTCACTGAGGCCTTTGACAAGTGGAGAAGCTGGGCAGATCCCAAAGTCTGCTGTGACTATGCACTTCATGTTGCAGTTACATGGTGGAGTGACCAGGTAAAGGGAACAAGAATTAGTCATTAAGTAGAAATTTATCAAGTATCAATTTATCATAGTATTCTGTTTCAGGAGCATGCTAAATGTTGGGTATACAAATATGAAAAAGAGAGTCTCTGCCCTTGAGGAGCTTATACTCTAATGAGAAAAAAGATAGAACTCAAAAGGAAGATAAAAAGGAGAGAAGAAAGAGTATGGAGGCATGATGGAGAAATCCAAAGTATTATAGCCAGGTGGAAAATAAGGAGATGGTTGGCCTGAGCATTTTCTTTAAATAGAGGTTTGGGAAGAGCTCTTCACTCTGCTCTTCACTCAGAGGTTCCCAAGGGCAGAGAACATGATGAGATGTGACTACCGAGGCTGATGTGATCTTGCTGTATGATGAAATTCCTAAGGGCATGGTGGAGAAGTTCGAAGGAGTATATCTGGGTAAGAAATGAATAGTTAAGTAAAATTCTGTGTGGGAATGTAATAGTAACAATTTTGGGGCACATTTACATATAAAAATAGTTATGGGACATATTTACAGATTAAGAACTGTATAGAGAACAAGACTCCTTCTGGAGCCCAAATAGAGTTTGAGCTTACCCTTGAATGTCCCAGTAGGGTTTTGGTCAAGGGCAAAATATGCTTTTATTTAGTCCATCTATTTGCTTAAGTTACTGGATTGTAAATATTTGATGGTAAGAGTATCTTCTTAATTATGTTTCCTTTATCTATCTATCTTTTTTTAATTTATTAACTGTTGGCTTTAAATGATCCACAGCAAAATGATTATCTGACAACTCCTCAAATAACTGACAGTTCTCAGATTCACTAATGTTCTTCTTTTCTTCCCAAAATTTCCATTTGGCTTGATCTTGCGTTGCTTCATTCTCCTGGTTGCTCACTTCTTTATGTTTGCCAGATAATCATTTATCTTCCTAAAATCAGTGCCCAGAGTTGAATGTTATAGTCCAATCAGGGCAGAGTATGAAAAGATTATCACCTCATGTTCACTATGCCTCTCTTATACCAGTCTAGAATACAACTAGTTTTGTTTTGTTTTGGTTGGTTGGTTTTTTTTAGCTTTTATGTGATTGGATAACTCATTTTTCATTTGAAGCTCTTGCCATTGTTTAGGTAGTTGAAGAAAAGATCCTTAAAATCTCCTGGAATTTTTGTTTTGTTTTCTTATTGTTGTTCAAGACTTCTTAATCCTTATCAGTGTCTTTAGAGACAATGGGGAGTAGGGGATAGAGAACTGGGCTCAGAGACTTAATAGCTATGAGATATTATATGATTGGCTCCTTTCAGATATGAATTGATATCTAGTCAAACTTCCCTCATCTTTTGTTTGTGAAGATAACTTTTTGAACCCACATATAAGACTTTACATTTATCCCTATAAGATTTCATCTTACTAAATTTGTGTTATTGTTCCACCTTTCAAGGTTTTTTTTTTTGATCCTATCTATCATATGGAATGTTAATTATCTCTTTGTGTCATATACAACTAATACATTTATTCATTTAGTCATTAATAAAAATGTCAAAGAACACAAGGTCAATAGTGACCCCTGAATCACTTTACTAGAGACCTTTAAATTATTAATAACTACTTATTTGGTCCAGCCATTTAACCAGATTTGTATTCATCTAGTTGTATCCAGGGAAGCTAGGTGGCACAGTAGACAGAGTATTGGGCCTGGAGTTAGAAAGACTCATCTTCCTAAATTTAAATCTGGTCTTAGATACTCACTAGATATGTGACCCCAGACAAGTCACTTAATGTTGGTTGCCTTAGTTTCCTCATCTATAAAATGGCCTGGAGAAAGAAATGGCAAACCATTCTATTATCTTTGCCAAGAAAACACCAAATAGCATCACAAAGAGTCAAACGTGGCTAAAATGCCTGAACAACAACAAAGTGTTAGCTTACATTACTCCATCTTTTTTTTACCAGAGTAGCATAAGCAACTTTGTCAAATGCTTTGATAAAATCTAGGTAAAACTATTTTTAGAATGCCTCATTTACCAGCCCAGGAACTTTACCCACCAAAAAAAATGTGGCTAGTCTGGCATAACTTATTGTGAATTCTGAAGTCACACTGCATTTTAATGATCACTACTTCTCTCTCTCTCTTTTTTTGATGTTTCTGCAATCTTTCATCTATTTTCTTTTCCCATCCAGATGCTATATTTTAATACACCAATAAAAAGGTCACTTTTGTTTCTATCCTTATTACTCTTCATACAAATGAACTGTATCTTGATGTCTTCCTACTGATTCTAGTTTTTAGATTTTCTTGCATGAGTAGATCTTCAGATTATTTTGTTCTTATATCCCCTCCTTACAATTCTTTTACTTACCTTCTTCTAAATAAGCTGTGGCCTTTAAGGGCCTTATTCCAATTATGGTTTTCATTCTACTAAGACTCAGTGATACCACTAAGGTCACATTTGACTTGAGTTCAAGTCTTCAGATTGCTTGTTCTTATGCTTTAGAAAAAAAATTTTTTTTTAAGATTTTTGTCTCCTGTCAATGTCTGGTTGTCTCTGCTACTATTTACTCCTTTCAATATGGTTTCCTCTTTCTATGGTTTCTAGCTGTATAGACATAAATAGGTAATTTTCTTCCTCCATCTGCCTTTTATATTTTAAGACTCTTTGGATGAGATTTACAAGAATCCAGGAAAATACATTTTTATCAGCTTTTGTTCCATGTATTTCATCCTTGATCAGGAGTCTTTTATTTCAATAGTTCATTTTCAAGGTTTAAGAAAAGGTTTGTTTCTGTAATTCAAATGCCATTCACATATACTGTCTTCTTAATGAGTTATTCATTTCCCAAATCTTGGTTTTTAATTTGAAGCCCTTGCCATTGATTAGTGACTGAAGAAAAGATCCCTAAAATCTCCTGGAATTTTTGGGTTTTTTATTGTTGTTCAAGACTTCCTAATCCTTATTAGTGTCTTTAGAGACAGTGTGTGGAATAGTGAATGAAGCACTGAGATCAGACACAATAGCTTTGTGATTTTAGGCATTTAGTCCCTCAGTTTCTTTAAATGTAAAATAAGAAGAGATTGAAATTAATAAGAAGGGATTGAAAATAACCTTTTAGTTTCCTCTCAGGGCTAAATATACAATTTTTTTACTATTGTAATTTTTGTCTATATGAATTGCTAGAAATAGATGGTATTCATTTGGTTTGGCTCACATGATTGTAAATTAAGAGCTGGGAGAGATCTCAGGGGTCATCTAGTCCAGCCTCTTAATTTTATATATGAGAAAATGGAGACCTAGGGAGGTCAAGTAACTTGCCTTAAAGAATATATATAATAGGTGGCAGAAGTAGGATTTGGTCCCAGATTGTCTTGCTTAAAAGCCAGTATTATTTCCACTTTTTCTAACTACTCTGGAATGTTCTCTGGCAACTTAGTGACATTTACTATCAAGAAAGCAAACATCTCTATTGCCGTTACCTGATCAACAAATATTTGCTTCATTTCTGCAATGAGTCATTTGACATCACTTAATAACATTAAAAACAACAAGAATAACAATAAAGTTACATGGAAGGTTTACAATGTACTATATATATATATATCTCATCTCCTTTGACCCTTATTATTATTATTAATTCCATTTTACAGGTAAGGAAATGGAATCTAGGAGATGTTAATTAATTTTCAGGATCACACAGCCTTTACTAGATGATGTACCTAATAGCCCCTTAGATCCATACCATAATTTCTTGGAGAAAAAAAAATAGCTGCCTCCTCCATAGATGATCCCTTTTCAGGAAGAACTTCCTGTCTGTCTCTTACCTCCAATATTCAGTGATTATTCTTCCATTTTTTTCTTCCTTCATACATAGATCAGATCCATTTTTTTCTCTCCCTTTTTCCTTTTCAGCCTTTTTCAATTTATTTTTTTTCCTCTGAGGCAATTGGGGTTAAGTGATTTGCGCAGGGTCATACAGCTAGGAAGCATTAAGTGTCTCAGGCCACATTTGAATTCAGGTCCTCCTGACTTCAGGGCTGGTGCTCTTTTCACTGCACCATTTAGCTATCCCTTTTTCAGTTGATTTTTTAAAGTAATTTTCACATATATCACAGAATTCTTCACTTTCTCTTCTTTGAAGTCTTTCTCTGTCTCCTTAAGCTTGAGTCCAAACACTTTTTCTTTTCCTTAAGTTCTTTACCTCTTTCCTTTCTAGGTCTCAAATATGAAGCCAGATGAGCCACTTATGATCTATGACCTTAGGTAAAACTTCTAATCTCTCTAGACCTCAGTTTCCTCATCTGTAAAATGAGAAGTTAGACTAGATGACCTCTGAGGTCCCTTGCAGATCTAAATCTATGATTCTATATAAAAGGAGGAGAGGATGAGAAATAGCCAAAACCAATTTCAATGACATCCACTCTATACCCCATGACCAATACCAGGAAATCTTGTAGCCCAGGAGGTAATTCAATAGGCAGCTTTGGATTTTCTTCCCTCAGACACAGCTGCCCATAATTTTTAAGTCATGGGTCACAGAATTCTAACAATTTGAACCTGTTTCAAGAATTTGCAAATATCCTTTAAAAACTAGTTTCTTCTTCTCTTTGAGGATCAGTGACATGGTGAATTTCTATTTACAAATGAATAAATGTAAAATTATTTATTAGGGCTCACTGTGTGCCAGTGCTAAATGCTGGGGAATACAAATAGGAATTTCAAGGCAGACCTCATTTCCAACCTTATATTTACATTTCTAAGAAGGAAAGGCAGCATATATATTGGTATGGTGGCCAAGGAAAAGTGTTTTGGTGAGAGAAGTGAAAGGGATTATAAACTGAGTCATAGAATGAGTATTTGACATGTCCTTTTGAAGAATGGCAGCCAAGGAGATAGAGTGCCGGACTGGAGTCAGGAAGATTCATTTTCCTTAATTCAAATCTGTTCGCAAAACAACTGTGTGACCCTAAACAAGTCATTTAATTCTGTTACCACAGTTTCTCATCTATAAAATGAGGTGGAGAAAGAAATGACAAATCATTTTAGTATTTTTTCCCAAGAAAATCCCAAATAGGATCACATACTTTTGGGCATTATTGAAAAATAACTGAAAAACAATTACTAGTTGCTGGTACCAGTTACCAAATGCTGATTTGATTAGATCCAAGAGGAAGGAAAATAGAAAGATGATGGTGTTGGGTATGGGCAGGGAAAGGGGTAGGTTTGCAAGGATATAGCCTGAAGTAACTGGATTGGGTTAGAAATGTTGAAGACTTAAGATCCAGTCTCTTCTACCATATACTCCATTCGAAATTTAACAATTCTTCTGCTTCATTGTTTCCCATCTGTAAGACTGCTTCAATTCCAATCCTTCTGGCCTCCTTGAGAAAGCCTCTCCCCACCCTTTGTCTTTACCTCTACTCTTCTTCCTCAGGTGCTTTGGCTCAGCTCAAGCATTTTAAAAATAGCACCTACTCAATAAATTTGAACACTATAAAAAAAAACAGGCAATGCAAAATAAATTGTGTTCAAGCACAGATTATATGAGATGTCATTCTTGCTTCCCGAGCAGAAAAATCAGTCTTGATTAAGTGAGATCTCATATTACCTAGTCATAAAATAGGTAGTGATTATCTCTGTTCTGTACCAAATCTGGATCATTTCAGGTTCTGCTGGTTCCAAATTCCCTGAACAATCTTAGTAGAATGCAATTCTGTGTTTCATGTCTTAAAAACTATTGCATAGCCATTTTATGTTCTAGTAGACAGCAATTATATATTGCCTTCAAGTCTCTGCTTGTAAATAATGGGCAGCACTTCATTTCAATTATTTATTTATTTGGAAGGGGGAAAAAGATGATACAGTATAAGGCCCCCAGTATGTTCACCATTTTTAATTTCCTAAAACTGGTTGAACAACATCCTAGTTAAAAGCAAAAGCAGAAAATGGATTGTTTTATTTGTGTTTAAAATTTTCCTCTGTTGCTCTGCAAGGTACCCTAATACTGATCAGATGCTCTAATATTGATCTTGATGATCAAGGATCTCTTGTCAGAGATCCCTTCCTAGAAAACTTTGCCAAAAGGCAGGGGATGGACCAAGTGACCTCATACATTTCTGTCCAACTCTATTTCTTTGATTGTCTCTCACCAAGGTATTGTGAGCGTTTATGACAGTACATGAAATACATAATATGAGCCCTGAGGGAAAGGATCTAAGACATTTTCATGTATTTTATAGATGCTTGATAAATAATACATGTGGAGGAAAGGTACTTTATCCATAAACTATATTGTAATATGAAATGGAGATATATTCATTTGACCTTACAAATAGATTTTTAAAATTATTAGATTTTCAGGCTTTGAAATATTCCATAATCCTCCTCTCATTGATTAGTGTTACTGCAGTTCTGAAGGCAATGAATGTTGCATATGCTTAAAGCATGGGGCAGAATTTCAGTTTTAAAAAATCTTACCAATAGTAGTCACACTTTGAGTCTAGATGTTTATAATCAAGCATCCTAAGATTATAAATTATGAGCTAGAAGAGACTTTAGAGATAATCTACTTTAAATCCTTCATTTTACAGATGAAGATCAAGAAGTTTGGATTAAAATAACACTTAGACAAAAAAAAGGTTAATGACTAGGCCAAGTTTCACACAAGAATTAAGTAGCAGGGTTGGGAATTAAATCTGGATCTCCTCACTTAAAACCAAACTTTTTTTTCTGTAGTGTTCCACTTTATGTAAACATTCATACATTAAATAAATAAGCTTTATAATTTGACAAATTATACTGTTGATTTGTAACTCAGTTGCTTACATCTATTCAAATCATTGATAAGAATTTCAGGCACTGAAGGGCAAAAACTGGCCAAAGGTCAGGAACAGAAAAGTCCTGAGCAGAAGGCTGGCATGAATCCAAAAGTGGAAGCAAGGAGGCCACTCAATGAATGGGAATTAGGATGAAAGGGAAGATGGGAGAGGGAAGAGAAATAGAGGCCTTTATCTTGGAAGTGGATACTTAGATTACAGTGGACATTTGCAATTGATAGCCAACTACTAAGATGACCATTGGAATATAGCAGTATCAGAACTCAAGATAAGAAGGTCAGAAAATGAACCTAAGATAAATAGAGCACTATAAAAAAGAGAAAAAAGATTAAACTCAAAGTATACACAGAAACCTCTCAAATTGTGGTAAACAAAAATTGAGGTGGGATGATTGAGTGACCTGAGTAAGAAAGGGGGAGACATTATACCTGAAGGTGTTATGGCAGTGGGATAGGAATTTGGCTCTAAGTCTCTAAATCACAAAGAAAGTGCCTCCTTGAATTGATAGAGAATTTCCTCTTTTTAAGATTTCCCTAGATAATGAAATCACAGGTCCAGGTCCTGTCTGTTTTCTTTCTTTGGTACCCAGTTTTGGGGAGTGATGATTGTTATTTGGGTTCAAGAACCATCCTATTTGTTCCCTTTCAGGTCAAAGAAGAAATGAAAATTCTAACACAAAATAAAGGGGTTAATTCTTTCAAGATGTTTATGGCTTATAAAGACCTGTACATGGTTAGAGATGAAGAGCTGTATGCAGCTTTTTCTCAGTGCAAGGAAATTGGAGCAATTGCTCAAGTCCACGCTGAGAATGGAGACTTGATTGCTGAGGTGAGTGTGTGCATTTCAAATCTGCAGACATGAAAGTGCCTACAGCTGCGAGGGAAGACAAGTGGCCTACTCTGTGCCAAAACAGAAAGCTTAAATTAGTAAACTCATTTAACGCTTCAGGTAAGAAGGAAATCCAGAACACAATTCTCTGTGCCTTAACTGGAAATATGATTTGTGAGCACTGGTCACTTTTCCCTGCTGTTTATTTAGAGCTTCTTGGAGTCAAAATAAATACTTCCTTTTTATAGTAAGCCATTATTACATCTCAAGCCTTTCTTATTATAAAAATATTAATAATCCTCATTGCATTTCTTAGTACTTCTTGTTTTGAGCCATTCAGAACGCTGGTGCAGAATCCCAGCATCTGGGAAAACAGCCATGCAATCTGAGAGCCTGAGTATGGGTTGATTGAGGCAATGGACTTGCTCTTGGTCAGAAACTAAATCATAAAATATATTCTGGAGAATGGAGAACTCTATTTCCTATATTCTTATATTATAATATGTATATTCTTATATACAATTTTATATTACTTTAGAGGTTCATGAGTTTTAGAACTTTAGAATCCTCATTTTAGCCTTTAAGTGGTGTTCTTTAAATCTATGAACTTTTTAAAAAAAAACATTTATAAGTATTTCAATATAATAAGTTTCCTCTGTAATCCTATGTATTTTATTTTGTGCATTTAAAAACAATATTTTGAGGAAGGATCCATAAACTTTATGAGGCTGCCAAAGATACCCATGATACAAACAAAGTTGGGAACCTTTGTTTTAGAGAGAAGAAGGTGGGCTTATGGTGAGGAGAAACCCTAGCTCAAGTGCTGGGTCACTGGGCAAGCAGCTTAATGAGGTTAAGTTTCTAAGCATTATTTATCTTACAGAGTTGTCGATCACATTACTAGATGTGTACCTTTTAAGGAATATCCACAAGATAAGAAGATAGAAACCCAGAAAGTAAAAACCTCTATAATTAACACTGGAGAACTTAAGACAAACAGGTCTCATTTAGCATCTATACCCCCAAATGACTCCATGTGCCTAATATAGTACAAATAGTCTTGCAGGCCTGTGGGACTCAAGGTCAGGCTATTGGGACCCTATGATACTACTTATGCTTAAACTCATCTGCACTCACTAAAGACAGAAAACTGCATTTATATATTCATGAGAAAGAAAAGAGAACAGAACAGACTGGAGGAGGGGAAGAAAAGGTTTACATAGGATGAAAGATGAATGCTGTGCTGTGAGCCAGAAACTAAAGGAAAACAAACTTTGAGTATGAGGGGAAAGGGACTGAAAATTCAGCTGGGGATCATTCTCTTTTCCCAAAATGTATCCAAGGCAGGAACCTCGGCCTATTCAATTCCAGAAACCCTAAAGTGAGGAGACTGAGGGGGCACAGTCAATCCAGTCTCAGCAAGCTGTGCAATAGTGGAAGAGAGAAGGAGCAAAGAGTGACCAAGATTCCTAAGGGCAAATGGATTATCAGAGAAACACCAAAATGTTCAGATAGGAAAACTGAATAAAAGTCTAGTGAATAAGAAATAAAGAAGCAAATAAGATACTAATAATGGAAGAATTAATAAAGCTTCAAAGGGATCTTTTAACATAAGATGGAGGAAAATAAACCAGGATAACCCCAAGGAAAACTGTAATCCTGAGGGCTACTAAGAGAGCATGGAACAATACTAATAAATTCTAGATAATTAAAAAAAGCAAAAATCTTAAGAACATTAAAGTTAGGAATGATTTTAGGTAAAAATATTAGTTCTCAACACAGATTTTATTTTATTTTTTCCTAGAAAATTTTTTATTTTTAATACACATTACTTTATGAATCATGTCGGGAGAGAAAAATGAGAGCAAAAGGGAAAAACTATGAGAAAGATAAGAACAGAAAAAGAAGTGAGCATAGGATGTGATTTGCATTTACTCTCTTTAGTTCTTTTTCTGGATGCAGGTGGCATTTTCCGTCCAAAGTCTAGTGGGATTGTTTTGGATCACTGAACAAATGAGAAGAACTAAGTCTTTTTCTTTTCATGGTATCAATTTATTAAATTTCAGAATGAAATTAATTAGACAAAATATTCATTTAGAAAGAAAACCATATATCATCGATGGCTGGGTTTACAAAAAGAAAAAGAAAGAATGTAGTCTTATGCTTCCTTCTGTGGTTTCTTGCTCTACCACACTTACATAAATTTCATTTATTTTTTATTAAAGCTTTTTATTTTTCAAAACATATGCATGGACAATTCTTCAACATCAGCCCTTGCAAAACCTTGTGTTCCAATTTCCCCCCTCCTCCCACACCCTCCTCTACATGGCAAGTAGTCCAATATATATTAAACATGGTAGAAATATATGTTAAATCCAATATATACATACATATTTATATAATTATTTAACACACAAGAAAAATTAAATCAAACCAGGGGGCGGGGGGAGAGACAGAGACAGAGGCTGAGACAGAGAGAAACAAATAAAATGCAAGCAAACAATGAGAAGAGTAAAAATGCCCAAAGTCCTCTCTCTGGGTGATGGCTCTCTTCATCACTAAACAATTGGAACTGGTTTGAATCATCTCATTGTTGAAGAGAGCCATGTCCATCAGAATTGATCATCATATAATCTTCTTGCCATGTATAATGATCTCCTGGTTCTGCTCATTTCACTTAGTTCATGTAAGTCTCTCCAGGCCTCTCTGAAATCATTCTGCTGATTGTATCTTACAGCACAATAATATTCCATAACATTCATATACCATAATTTATTCAGCCATTCTCCAATTGAAGGGCATCCATTCATTTTCCAGAGAACTAAGTCTTTTATAGTTGATCATTGCACATTCTTGCTGTTATTGTGTACAATGTATTCCTGGTTCTGCTTGTTTTGCTCAGTATCAGTTGATGTAAATCTTTCCAAGCATTTCTAAAATCAGCTTGTTCACCTTTTTTTATATAGAACAATAATATTCCATTATCTTCATATACCACAGAACTTGTTCAACTATCCTCAATTGATGGTTATCTACTTATTTTCCAATTCTTTGCAACCACAAAAAGAGCTGCTATCAACATTTTTGCACATGTGTGTCCTTTTCTCAACACAGATTTTAAAAACATGAATAATAGAACAGGAAAAATTGGATACATAATGGAGGATCTCCCCAAAGAATTGGAAGATCTGAGAGAGAGGACTGAGGGGAAAACAGATTTGGAACATAAAATTACTGAAGCAGAAGGAATATTGATAAAAGGGAAGTAAAAGGCAATAGCTTTTTTAAAAAAGCATGAATTTTACAGTGTACAAGTCAAAGCAATTGACGTTGAAGAATTTAAGAATTATAGGTCTCCCAGAAGAAAGTGAAAAATTAAAAACAGACAAAAAACCCGTAGATTACAGGAAATAATACAAGAGTTTCTGAATACAGAAAATGCTTTGTTGATTGAGAGAAACCACAACTCACTATCAGGAAAAACAACACTAACAAATATTTCAAATGTTTCATGTCATTTTTGACATGTTTCAAATTTCAAGACACCAGGTGGTTAAATATAGCAATTTCAATTATATACTAAAAAAATTGCACGTATCCAGGAGAAAGACTTTTAAATATGAAGATAAAGACTTTATAAAGTACTAAGTAAATTTACTTATTTAGGGAGAAAAGGCCCATTATGAATCAAAGGCAGGACTTCATTCTGAAGCCAGCTTTCTATATTGTACTATATATATGTATATATATATATATTTAACCTGTACTATTTCTGTACTATACAACATGTATGTACTTTATAATTAAGTAAACAAGAACTCAGTGCCTGTCCAGTAGTCCTTACTTTTAAGTAAGATCCACCAATGCATATTGTCACCAGGTAAGGCAAGTTGTAGTAATTCTTAATATATTTGCCAAGTCAGAAGATCTCTGATGATGTATTGATGGGCCTTTTTATATCTTAGGTGACCAGGAAGTTCC
>JAJPUD010001617.1:141297-159145 GCA_023553655.1 Myrmecobius fasciatus | reverse complement strand
TCTACCCTTAGCAACATCTAGCTGCTCATCATCAATATAGTTAGAGGCTACTAGGAAGTTATATCAAAGAACATGAAGCTTGATATTTGGTCCCCTTCCATGGCTAATTAAGTCCCATGGACAGTTTGTTGCCTTTTAAGGAAAAATTAGCTTAATCCATATTATAGGGAAAGGAAGAAATGCTGGTAGTTATTATTCCTATTTATTGCAAGGTGGGAGTCAGTTTTTCCTAACTCCAATATCAGTTCATTCACTAAAACCTATCTTTTATGTAATTAGGGTTAAATTGTACTTAAATTTCCTACAGGACATAACCTGGAGTCAGCCCAGCTCCATTTTTCTCTCAGGACTTATGTTGGATGTCTAGCTGCTACACTATGGAAACTTCTACTTAATACACTGATCATGAGACTCTAAAAGAGGAATGTCTATTAGGCTAGAGATAATGTTAGCATTGCTCATTCTGAATCAATAATGATCCTGAATATTTTATCCTTATTAACTTTTTATTACTAATTTTGACTAGTTTTCTATAAAGAATCTAATTAGCATTAATTCTCATTTGGTTTTTTTTAGTTAATCGAGCCAAGTAGTTTAACTATAAATTAGTGAAAAGACATTTCTTTTCTCTTTCTCTCTTGTATAACACCCAGGTAATGGGAACAATCGATTTTTACTCAATTTATTTAATGCTTTGGTATCTTAAGTGCATTTGGTTTTACATGCGTATGCATTTTTATTGGTCAATTTTCAGGGGGCAAAGAAGATGTTGGCTTTGGGAATAACAGGTCCTGAGGGTCACGAGCTGTGCCGTCCAGAAGCTGTAGAGGCAGAAGCCACTCTGAGAGCCATCACCATAGCTAATGCTGTGAGCTGCCCACTCTATGTAGTGCATGTGATGAGCAAGTCTTCAGCTAAAGTGATAGCTGATGCAAGGAGAGAAGGTACCATTCTTATTTCAAATGATTTTCAGATTCAATTAACAAGTATAAAGTTGATGTTTGAATACCACTTTAAGACTTGTACCCAATTGCCTCAGAAAAAAAAAGACGTGAAACATTTGACATTCATTATCTCATTTGGTCTTTTCAATAGCCTCATGGACTATTGTCATATATATCAGACTTATTTCTATTTTACAAATCAGAAAGTGAGGCTTAAAAGAGATTAAATAATCTGCCAAAGACCAAATTATTAACACTTGATTTACAAACATTTTTTAAAGAACTTACTATTTTCTAGGCACTATGCTAAACTCTGGGGCTACACTGAAAAATTGAAGAGAGTTCCTATCTTCAGGAAGTTTATATTCTAATGGGGGAGAATATATATATATATATATATATATATATATATATACTAAATCCACTATAGATGGAAGAGAACATTTTTTTCTTCTTCTTGTATGCATATGAGGTAATTGGGTTCACACAGCTAATAAATGTTAAGTATCTGAGGATGGATTTGAACTCAGTTTCTCCTGACTTCAGGGCTGGTGCTCTCTCCTCTGAGCTATCTGATTGCCACTGTGAAGAACTTTTAAGGTCAAACAGAGGAGTTTCATTTAATTCTAGGCTTAATAAAAGACCCTTATTGAGGAGGGGAAGATTTGATCAGATCTATGACAGGAAAATCACTTTGGCAAGTCTAGAGATTGAAGTAGAAAACAACATGCAGCAAGGAGACTAATTAGAAAAAATATGGCAACAATTTAGGTAGGAATGATGTACTCTGAAGGGAGAGAAAGTGACCAGTGTGGCAATTGTGATTGATTAGCTATATAGGGTGAATGAGAGGTTGAGAACAACATTAATTTATCAGAAAAAGTAGTTACTTCACTGTTGTTGATTATAGCCCCCATTGGGATCAGTGGTGACCCAGATTTTTTTTTGAGCATTCCTGTGGCTTTAAATGTTTGTCCTTTAAAGGCTTTAAAGGCTTTTCTTACTCAAATTTACCTCTTCTACACTTCACTGTCCAGCCAAATTGGCCTTCTTTCTGTTCTTTATGCATGTGATACTGTTCTTCCTAACAATCACATCATCAACAAGCATTTATTAAGTGTTTACTATGTACCAGACACTCTGCTAGATGTTGAGGCTATAAACACAAAAAATAAAACAATTCCTTATCTCAGTGAACTTAGATTCTCTCATGCCTTTGAGCTGGTATCCCTCATGAATAATAACAATAACAATAACAGCTAACAAGTTAACATTTGCAGAATATTTTACATGTGTTTTCTCATTTCATTCTCATGATAGCCCTGTCAGGGTGGATGTTATTATTATATCCATTTTATACATATTGAAACTAAGTAACATGTCCAAAGACATACAGATAATAAGTAACTGAAGAGGATTCACTCAAGACGCCCTGCTTCCAAATCCAGAGCTCTTGATCTCTGCTGGAGTTTGTGCCTTGTAGCTGTAAGCCTTTGAGAAGCAGGGTCACCTCCATGCCAGAGCCAAACCTGAGGGAGCCAGAGAATGGTAATAATGATTGTCAAAATTAGGGTCTGTTGCTTCCAAAGTACACAGAGTATTCATCTCCTAACTCACAGCTTTGGAACACTGAGTCATACAATTTTAGACATAGCCAAAGAGGAAAATTGCTTTGCTTAACTATATGCATGTGTACTATAAGGACTTTGTTTTCCTTCTCTTTTTCCCCAGTAAGAAAGGGCAAAGAAAATCAATTTTTGGTTAAGTTTTTTTTAAAGTAAAATATTAGCTTCTATTTTAATGAAAGGGGACAATAGGAACCTCAAACAAAGGAATTGCCTATTCTTCATCTCATTGTATCAGTCTTATTTAAAGGGTATGCACCATGCCACACACACAGGGAAGAATGATGCTTGTTGATAAACAATACATGTCACTATGTTCCTAGCAGCAGCACTTGACATTTTCAGATCTTTAATGGATTAAGAAGAGTCCCTTTTTTCAGGGTTTGGTTTTTAAAATGATAGGTTAGAATTTTCCCACCAGATGGCTCTGTTGCCAGCATTATAGAATTAGTCATTCTATAATTACTTACCTTTGCAAGTCATGTACTATATACCACCCCTGTCAGGTCCACAATGTCAGAATATCATTTAAGAAACAGTAAAATCAGCAGAAATGTCCAGACTTAACCCACCGGCAAGCTGAGGTTTTGACAATGCTGTCAGGAAGCGGTTTCTTGATCTTTTTTTTTTTTTCTTCCTCCCTTGGGACAAAATTCCATTCAGAGTATAACAGAAATTCAAGGAAAAACATTTAGAATATAGGACAGAGGTAGAAAAATTATTAAACCTAAATATGGACCCCTAAAAATCTTGCCCCAAATATAAAGAAGCTATAGTTGGGCAGCTGGGGCTGTCAGGATAATGTCTGAATTAGAAGCAACAGTGGTAGGGGTAAGGGGAGCATACAAAACATTTTATTTTTATTTTATTTTATTTGCATAACATATGTGTGGGTAATTCTTCAACAATAACCCTTACATAGCTTTCCGTTACAAATTTTTCCCCCCAACTCCCCACCCCTCCCCTAGATGGCAGGATATCCACTACATGTTAGTTATGTTAAAATATTGGCAAATCGAATATATGTATACATATTTCCAAACTTATCATTGTTGTGCAAGAAAAATCTTATCTACACAAACGATATATCAGATAAAGGAAACATAATGTAAGCAAACATCAATCAAGGAGTATGAGAATGTTATGTTGTGGTCCACATTTCGCATCCCTCTCTCTGGGTGTATATGGCTATCTTCAGTGAACAATTGGAGGTGGTTTGAAACATTTCATTGTTGAAGAGAGCCATGTCCATCAGAATTAATCTTCATATAGTACTGTTGTTGCCGTGTATAATGATCTGCTGGTTCTGCTCATTTCACTCAGCATCAGTTCATGTAAGTCTCTCCAGGCCTCTCTGAAATCATCTTGCTGGTCATTTCTTACAGAACAATAATATTCCATAATATTCATATATCATAATTTATTCAGCCATTCTCCAATTGAAGGGCATCTATTCGATTTCCAGTTTCTAGCCACTACAAAAAGGGCTGCCACAAACATTCTTGCACATGTAGGGCCTTTTCCTTTTTTTATGATTTCTTTGGGATATAAGCCCAATAGAAATGCTGCTGGGTCAAAGGGTATGCACAGTTTGATAACTTTTTGAGCATAGCTCCAAATTGTTCTCCAGAATGGCTGTATCTGTTCACAGCTCCACCAACAATGCATCAGTGTCCCAGCCCTCCCACAACCCCTCCAACATTTATCATTAACTTTTCCTGTCATTTTAGCCAATCTGACAGGTGTGAAGTGGTACCTCAGGGTTGTCTTGATTTGCATTTCTCTGATCAACGTTGATTTGGAGCACCTTTTCATATGACTATAAATAGTTTTAATTTCATCCTCTGAAAATTGTTCATATCCTTTGACCATTTATTGATTGGAGAATGGCTTGAATTTTTATAAATATGAGACAATTCTCTATATATTTTAGAGATGAGACCTTTATCAGAACCCTTGAATGTAAAGATGATTTCCCAATTTATTACTTCCCTCCTAATCTTGTCTGCATTGATTTTGTTTGTACAAAAACTTTTTAACTTAATATAGTCAAAGTTATCTATCTGGTTTTCAATTAAGAGTTCCAGTTCTTCTTTGGACATAAATTTATTCCATCTCCATAGGTCTGAGAGGTAAACTATATTACATTCCTCTAATTTACTTATAGTATCACTCTTTATATCCAGATCATGAACCCATTTAGATCTTATCTTGGTATGTGGTGTTAGATGTGGGTCAAGCCCTAATTTCTTCCATACTAGTTTCCAGTTTTCCCAGCAGTTTCATACAAAACATTTTTAAGGAAGCATTGTTATACTACAAATGATGCAAACTAACTGTATAATAATTGGAAATAGCAGCAGCAGGCCTGTAACTTCTCCAAATTTCCCAATTTTGTTGTTGTTGTTGTTGTTGAGGTTATCATCACTCACTCAACCAGGTTTATAACTTCAGTTACCTTGACTCTCTGTTCTCCCTTACTCCAGTCTCATCCATTTCCTTAAGTCTTGTCAATTCTATTTCCTCAAAATCTCTCTGCCCATGCCCATGTACACCCACACAAGATTTACTCTTGTCAATCTTATCACTTCTTTCTTGTTCTTATCAATCATATCTTTCTTGCACTAGTCTAACTCCATTTTCTTCCCCTCCAGTTTATGTATCACATTGACTGACAAAATATTCTTTGTAAGGTTTAGGCATGCATATGTGTGTGTGTATGTGTGTGTGTGTGTGTGTGACTTTATTGTTAAAAATTTTTTTCAGTGGTTTTCTATTGTCTATAGAAAAGAAAGAAAAAACAAACACAATCACCTTAACAGGATATTTAAGACCTTCCACAGATGGACTGATTACCCCTTATCTTTATAGCCTTAGCTCATACAGTTCCCTTCATGAACTCTATGTTCTAGCTGTTCTCCAAAGTCAGCATGCAATCCTCTCTCTGTGCATGTGCATAAACCATCAAATTCTCATCTCTCTAGCCTCATCCCCTCTCCTTTTAGACTCCATTCTTACCTCTGCTTCTCAGGATGCTTAGTTTGTTTCAAGGCTTAACTCAAGTACCATTTCCTCCGTGAAGTCTTTGATAATTGCCCTCAGTTGTGTATCATTTTCCTCCTCAATTTTCCTTGTTTCCTGTGCTTTGATTATGTTAGATGTTTAATGGATATTTGTTGAGTTGGATGACCTTGTTCTGGGACAATCAGTTACCCCATTTCCAGTTAATTTTGAGCAAACACAGACTGAGGATCTGAAAAGGGCAAAGGAAGAGGATTGAAATTGGTTTGAGGCTCTTAATATAATCACAACAGAGGATATTTTTGTGGCACAGTGGATAAAGAGCTAGATTTAAAGCCAGGATAGACTTCAGTTCACATTTTCTCTCAGACACTTACTAGTTGTGTGCTCCTGGATAAATCAGTTAATCTTTCCTTGCTCCCATTTCCTTCCATGGAAGAATCTAGGTAATTCAGTGGATAGAGCTCTGGGCTACATACCAGGAAAGCCTGATTTGCAAATTTGTACTCAGACACTTCCTAGCTGTGTTGCCTCAGTTGCCTCAATTGTAAGATGGAAATAAAAACAGCACAATACCCATAGGGTTGTTGTGAGGATCAAAAAGATAATATTTGTAAAATGCTAAGTATTGTGCCCAGCACATAGTAGGTTCTTACTATATGCTTTTTTCCCCTCCTTTCTCTCCCTCCCTCACATAGTTGTTGGGAAGATGAAATAAGATGCTCTATGTAAAGAGTTTTTTGTTGTTGTTCTTTTTGCAAACCGTAAAACATTTTATAAGTTCTAAATGCTAGCTATGTGAGCATGTCGTGGAAAGGCATGTTGGACAAAACATTAGCTGATTTTGGCCACATTCATTGTCCCAGATGACAGGTGATAACATTCTCTTGCAATCTGTGGCACAATGATACATATTTATGAATAGTCTCCTCATTCAGAGAGGGAATGAACAGCTTAGCCTGAAAAATCAGAACAAGAACTTTGTCAGCCCACAAAGATTTTCACCCACTCATCTTCCCTCCTAAGAGGCACAAAGGATATAAAATAAATGTCAGTGGTTTTCTTTCCTCCTTGTCTAACGTAAATGGTTACTCAGCCTGAGTGTGTGGCTGAATGTCTATTTGCAACCTTGGAAGGAGAGCCAGATAAGTTCAAGGTGGAATCAGCCAGCGGGGCTAAGAAAACCTTGTCTGAGAGGATATTCTAGTCGGTTTCTTTTTGCTGGTACCTCTATTCTTTTAGCTTTAAACTGTGGCAGACAGAAGAAAATGTGAATGTGACTGCTGACTCTAATCTATCAAATGCTACTGTTTCAATTTACACCTTTGGGGGGCTGACAGGAAGTAGCATTTTTCTATTTTATGCTTGACCTTGAAATCACAAGAAGAACCATATCTCATCTATTTCCCATGTCAAAGAGGGTTGATATAAGCATCCCAAAGAAAACAATTTAAAAAATGGAAGGGGAGGGCTGTCTTGGTAGGTAGTGGGTGTCCCCTGATTGAATGTCCTCAAGATAAGGCTGCATAGAATGCCAATTGAGGGCATTATAAAGGAAATTTTTATTGATATTTTTATTTATCATCCTGGGAAACCACTTAATCCTCTTCCAATTCTGAGTTCATGATTCTAAAATCACAAATATTGATTTAGGATTACACTAACACTGGTAGTTATCTGGTCAAATCTCTTGGTTTTACAAATGAGGAAACTGAAGCTTTTGGGTGTTAGGTGATTGATTAGCTCAAGGCCACAAAGCTAGTAAATAAAAAAGTCAGGACTTGAATCCAGGGACTCTGGCTTTAAATTCAGCATTCCATATCACCATTATTCTTCTTAGAAAACTTTCACTTAAGTAGTACTAGCCTCTCTTAAATTCAAAGGTGGCTAAGCAAGATAGGATTATGCTGCCAATAGAAGATTAATCCAGGGAAATAGTGTCCTGGCAGAGGACCTGATCTTATGCATTTTAGAAATCAAATTCTAGAGAGGCCTGTAGCTTTAAATTCAAATGGGAGCATGACCTAATTGACAATTGTTTTGTGCAATAACTGTGCCTAATATGCTTATCCTGTTTTTCTTTTTCCTACTAAAATACTGGAACATGGTATAAGACTCTTTTGATTCCTCCCCTATGCTATTCAATGTGACTAGCATTTATATGGATTCATTAAATTTCCTTGCTTTCAGTTACTGAGGTCCTAGAGTGGGGATTTTCTCTAGAAATCTACTCTTTGTCCTATGTAATCTATGTTTATTATGGTTTTCTTCTTTTCATAATGAACCTCTGACATTTTTTCATAGTTATTCAGTTCAATCTACAAGCATTTATTAAGTACTTACTGTGTACACAACTATCAATGTTATCCACTCACATGATCATTCTTTTTTTTTTTTTTTTTGCTGAGGCAATTGGGGTTAAGTGACTTGCCCAAGGTCACACAGCTAGGAAGTGTTAAGTGTCTGAGGCCAGATTTGAACTCAGGTCTTCCTGACTTTAGGACTGGTGCTCTATCCACTGCACCACCTAGCTGCCCCCTATGATCCTTCATTCTTTTAAGGTATGGTTGTAGTTTTCATTTGAACTTTATAAAATATTCTGTCTGCTAAATCCATTATACAATATATGTACATTGTAGTATCTGCTCTCTCTCTCTCTCTCTTTCTCTCTCTCTCTCTTTTTCTCTCTCTCTGTCTCTTTCTCTCCCCCCCCACTTTCGGATCCCAAATGTTTCCTTCGTATCTATGTTTCCTTCGTATCTATGTTACAAAGCATCAGTGATAATTGTCCTAAAAAAAGCTTTTAATTTCCTTAGTCTTCCATTTCAGACAAACTCTTTGCAACCATCTCTCTCATTTTCTTGAGAACATTGCAGTGGTGACAAGCAGCCATGGTGTGGGTCTCTGCAGTAGTAGTGTGGGCCTCTCTCTGGCAGTCATTGCTTTGGGAATAAGCTGTTTAGCCAAGTGAAGTGAATTAACTCTTAGGATTTTAACTTTGTGGATATAATCAACGTGTGTGTTGCTTCAGTGATGATTTGGTTCTCAGCCTTAGCTTACATAACACAAACTTTCTTTCACATCTAATTTACTCTGTGCTACTGGATTTTAAGCAATTAACTGTTTCTTAGCCTTTTAATTTTTTAAAAATGAAAGCATTATGTTTTTAAAAATCTGTCTTTAAGTATTTCTCCTTTTAGTTTGTTTTTTTTTTGTTCAGACCTACATATTTCATAGATCATTTTCCTCTTTTATAAATGTATCCCTTGGAACCAAAACAGTTGCAGAAGAGTACTTCTCCAAATGCTAATTTTAAAAGGAAAGAACAACTTTTTAACTGTTGTGGACTTTTCCCCATCTAGACGGTGGGGGTAGTGGGAGGCTGAGGGAGTGGGAGGGTGAAGGGGTGAAGGAGGAAAGAGAGACAGAGGAGCAGAAGGAAGAGAGATAGGGAGACAGAGAGACAGAGTGAGAGTGAGAGACAGATAGAGACAGAGACACAGAGACAAATAGAGAGAGACAGAGACACACAGAGAGACAGACACAGGGAGAGAGAAAAAGACACAGAGACTTAGAGAAACACACAGAGAGAAAGAGAGGCAAAGACACAGAGAGAGATGAGAGACAGAGAAAGAGACACAGAGATAGAGAGACAGACACACAGAGAGAGACATAGAATAAGAGAGAGACAGAGATACAGAGAGAGACACACAGCAGAGACAGAGACACAGAGAAATGAGAGAGACACAGAGAGACAGAGAGAGATAGACAGAAACAGAGATAGAGACAAGAGATGAGAGAGACACAGAGGGACAGAGAAAGACACACAGAAAGACAGAAAGGCAGAGAGAGAATGCTCTAAAAGAAATATATTTGTTGAGATAGTGGGAGGAGATTATTGATAAAGATTTATCTCTCAAGAATTGCTGAAACCATTTAGGTAGCTAGAATAATAAGGAAAATATTACAGTGAGACAGAAGTAATGTGGTATGGTAGATAGAGAGTTGGTCTTGGAGATTTAAGGTTTGGAGTCAGGATGATGGTCTCTGACATCCAAACTGGATGACCCTAGACAAATCACTTAAATTGTCAGTTCCAAAATCATCCTCTAAGATTCTGGGTTTTCAGGTAGATTCTGATCTTTCTTGGTAGAGATAATTTCTTAGTTGGGAGTCTAATTTACCAATGAAATTACAGGTCCTGTCTGTAAATATAGTAAGAATGGATAGAAACATGTTTGATCATCCCAGTGCTTTATCTAGTAAGTGAGCACTAGAATTGGAAAATGCTAAAAACCTAGCAATAGATACCATGAAGTGGATTGAAACTTTATAAAATACAAAAGAGCATAGATTAGAGTTGGAAAGGACCATTATCTCTTAGGCCAATCCCCTCGTTTTATACCTACATGATAAAAATGAAATTCAGAAAAAAAAATGACTTGCCTGTGATCAGTCAGGTAGAAGAGACAAAATTAGGATACTCCCCCAGATTCTCTGACTCCAAAGCCTTCATTTTTTTTTTTTTTTTTGCATGTCATGTTTCCTTGCCCTGAGCTTTGCTAAGGAAGAGAAAGTAGAAAGTACCAGGAGTACTTCCCACTCTGAATTCCACATCCTTCTTTATATTCAGCCAATCAATTCTTGGTTATTTATATGGGGTTTAATTGTTTTATCTATGGATTATTGAAGTCCTTTGTTTTTCCCTTTTGTTGCCTGTTTTTTGTTTAGTTTAGTTTAGTTTTTTTGGTCCCTTGATAATTTTTTAGCCTCAGCAACCAGATTCCCTAATTTAAGGAAAACCCAGTAATTTTCCCAGTTGTTTAGTGTTTGTGAAGGTTTTGACGAAAGGATGTTGACATTTTGGCTAAATGAATAGTTGTCAGCGGGTTTCATTCCTCCCCCCATACTTCTCACTGTCTCTGTCCTCAGCATTAACTTAGGGAAGTGATAGTTGGCTGCACATTCTGAAAAGTGGCCTAAGACATTCTTAAGATGGGGAAAGAAGAATGACTGGGAAAATTACCTGTCATCAGATCTCAAAAGAATACTGGCAGGATCTGATCTTTTTAATTCTTGCTGATAGTTATTAAAATGGTAGAACTTTTGGAACTACTGTCTTCTATTACCTTGATAGGACAAGTGATTGAATAGAACATGTGATAAGTATCTTTCCTCTCTGACAAAGCACCTTAGAAAGTACTGAGTTAGCAATTTGGGAAGAGATTGCAGATTAAGTCACTAAGTTCGGCATTGCTCATGTTATTGGGCACTTATTTTAAAAAATAGAGAGACGATTTTATCTCCTATTTTGGGGAACAGCAAGGACACATCAGGGTGATTTTTTTTCATCCATAACAACTTGCCTGTGTTTTTTCTATTTATGTGGGAAAACGTTATGGTCCTTTTACCTTCTATGAAGCAAGAAAAATATTCTATTCCTCCCTAATTGATTCAGTAGTCCATTTGTCAGAGTAGGGGCTCCAAATCAAGTTTTTCCACAAGTCTCTCACTAAACACCCTCCTCCCCTTTCAATCAATGACCTCACCTCATACATAGCATGTTAAAAATTGACATTTATAAAAAGCTTCTTCTTTTCTTCTCCCTCTTCATCTCATATGTTATCTTCTTTCTAGTCTCAGATGAAAAAGTAGCCTTTCTTCTTGCCAGAAAAAATCCCTCTACATTCACAAATGATCCTATTCCACCCAGTCTTTCCCCCAAAAGTTGCCAAAGCTATCCTTTCCACATTCTCTTCAGTCTCTATATATTTGCTGCCTACAAACACACCCATGTCTCCTTTATCTTAAAAAAAAATACCCTCACTTCACCTAACCATCCCTTTTAATCAATCTCCATTTTATTTCCTCTTACTCTTCTAAAATTTGTGAAGTCTGCTTTCTGACTTCACCATTCTACTAAAACTGCTTTCCAAAGTTACCAATGATCTCTTAACTGTCAAATCTAATGGCCTTTTCACAGTCTTCATCCTTCTTGATTTCTATGCAACTTTTGACACTGTTGATCATTCTCTTCTTGATACTGTTTTCTCTCTAGGTTTTCATGACAGTGTTTTCTCCAGCTTCTCTTGTTTGACTGCTACTTCTCAATCCCCTTTTGTTAGATCTTCATCTAGCTTGTGCCTAATACCTGTGGGTGTTCCCCAAGCCTTCCCTCTTTCTGTACTGTTTTACTTAATCTCATTAATTCCCAAGGTTTCAATGATCTTCTCTAAGCAGATGATTCTCAAATCTATTTTTGCTGTCCTAAACTCTCCCCTGACCTCTAGCCTTACATGTATGCCTATTGGATATCTCAAACTAGATGTCTGGAAGACATCTTAAACTCAATATGTACAAAACTAAATTCATTTCCTTTTCCCTTAAAACCTCCCTTCTACCTAACTTCCCTAACATTGTTGAGGGCACTACAATCCTTCTAGTCACCCAGTCTCACAATTACATTGTAATTCTGAACATCCCACATATATAATCTATTGACAAATTATGCCATTTTCACTTTTATGACATTTCTCATGTATGTCCCCTTCTCTCCATTCATACAACCATAATCCTAATTCAAATCCCCATTAATCTTCACCTAGATCATTGCAATAATTATTTTTCAAATTAAATTAAATTAAATACTAATCTCAAGTTTCTATTTATTTCAATCCATCCTCTTGTATTCAGCTGTCAAGGTGATTGTTCTAAAGTCTTAATGTGACCATATCTTTCCCCCTGCTCAAAGAGCTCAAATGATTTTCTCTTACTTCTGTGATCAAACATGAAATTTCTATTTGGCATTTAAAATCCCTTCATAACCTGCCCCCTTCCTCCATTTCCAGTTTATCTATCTATCTGTCTGCCTGTCTTTCTATATTCATAGATAGATAGATACCTTTCCCTTCTCCAGTCATTGGGCAATCAAGCTACATTAACCTACTTGCAATTCTGGAAAAAAAGAATCCTATCTCCTGTCTTCATTCCTTGGACTAGCCCTGTACCTAGAATGTTCTCCTTCCACTCCTCTACTTCTTAAGTTCTCTGGCTTCTTTCAAGACTCAGTTCACATCTTACCTTTTGTAGGAAGCCTTGGTCCTTCCAGCTGTTAATACCTTCCACTTTCACATGCTCTGGCTATATATCACACATATCTTCACATTTTCATGTTTTCTCTCCTGCAACACACTTTGAGAGAAGGGATTAGAGTTGTTTTGCTTTCTTAGTTTTTTTGTTTTGTTTTGTTTTTAGGTTTTTTTTTTTTTTAGCATAAAGCCTGGTACATAGTGAGTGCTTAAAAATGCTTGTTAAATAAGGGATTCTATGAAATCAATAATATGTTCCTCCTTAGTGTGAGTTAAAAATCAAAACTCCTAGGTGACTGTGGAGGCAGAATGTTTCATATGTAGTCAGACATGATCACTAGACTGGCTGTTTGGGGCTTTACTGTTTTTCAGTAAAGTATTCAGTTCTAGGGGCAGGGGGAAAGAGATAGGATGATTATATCCAGACTTTACTAATTTTAGCTAGATGGTGAGTTTAAAATGATTGAAAAACAATAGGCACCAAAACCTATTTTCCAAAATGGTAACTACTCTTTCAGCAAGCCAGAGAAAGACCACTGAATAACAGATTTTAAAGAGACCTCAGAGATCACATGATTTCCAGTTTGCTTATCCTCCTGGTCACTCTCCTTTCAGACACAGCACAGAGGATATCAATGGTATCATTTTCTTTGTATGGAACAGGAAACAGACACACAGACATAAAAGGATTTGTCATAAAGGAGTAATAATTTTGACAGCTGGAAGCCATATGCTTTCTCCTCTCCAGAATGTTACATTTACTTCAGTGATCTAGGAATTCTGGCTAGCTACTATTAACCAGACAATTTGAGATAGTGGATAGAATGTAAAAGTTGCCATCAGCAAAACCTTTGTTCAAAGCCTACCTCTGATACTTAAATATCTGTACTGCCAAGTTATTTCAATTAATAAATATTTATTAATAGCAATTAACATTTATCATTAAAGTTATTTGATTTCTCTAACTTTAGGCAACTTCCTTGGACTTACATACTAAGAAATAGAGGGCTTGCCATGGTGCATTGGTGGAGGGTTCTTATACCAGTAGTTCTCCATACTGATAAAATCACAGATTTTACTTTCTTTTAGTTAAAGCTGGCATTTAAGTAAACCAAGTGGTCAGGTCAGTGTCTTCCTATAGATTATTCTTATTTTATTGCTACTTGGAGGATTTAGTGCAACGTTCAGCTAACAATTTTATTTTAAAATGTTAAAAAAAAATCTAAGCTAGGAAATCATCCAAAAAAACAGGCAAAGGGCCAGCTTTGTTCACAGTGGTAATTTGTTAACCCATCATTCAGCAGATAACCATGAATGCTAACCAGAAATAGAATCTGGATTCCAAATAAGAATTCACTTTTTACCTATACTTTTATGTCTTCTTTGATAAGCTTTCATTCTATGTGCTCTCAGAAGTTTGTATGAAAAAGATAGGGGGATTTTTAGCAGATTACAGTCAGTAGTATCATATGGTCAAAAATGTAATGCAATATTGGCTTCTTTAAAAGATAAGATAGAAATATTCTAATCACTGGATAATAGCTCCAGAGCTTAGAAAGAACCTCAGACCTATCTAGTCCAACACCCCCATTTTATGGACGAGGAATCTGAAGGCAAGCTAAATAGCATAGTAGATAGAGCACTGGATCTGGAAGCAGGTAAATCCTGCCTTGGCAATTTACTATGGGTCAGCTAGATGATACAGTGGATAGAGCACCACTCTTGAAATCAAGAGGACCTGAGTTCAAATGTGACCTCAGATACTTACCGTGTAACCTAATTGCTTTGCCATAAATAAATAAAATTAAAAAAAACTTACTAGCTTGATGACCTTGGATAAGCCATAAACCTTAATAGTCTCCATTTCTTCATTTCTAAAATGAAGATAATAACAGTACCTACCTGCCAGGATATTATGAGTATGAAATAATATTTGGAAAGTACTTTGAAAACCTTACTCTGCAAATAATGCTACTGATTCAGGACAGAGAAGTAAGGGACTTGACTAGTCTATGGATTGGTCACACAATAAACACCAGAGGGAGAATTTGAACCCAGAGCATCTGACTACAGAGTCATTTATTTTTTGTTTTGTTTTTCTTATCATACCACACTACCTAGCTAGCATGCAAGATCCCTCTATAATAGACCACATCTGCAATACTGTATTCCAGTCTGGGCACCACAATTTAAATGGATGGTATAGTATCCAGAAGAGAGCGTTAGTCAATGCCATTGAAGGATAGACTAAAGGCAATGAGGATATTTAGCATGCTAAAGAGAAAATCCAAAGGGGACATAATTGTATTCATGTATTTCAAGAGCTAGCACATGGAATAGGGGATTTAAACTTGTTATGTTTGGCCCCAGAAGGCAGAGCCAGGAGAAACAGATGGAAGTTGCAGAGGAGAGAGTTTAGGTTGAATGCCAGGAAAAGCTTCTTTACAATTGTTGTTCAGTTGTTTTTTCAGTTGCGTCAGACTCTTCATGACCCCATTAAGGGTTTTCTTGGCAATGATACTGCAATGATTTGCCATTTCCTTCTCCAAACTGTTTTACAAATGAGAAAACTGAGGCAAACAGATTAAGTGATTTGCTTAGGATAACACAGCTATAAATGTTTGAGGAAAGATTAGAATTCAAGAAAATGAGTTTTCCTGATTCGAGGCCTGACTCAAGTTCTGAGTCATCTTGATGCCTTTTATAATAAATAGTGACCAAAATGGACATGGCCTGCCTCAAGAAGTGGTAAACTTTCCCCTCTCCTTCAAGTAGGTACTGGATGACAACTTACCTGCTGTACTGTTCCTTTCAGATGGGCTGGATACTGAGATCCCTTTCATTTCTAAAAATTCTTGTGTGAATCTGTATGTGACATAAACCTCTGTCTGAATATGCAGCCCTGGCTAAGATTTTATTATCAATAGATGATATTTTTTGCTAGTTTTGAATAGTTTAGCTGTTATTGTTATTGTTAGCTGTTCATGTTTTAAAGGAGAGTTCTCATTGAATTTATAAGCACCTTCTTCTCCAGGGAGAACCTGTCTGAAAAAGAGTAATAACATTTACCAAGATGTTACCCGTTAGAATTCTATATCTCTGATGTTATGAAATGTACTTCCTCAAATGTAGTTAAATGAAGAAGGCATATGCATGAATGGATTTTAATCCCTTTTCTCCTTCTATTTTCCTTAAGGGGAAATAATAGCATACCCTATATCTAAGGACTGATGAAACTTTTGTATTTTTCAGGAAAGGTGGTCTTTGGGGAGCCTATAGCCGCTAGTCTTGGAACAGACGGGACTCACTATTGGAATAAAGAATGGCATCATGCTGCCCACCATGTCATGGGACCCCCACTAAGACCAGATCCATCAACTCCTGATTTCCTTATGAATCTACTGGCTAAGTAATCCTTCAAAAGAGGTCATCAACACTGAGACCATGTAAAGTGGTGCAGTGGAGGCAGAAGGATGGAGTAGGGAAGATTTGGAGTCAGAAGCACTAAGTGCAAATTTTACCATTGCTATTCTATTAATTATCTTTCTGACCTTGAGCAAATCCCTGAGAATCAATTTCCTCAGCAATAAAATGAAGAGATTGAACTACATCTCTTATGCTCCTTCCACCTTTAAAACCTGTGATCATATTCAATTCAATTCCATAAGTAGTTAAGTGCTTACCATGTGAGAATACAACAAAAAAAATGAAGAGCTTACATTCTACCAAGTCATAAGAGGCAGCAAGGGAAGATTCTGGGAAGATGCCAGGGTAGATCATAAGAAGCAAGTGGGTAATACAGTGGATAGAACTGAGAATAACACGAGTTAAAATCTTACTTCAAGCACATACTAGCTGTGTGACCCTGGGCATGTCACTTTTGACTCTCTCTACCTCAATTTCCTCAATAACAAAATGAAAATAAATAATAGCACTTACCTACCAGAGTTGTTGTGAGGATCAAATGAGATAATATTTGAAAAGTGCTTAGCATAGTGAGTAACATAGAATAATAATTAATAAAAATTTATTCCTTTCTCTTATATAAGTTCTATCCAGGTTCTTCGGGTACTATGTGTAGGTTGGAAGGGGTCTATGTTTTCCAACTTTAATGGATTAGATACTTTTAATTCTTCTCCTTGAATATCCCAGGTTTCATCTGCTTTAATCTGCTCTTATGGTGTTTGGAAAATGAACTTGGCTGGGGAATTCCTCCTTTTAGAATTCTTACATTGATATACTCACACCCTCTCTGAATTAAAAGGAATCAAAGGATCTATTAATGGCTTGCTCCTTTTTAATTTTGTTTGCATATCCCTTTCTATATCCTTTTTATTCACTAGCCAGAGGTTTTTTAACTGAGGTAGAAACATTCCTTTCAGGGAATTTGTAAACTTGGATGGAGAAAAATACATCTGTATTTTTAGTTAATTTTTGACAATTAGCATTTCCTTTAATTTTTTAAACACATTATCCAGAGAAGGATTCCCTATATTTTATTGGACACAAAATAAAGAATCCCTGGGCTAAAAATTCTTCATAGTATTTCATTGTCAAAAATGTGTGTGAAATTTTCATTTCTAATAATACTAATCCCTTCCATTTACCTAGATCTTTACAGTTTTCCAAAGGCATTCACACAGATTTTTTTCATTTTATTCTTACCACAATCTATCAATTAATCTAATCAATTAATATTTATTAAGAGCTAATGTGTGCTAGGCACTATACTAAACACTAGGGATATATGTATAAAGAATGAAACAACACCCATTTGAAAGAAGTCTCCAGCCCTGAAGTAAGGAGGACCTGAGTTCAAATCTGGTTTCAGATACTTAATATGTCCTAGCTGTGTAATCCTGGGCAAGTCACTTAACCCTAATTGCCTCAACAAAAAAGAAAGAAAAGGATGGAAGGAAGGAAGGAAGGAAGGAGTCTCCATTCCAGTGGAAGAGACAACAAAGAAGGAAAGGTGACGAGAATAAACATTTATTAAGTGCCTACTGTATGTCATGCTAAGCACAACAAACATCTAACTTGAACAAGAATGCATATATACAGAACAAATATAAAGACAGTGAATATATGTATATGTATATATGTATATACATATTTTAGTTCTGAACCTAAAGTACACACACACACACACACACACACACACACACACACA
>JAJPUD010001617.1:106755-141287 GCA_023553655.1 Myrmecobius fasciatus | reverse complement strand
ACACACACACACACACACACACACACACACACACACATACACACCCCTTAGATACAAGGTAGTTTTGGAGGGAGAGAGCACAGGCAGTTGGGGAGAATCCAGAAAGCCTATAACATTAGTACAAAAAATGATGCTATGATAAATATAGAAATACGCTTAGAAGAATTTTGCATGTTTAACTTGTATTGAATTACTTGCTGTCTAGGGGAAGGGAATGGGGAGAAAGTTGGGAGAAAAATTTGGAACACAAGGTATTGCAAAGGTGAATGTTGAAAACTATCTTTGCATGTATTTTGAGAATAAAAACCTATTACTTAAAAATATTAAAAATTATTTATATGTAATTGAGAAAAATAAAATGAGAAAATATATAACTTAAAAAAGATAATTCTAGAGCTGTATATATATATATATTTTTTTTTTTGGCAAGGAAATTGGGGTTGACTTACCCAGTATCACACAGCTAGTAAATTTTAAGATTCTAAGGCTTGATTTGAACCTCCTGATCTCAGGGCTAGTGTTTTACCCATTGAGCCATCTAGCTGCCCCTAGAGCTGTATCTTAGATATTCACCAAGAAAGATATTCACCAAATTTAAGAGTTGGAAGGGACTTGATGGCATAAAGTTGACAAAACTGATAATACTGTCCCAGTTTCCATATGAAGATGCTAAGGTGGAGAGAATTTATTTGAGTTTTCTGAAAGCAAACAACTGAAAATGGATAGAGGTGAGACAGGAGTTCAGGGATTCTAATTCCAAACTCAGTGTCCTTTCTATTGCATTGTGCTTTTCTCAACAGGACTTTCTAAAAAAGTAATATATATATATAAAAGGAAAAGATAAAATTCAGAACTAAAAAATGGATAGTTATGTTCTTGGTGAAGCTTAACATTTGCAGTTTAGTTTTTGTCAAAAAACTAAGTTTTCCTCAGAAGGAGGGAACACTATGGGCAGGATCACTGGGACATGGTCCTTGAAAGATCCAGTTTCTATGTCTCCTCATTCCTATATTTACATTTATTTATTATATTTTTGCTTTTATTTATTATTATTTATTTAGATTTATTATTACATTTATTATATTTTCAATATTCTATTTACAGTGATGATCTTACCACAGCTGGGACAGATCACTGCACTTTCAATACTTGCCAGAAAGCACTTGGGAAGGATGATTTCACCAAGATCCCTAATGGGGTCAATGGAGTTGAGGATCGAATGTCAATCATATGGGAAAAGGGTGTGGTAAGTTTCATGAGATAATGCCCCAGGCAGCCCCTGCCCTCCAGCCTGTGGCTCAGAGACCAGAGTATATTAAACCTTCCAACAGAGAAGTTTTCTAGTTTCTCCAGGGGGTTGACAATTAGCTCCCTCTATTATAGGGAAAGCTAGCACAGCTTGGGGGCTCTAGTGCCTCATCATGCAGAGCTATTAGAAGTTAATGAAACTAACTATAAGCTAAGTATGTTAAAGTCTGAGGTTATAGGACCCTCCAGCCTTGGTTTTTAGAACTTTAAATTCTAATATATCATTGGAATAGGGACAAGAAATAACAAAACAAGGCTCAAATGAAACTTATTCCTCACAATAATACTCTCTTTCAGGAAACCCACAGAGATGGCCTTTGGGACTCATGGAGTCTGTGACTTGCAGTTTTAAAATTATTGTCTGCAGACACATATAAGTGATGGAACCCATCCTTAGAGTATAAAGTCTCATTTCAGAGATTTAAAAACAACAAAAACTAATTCAGGTTTTTATCATTTCAAGTCCAGCATTCTAGTTATTCCATCTCTTAGTGGCCTTATATTTGTAGTGTTTACAACAAAATGGGAATAATTTAAGCTATTTCCACCTAAGTGGCCCTTCAAGGGACATGTCCCAATGACTCTCCCCAATGTTTTCCCTTCTTCTGAGCCATTTTGACAAAGACCAAACTGGAAATTTTAGTGTATTTTATGTATAGTGACATGTATAATGATTCTATGTATTGTTTTCCACTTTAGAAAAAATTTAATAGGATGAGGGAGAGGGATATTTTTTTCTAGTGTGTTGGAATGTTTATGGCCATTAGCCAAAGAGGCAGATACATAATGAAGTGGATAGAGCACTGGGTTTGGAGTCAGGAAGATCTGAATTCAAATCTAGGCTCAGATACTGGCTATCTATGTGACTTTGGATGAATCACTTTATGTCACTTTCCCTTAGTTTCCTCAACTGTAAAATGGGGATAATCAAAAACACTTACTTCCCAAGGTGGTTGTGGGAATCAAATGAAATATTTGTAAAGTAGAGAGTCTGGTGCATAATAAGCACTTAATAAATGTTTATTTCCTTCTTTTAAAATATACTTTTAGGGGCAGCTAGGTGGTGCAGTGGATAGAGCACCAGCCCTGAAATCAGGAGGACCTGAGTTCAAATTTGTTCTCAGGTACATTTTAGCTTTGTGACCCTGGGCAAGTCACTTAACCCTAACTGCCTCAGCAAAAAATAAAATAAAATCTACTTTTAAAATCCCTTCAATCGTTGACTGTAAGAGCAACTTAACAGATGTTCCTCTTCCACCTCCACTTCCCCCCTCTAATTTTATAAGGACTTCTACCCTTTTCTTTGCTGTTGTCATGACAACATCAACCTTTTTTATTATCACCAACTTTAACTGTGTGGAGTAATTCCTATTTGTAGATTATTTTTCACTGATGCCATTTTAATTTGGCTGCCCCTTGATTACAGCCAGAGAATGACCTCATTCCCATAGGACTGTGCCTCTGGCTCACTTTGTAGCATGGATGGTGTCTGAGGTCTCTGTAGGCAAGGAAGCCTAACTATGTTTTGTGTTTTAAGAACTTTTTCTCATAGAAGCATGTCAACATTTTCTTTTTCTAGTCTTTTCCATCAATTGATGAATTGTCCCTCTTACTTTGGGGGCTGTAGGTATCTGAACCCTGATTGTACTCTGACCTTAATAGGTATTGGGCTTGCAAGGAAAAGGCTGGGCCTTCCTGAAACATGAGTCATGGAGAAATATTATATTTTTTAATCAGAGGAAAGAGGATTTCATTCATCCTCATTGATTGAATTATGAGGAAATGATCATTTTAATAAAAATGCAAAATATTTCCAGCACAGCGACTACAGATGTTATTACTAATGTTTAGCTGACTACAGATGCAATTTCATTATGATTTTGGTAAATGTGGAAGACACTGAAATAATTTTTTTCTAAAGTAATACTCTTTATATGCCCCAAAACACAGGATTCATCAGTGTGGGCACAGATCGGAACCTTTAATAGACTTCAAATGCTATAATACAGTGTTGTTGTTATTGGTGGAGGGTTTTGTGTGTTTGTTTACACAATCAAAAAATCTATCACTCAATAACTAATTTGATGAATGAACCTCTCTGGGCTTAGTTAGGGTGACTGATCCTCAGATTTCAAAGTGAAGTTAATTTCTGGGCCTATGTTTGGAACTTTTCTTACTTGATACTAGAGTGGTTTGCCCTTTCCTTCCCCAGCTCATTTTACAGGTGAAGAAACTGAGGCAGACAGGATTATGTGATTTGTACAGGGTCACAGAAATAGTAAGTGTCTGAGGCCAGATTTGAACTCAGGAAGAGTTGGGTTGGCAGAATCACTAAGAACCCACAGTTGCATCCATGGCATAAGAAGTACCCAAAGAAGGATTTTCATGGAAAGAAGGCCTGAACATTGAATCAGAAAGCTTAAGACCTTTGATCTTTGCCCATGATTGTATTTAGGGAAGCATTTATGATATAGCAAAAATCAAACTAAATTTTGAGCTCAGAAGACCTAAGTTCAAGTCTCAGCTTAGCTCTTATGTGCAGTTTCTTTGAGTAAAGTGAGAGGGTTGGATTTTATAATCTTTAAAGTTAAAAAATTAATTTTTGAGATGGTTATTGGTTTCCATTTTCTGGATCATGTTACAGTTAGAGACCAATTAATAGCCCAAAATAGAATGAGCATTATAGCATAAGATATTCAGTACAATATAGATGGTTAAGTGGTTCCATAGGTAGAACACTAGACCTATAATCAGGAAGATTTGAGACACTACCTGAGACACTTAATAACTGTGTGACTCTGGACAAGTGAATTTAATGACTTCCAGTCTCAGGTTTCTTCCTTGTAGGATGGGGATAATAATTGTTGCTGTCTATACAGGGTTGTTAGGGGATCCAATGAGATAACATAGGTAAAGTGTTTTGCAAACCTTAAAGGTAGTCATAGTAATACTCTCAAAGCCACATAATTTTTGCTAATAGGAAATCATCATCATATTTCCTTATTGGAATGATTTTTTTTCCTTTTTGAACTATATTACAGCACAGTGGCAAAATGGATGAAAACCGATTTGTTGCTGTTACCAGCACTAATGCTGCTAAAATCTTTAATCTGTACCCAAGGAAAGGAATAATTGCCATAGGATCTGATGCTGACATTGTTATTTGGGACCCAAAAGCAACAAGGTAAGGTACAAGGCCACATACTTCTGAACTTTGTGGGGGACCAAGGAAAGTTGTTCTCCACCATTCAACCAAGCAACTTAAGCATTTATGAAAAGCCTACTATGTTCCTAGCACAAGGGTAGGCAATATGGAGTCAAAGACAAAACCAGCTCCTGTCCTCAAGGGACTTAAATTCTATTTCAGGGATTCAGCATGTTCACAAATAAATAATTCAGAACATATAATAGAAAAATTAGTAAAGAACTCTAGAAAGAGATGATCAACAAAAGGATGTTGAGATTCAAAGAAGCAGAGAGAAAGGAGTAGAAAGGAGCCTATCAAGCTTGACGGGCAGATTGTACAAAGGTAGAAAGTGAAAGATGGTATGTCCTGTGCATCCTGCAAATTTGTAAAAGAAGTAGATGGTATGGGGCCATTTCTTATCACGTGATGTATAGAGATTCTCAGAAACTTCTAGACTTACATTAGAAGAAATCTATAGAAAACTTAGGCATGTTCATTTGTATTTTATTGACTAAAACAAATGTCCTAGGCCACTTCTCAGAAATCAATTGTATTTGAATACCATTTGTAAATACCAAAGACCTAGAATACAAATGATAGAAATTTGGGGAATTAAGAAGAATAATAAAAATTGGAAGTGGCCTTGTAAGATCATCCTCATTTTTATTTTATTTTTTTGGAGTAGATGAGGAACTGAGGCACATAATCATTGTGACTTTCCTAAGGTTGCACAGATAATATGTAATACAGCCAGTTTCAGTGTAGTAATGGCTCCACTATACTCTCTTGCCTTTTTTTTTTTTTTAAAGAAGCTAAACTGGAAACTGGACATTTGAAATAATTACATCCAAAATGGCACAATAGAAATCACATTCACTTTAATTCTAACAGGGGACTAAATTTACCACTTGGATTCACCTTCAACCCAGAATTCCCTGTGCACACCAGCTTTTCTTTTCTAATTTCCTAATTTCTATAGTAATATTGGAGACCTGTACACAGTTCTGAGAAGACCGTAGAATAGGGACTATAGCTTTGTTAGCTTATCTAATTAAGCATTTAACAAATGGGATAATCATGGAGAGCCTCCGTTTTTTCAGGTGCTTTAGTGTCTTGTTATTGCTAGAAAAAAAAGATTAGAAATGTTTCAACAAATTTTGTATAAATAAGTAGGTTCTACCATTATTAAGTAAATTACTATGTAAATGGGCAAGTCAGTTAAAACCTCCATGGCCCCCAGTTTCCTCATTTAAAAATTAGCTTGATGATTTGGATGATCTTTGAGGTTTTGTTCAGTTCTAGATCTATGATTCTATGAATGTCTATTGGAGTGATACTATAATGGGCACCATGATATATGACAAAGAAATAGAAAAAAGGTGCCTATTTTCCAAAGAGCTTGCTGTTGAAATCCTATTGTTTGAGTATAGCATTGGGACCCACTTTATATAGCTGATTGAGGGGTGAGAGTAGTGACATCATTTGTTCACTGGTTAACTAACAAAGTAGGCTCGAGTTTGTCTAAAGATAAGATCTAGATATCAAGGCAAAACAATACAAGACATTCTCTTTTGACAGAATACCTCTTTAGGCCTATTATGAATAGAGACCAAAACATGGCTAAATGGAAAGACCATTTAATTTGGAAAGAGAAAATCTGGAGTTGAATTCTGACTGCTGCTTACTAAGCAACTCTGCATAAATCTGATCACTTACCTTCTCTGGGCTGCAATATTTTCTCAGGCAATAAATGAGGAGTTTGAAACCATTTGGTCTCAAGGTTCATTACATACATTATAACTCACACATGAACCTTATTGAGGACCCCCAAAGAGCTTTTTAAAAATGTAAGTTATAGCTATTGATAATTACTATTTTTAGAAATTAAAATATCTTAGTTTTGTTATAAAAATAACTTTCATCTCACAAACCCCATGGAAGGATCTTGAAGACTTCATGGGTCCCTAGACCAGACTTTGACAACTATTGGGCCAGATGATCATAGAGATCATTCCCAGCTCACAATTTATGATTTCCTCAACATGGCAACAAATAGTTGATGAGCTACACTAATAGCATGATGCTGCTTCTAACATTTAATAAAAAGTATTAGTCTGCTTTTTATTCCCAATTCTGTTATTCATACTATGGAACATACATAATATAAATGCATCATTCATTTAAAAATTATCTAAAGATGCTAATTGGTATATCATTGTATCAGTTATTTTCTTAATAGTCAATTTCACAATTAGAGGGTTGGGCATCAGTCACAATAAAGCTATCATCAAGATAGAATGCTAGATAGAGTGCCAGGAAAACCTGAGATAAAATCTTTCCTCAGACACTTAACTCTGTGACCCTGGGAAAGTCAGGTGCCTCAGTTTCTTTATATATATATTTTTTATATATAAATATATATATATATAAATTTATATATAAAATGAAGATAATACTATCCTCTATCTCTCAGGGTTGTGAATATTTTTAAAAAATGAGATAATATTTGTAAGGTGCTTTTAAAGTCCTAAAGAAATAATACCTATTAGTGTTATTTTGAATTATTAATGATAGTAAATATTATTATAGAACAACTCCCAATAGTATATAAGCTCTTCAAAGGTGAGAGTAACTATATTTTTGACTTTGGATCACATTTGCATACAGTTTGCATTTAGGGCCTCACATCTCATACTAGCAGGCCTAGGTTTCCCAAAAGTACCATCATTTATCCTAGGAGATAAATCCATTTTGGGGGGAAGTGGGGAAGAGGAGTGCATTTCTCTAACTCATCATTTTAGCTGTTCAGGCCCAACCAGTTCAATTCCACTTACACAAATGGGACGTTCATAATAATGGCATTTTAGATTTTAGATGTTTATTTAGCAAAAATAAATAATAATATCATCTTAAGGACTCATGAAAATGTAGGAATAATAAATACATTACAATTCACACATACACTTAGATCTCACTCTTCCACCAATGTACTTATTTGTGAGAAATCTGTTAGAGAAGCATCTGGGGGAGGAAAAATTGCATGCTCTGGATTGCCTGCTTGGATGTTACTGGTCTTATATAAAGGAACATTCTACAAAACTACTTTTTTTTTTTGCCAACTGTCTGCTTATCTTTAGTGATCTCCAGTTGGCCAAATCTCATTCCATTATGGACTTGATGAAGCAGTTGCAAAATCTCTTTCAACTTACAATTACCCTTAAAAGGGTGTTGAAAAAAATGTTACAGTAGTGAATTGGCAAATGGTTCCCTTTAAACTAAAGAATTGTAAACATTCCAAGGCTGACTTTTTCTGGGCTGTATAGGCAAGAACAAATCAGTATATAAAATGGAGATAATAATAGCACCAGCTAAGTGGCATAGTGGATAGAGTGCCACACCTGGAGTCAGAAAGACTTTTTTTCTTGAGTTCAAATATGGTCTCTGATGCTAACTAGTTGTGTGACTTTGGACATCTCATTTCACCCTGTTTGCCTCAGTTTCCTTATCTGTAAAAGAAGAAAATGGTAAACCAACACATTCCAGCATCTTTACTAAGAAAACCACAATCCAAGGCAATTCTAATAGACTTTGGATAGAAAATGCCATCTTCATCCAGAAAAAGAACTCTGGAGATTGAATGTAAATCAACACATACTATGTTCACTTTTTTTCTTTTTTCTTTCTCTCCCATGATTTTTCCTTTTTGTTCTGATTTTTTTCTCCCAACATGAAAAAAGCAATGCATATTAAAAATAAATAAATAATTTTTTAAAAGAAAACCCCATAAGTCCCAAATGGGGACTTGACTGAACAAAACAATAACAACAATAGCCACTAGGTTGCTGTGATGATTTTTTAAAAATGGTATAATATTTGTAAAGTATCCACTCACCAGGATATAGTGTTATCCAATCAGATTGTAACAAATAGAGCTCACAACAAAACAGTTCAGCTTTGATTTTAATTTTCTGATCAATGATTCTAGTTAGTTTGCCATCTACCAGAACCTTTACCATCCAGTTACATCCCAGCATTTCTTTCTACACAATAGAACAGTCACAAAGCCTATAGTTCCATCCTCCCTATTTTTCCTTCTCAAACAAGAGAAGGCAGCAAGAATAATCGAAGCTTCTGAAAAGTTTCACATCTCCTACTGAAGGACACCAAAGGGCAACAGTTGGAACTGAAGCTCTTTTCCAAGCCAGCTCAAGTCTTGATTCAATTAATCAGTAATTGGAAGCCAAAACTTTCTTGTTACCTGAATATTGCTGATTTCTTCAAACAGCTATGATGGGGGTATTTTCCCACCTTCCCTTCTGGGTCTTTCCTTTCCTACTTAGTTGTTTGGTTATCTTCACCAAATTCCTTAAATCAGAGCATGCTATTATCAAAATTCATCCTTTCCTTTGAGGTTAAAAACTCAGCAAATCTCCACTATGAAATCAAATTCTTATTTAATCATCCCTTAGTCTCCAAACAGATATGTGATTTTTTCATCTTATGAGTTTTATCCTCTTAAGTCTTAAAACAATTACATGCAAATGAGCTGAGGGACCACAATGTTCTGCAGCTCTAACCATTAATCAGTTTTCAAAACAATTTTCTGTTTCAGTCTGTCTTGCAAACATATCTTTATGTTCATCTTTTATCAGTTTTTAAGAAGTAAAAGTTCTTTTTTTCCCTCTTTTAATCTATCAATCTGTTCATATGCAAGCCAAGCATCACCTTACATCCTTTACAAGGTTATTTAAGCCTTTATATTTATACCACAGTCATTTTCTGCCCTAAACTTCTAAAATCCTAGCTGAAGAGTGTATTTCTTTACCCACATTTTAGCAGTTTTTATTAAAACAAAGTTCTTTCCCTCTTCCTTCCTCCACCAAACTGTTCAGCCACAAAAGAAAAGCCTCATATTCTTTACTAATTGATTTTCACTTTTTCTTTACACAAAAGTATTTTTTCTGTTTCTCTCAGCACCAAACTCATCACCCTGAAAGGGCAATGACCAAAGAGACAGTATAGCATTATATTATAACCCCAGCATGAAAAACAGTGATTAACACATAGTAGGTATTTTATAAATTTTTATTAAATGAATTATTGCATGAGTCAACCATTAGAGGACTGATTATCCAATTGTTAAATTATCTCAGTGACTTCCATCTTGTTGATCCTGATATGAGGATCTTGAATAGTTAAAGCTATTTGTACTTGACTTTTCTATTATTAGTGCTCATAACATTTTAGTTTTAGATTTAAAATATTAGCTAGACAAGGAATTTGGGTTAAGCCATAGGGATAAGTTTGGAATAAGAGATAGGTATTGGGGGCTTGCACATTGGAACCTGGCCCAGGCAATGTCTTTCAGAGTTCAGATGCCTCCATGAGTTGCTGGAACCAGATAAGGATGTTTTTAAATTGTTTATTTGGCTTAAGGAGATAACAGTATTCTCAGAAAGTACAGAATATTTTTTAAAGTTATCTTTCCTATACTAGAGGGAAGAAGCAGAGAGTGAAATTTTTAATCTATTTTTTTTAAAAAAAGCAGCTTCTAGATTTATGGGAATAATTTGGTTTTCATGTGTACAACTCACAATTCTTTTCTATAATGCTTTCCCACACACTCTCTCTTTTGGTATATAGTAGAGCAGAAAAGAACACTGGCTTCAGAATCAGGAAGACTCTGGATTTCAATTCTATCTCTGCTTGGGTGACTTAGATAAGCCACTTCCCTCTGAACCTCAGATTCTTCACCTGTAAAATTAGAGGGTTGGATTAACTGATCTCAAAGGTCCCTTCTAACTCCAAATGTATGATCATAGAAGGATCACAATTATGCCATGCAGGAGTTATTAGTCAGCTGAGAAACATTTATTAAGTACCTACTATGTGCCAAGTACTGTGACTAGGAATTAAAAAAAAAAGTAAAAATCCCCTTTCTCATTATGGCCTAATGGGGAGGGAGACAATATGCCAACATCTTATGGACAAACAAGATATATAGAAAATAATCAATAGAGGGAAGTCTCTATTGATTAAGGGGGGTTGGGGAAAAGCTTCTTGAAGAAGGTGGGATTTAGTTAGGACTTCAAAGTCAGAGAAAACAGATAGGGGAAGAACATACCAGTTATGGGGACAAAGGGTGAAAATTTCTGGAGTTGGGAAATAGTTGTCTTGGATCACAAAAGTATAAATAAAACTGGAAAGATAGAAAAGGGCCAGGTTATAAAAGACTTTGAATGCCAAAGAGAAAATTTTATATTTGATCCCAAAGCTGATAGGATGCCACCAGAGTTTATTGAATAGGAGTCTGGAAGAGGGGAAATGAAATGGTCAGACTTGGGTTTTAATAAACCTATTTTGACAGCTGAGAGTGGACTGGAATAGGGAGAGACTTATGGAAGATAACCAACTAGCAACAATTGTAATAGTCAAGGCAGAGGATTATATTCAGAGTAATAGTATCATTTGATGAGGAAATTAAATTGCAGAAAGGTTTAGTATCTTGTTTAGAGCTAAACAGTAATAGAGTTAGGAACTGGAACACAGTTTTTATCACTTCTCATCCAATACTCACTATACCATGTTGTCTTTCTTTACTAAAAGAAATTTTGTTGTAAATTTAAGAAGCCATTCAAAGGAGATTAGATCATAAAATAACAAAATAAAATTTAGTCTTTTTTTAAGCCACTCAGTCTTTAGCTTAAATGTAACAGAGTGATTCATATTTGCTGATTTGCTAAAATGCTGATATTTTTGTATGCAAATATGGTTGGTATTCTCATGCCTATTATTGTGAAGAAGTCAAACAAACTTTTCCCTGTTATATTTTATGTAAATTTGATGTTTTTGATGCCTAAATAATGGACTTACTGCTTCTAGTGTCCAAATTAGGTTTGAGTATTGCATTCAGGGCATTATCTTCCATAGACAATTGGACAAGGAGAAATGGCTTGAACTGTGAATAACGCACTTACTTCATTTACCATATATTGCTACTCTGAGGGTATTTATAGACTGTGATTATGTCTCTTTGAGTCATCTGGTTTCTGGACTACATAAATTTAGATTCCTACATTTCTCACAAGTTTTAGCTACCAGTTTCTATAACATTGCTTTATCCTTTGTTTTCTTCTCCAATTTTAAGTGTTCCTTATGAATTGTGTGTCAAGATCCAGGTGTGTTTCCCTCCCCATTGTTACTCAATCCTAAATACAATCCACCCCCAGAGTCTATATGTCACCTCCCTTATTCTCTTCTGAAATTTTCTTCAATTGAAATTTAGGAACTGGCTTAAGGGCAAACTCAGAGTATTTGTACTTTTCTATTTTTTTATTCATCTCTCTGGTTTTAAATCCTTTCTTACTCAATAGTTGTCCTTTATGTAATGATGATTAAGGAAAATTGAACATTTCTGTTTTCTTATGTTTAAGTTGTAGGGTAAACATAAGTAAAATGTTTAGCTTTTAAGAATTCATTCTCATTCTTATACATACATATGTATTATAGGCATAGGCAGTATTGTTTGGTGGAAAAGAGCTGATCTTAGAACTAACAAATTCTAGGTTCAAATCTTGCTTATGACAAATTTTGATTGTGTGATCTTAGGTAAGTTACTTAACTCCTTTTTCTCCAAACACTTTTCTAAATTGTAGGGAAGGGGTTGATTTGCATTGATGCAAGAGTTCTCTCATTAAAGAGATTTTGTTATTTAGTTATTTCACTTGTAGCTGACTCTTTGCAACCCCATTTAGGTTTTTCTTGGCAAGGAAATGAGTGGTTTGCCATTTTCTTCTTCAACTCATTTTACAGATTAGGAAACAGAGGTAAATAGGATTAAGTGACTTGCTCAGGTTCACACAGTAAGTGTCTAAGGCTGTATTTGAACTCAGGAAGATGAGTCTTCCTGACTTTAAGCCAAGCTCTCCCTGTACTATGGCGTCACCTAGTAGCCACCATCTGAGAGTAAAATCAAAGATGTCATTCCAGTCACTATCCATATATTACATAACACATATTTATCTCTATATTTAGCCTCCAGTTTATGATTTAAAATGCATTAAATTTTGACTTGATTTTATTATATTCAGTTAACTGCTATGGTACAGGCTTTACCTATTAATAATTAAATGGCACCAATTTTCTGCTCTTCTTTCTTGCAAAGTGTGGTGCCTCATTTATTCCCCTTCTCCACTTGGAGGATTTGCCAATCAGACATATACAGTATTTCTCCATCAACTCATCAGTGAAGCTTCCTAGGATTTCTCACATGGCTGCTTGTGAATCTTGTGATATTATATTTAGCAGTGGATAAAAAGGACATCTGAATAATGATATTTTCAAGGAATCAGCTTTATGTAGAAATAATCATTATAAGAAAAGGAGTAATGGGCAGAAATATCGATTTTTCTGAAAAATTTCTTTGGATTTTGACAATTATTAGACCTTCATTTCCTCAATAAGTGATAATGTATAGTGAGCAGATCCTAGAATCAGAAGAAAACCTGAGCTCTAGTTTCATTTCTGACATATACTGACTCTGTGATTCTGGACACATCACTTAATCATTGAGTATCTTGAGTACTGTTCTTGGATTATAAATTACAGAATAGGTACTATCTGCATTGATTAGGGGCATTTTCTGAGAGTACTCTATACTAATGAAATTGCATCTGGTCCAAAACAAAACAAAACAAATAAACCTAAAAACCAAAAAGTACTCAAATATGGACCTGGCTTAGATAGGGAGCCAGTCTAACTATAGCCTATTAATGTCAGTCAGTAAATTAACCTTTTTTTTTTTAAGTGGTGAGTTATTATGAACTTTGTAACACTAATTCCAATTTTCTGAAAAGTCCCATCTATGCCAAATGTAGTATTCAGCTCTCTTTTTTATGTTCTAATACTTGTTCTTGCTTTTCTAACTATTTTCTAGAGCCTCATACATGGCATAGAGATGAGTCAAGTGCTAGATTGTTAGGAAAATGTGGGTTCAAATTTTACCTCTGATATTTACTGACTGAGTAAATGTAGGCAAGTTATTTAACCTTTATATCTCTCAAACGATTCCCAAGGACATATCTCCTAAATCAAAGGTAGGTGTTCCCATATATCTGTATGATAACAAATCCAGTGTCTTGGAGAGACTAGGATGTCATCTTCCATTAAAAATCTTCAGTTCTGGAATCTCACAGACTGAATTCAGTCCTGGAAGAGTTTGGTCTCTAAAGAGAAGAATCTATACTAAGGCTTCTTTAATTTTTGTACTCTTTTTTGCCCTAGAAATTTTTATATGACCCTAGGTATATAGATATTTAAAACAGATACAGAAATCAAACATTACTGATAATAAATCATAATTTCACAACTCCCACATTCATTTACAAGATGTCATATGAGATTGCAAACCACATTAAGAAGCTATGCTCTATACAACTTGGAAGCCTTGGTTCAAGTCTAGGGTCTCTTTTAAAGGGATTAGATTATATACTCAATATAAAAGGTAGATTATTTAAAAAAATAAAAAAGAACCCATCCCCCAAATCAATTAATTTAACTTACCCCCCTTTTAATCTAGCCAATAAAAGCTAAAACATTAAAAATGAGCATCTCAAAGAAAAGATAGATTATATATAGAATAGCCATTTTTTTCTCTACACAAAAAATGCTTAAAACATAAAAGATTCATAAACACATTGGCAAAAACTTAAAACATAAACCAGTAGCCCCTAATTTTTATCATACCCTTTTAGGAGATAAATAAAAAAGTGGAAACATAAAATATTTAGTGCAACTGTTGAAGAGCAACCTCACCTTCCCTTCGTTCTGCACTGTCCAAACAATTCCCTCAAAGCCTATTATTTTCTAGTTAGCTAGAACGTGAATTGATCTCACCTCCTTATGGGTGGTCATTTTCTCTGAGAAGGGCAAAGTTGCAGAAAACTCTTACTGCCAATCAACTCTGACTAACAAACTCAGGAACTCCTGGGGTAAGTCCATCCTTCTTAATAGCTATTAAGCCAACTGTGCTCAGAGAAAGAAATACAAACAAGAAGCAGCAGGTCCAAAGGCTGGGCTCAATCTCTCCTTGACCACACAGGTACTTGCTGCCATGTGAGAATCACCAGCATACCTGCAGCAGCAGAAAAGGGAAGGCTAAGAGAGAGAGGCTTACAGAGGCACAAAGTTACTCTTTTTTAGGTCTGCTAAGTAGGCTGCTCTCCAGTTCTCTTTAATGAAGCCCCCTTACAGTTGGGAGTCAATCAGAAACTCTAGTCCTGTGTATTCTTTAGAAAGAGTCAGAAATTTTAGTCCTCTCTTTCTGTTCAGCCAAATTCCATTGAATTACTTCTGTTATATTCACAAAACTATAAGAATTGCCTTCACATGTCCGGCATAACAATTTTATATCAATATGATTGTCCCATTCAAGTGGAAAACACTGTGACCTAAGTGGGGAGGAGTGTGCCAGGGAGAAAAGAGGAAAGTGCTTTTATCATTGTTTATATTAATTAGTGAGAGACCATACAGACAGCAGAACATGCTGCAGAAGCAAGATACAAATAGCTTGGGGATTGCAAGAATTGGAAAACAGTGTTTGATCAAAGATACCTGTTAGAAGGAAAAGAGTGAAGTTTAAAAATAAGAGTGAAATAAAGAATAAGCCTTGAAATTTGGGATTAAAAGATTAAGGATGATAAGGGCTCCAGGATTTTAGTAAAAGAGAGATTGTGCTAAGTGAGATAATATTTTGCCAGTGATGTTTTGAAGTAAGTTAATAAGATCATGGATATCCATCTGGAAAAGACCTCAGAGTTCACCCAGGTCAATTACCACTCTTTAAGAAATTGTAAACTGAAGCCCAGATTTTGTTATGGTCACAAAGAAGTACAAGAGCTTAAATGGACCCAGATCCTCTGGCTCCAAATCTAGGACCCTGTCTCTTGTACCAAACCTGTAGAATTTCTTCACCTCAATGTTCCATCTATAAAGTTGTAATAATAATAGCACTCAACTCAAAGGGTTTTCTGTGAAGATTAACATATTTAAAGTGCTTTGCTGAACTTCGCAACTAGTCAGTACAGTGGATAAAGCACCAGACTTAGAATTGGGGAGATCTGAATTCAAATTTGTCCTTGAACACTTACTAACTTTGTGAACCTGGGCAAGTCACTTAACCAACCACCTTCAATTCTGTTTGCCTCAGTTTCTTCATCTGCAAAAAAATGGAGATAGGATAATAATAGCACCTATCTCCCAAGGTTGTACTGAAGATTAAAAAAAAGAGAGATTATTTGTAAAGACTTTATAAACCTTAAAGCCCTATAATAGATGATAGTTATTGTTATCATCATTATTATTATAAGCTTCTAGGTCTCATAAAAATGTCAGTCGTGATATTTATTACTGCCTCCACCTTGTTCAGTTCCACTATAATCACTATTACAGACCTTATTTTTTTTACCAGCTCAATTTTATTTCTCAGGCCTGTATCTCTGGCTATCATACTTGCTTGTTACACTACAGTTTTGTGTCCTTTCTTACCCTGGCCCTGGAAGTTCTGAATTAGTGCTATTTGAGGACTGTAGGGAGAGAGGAAAAGGAACATGTTGATCATCAGTTTCTTTTATCCATTTTCGCTCCCTAGGATATATATTTTCTAAATGGGTGATTTTTGTGGTAATTCAGCAGCCAAACTAGAGGGAGAAAGAAAAGAGTACAAGGACAAACTAAAATATTCTCATGAGATTTATTGAAAAGCTACTCTTGACATTGAACCAAAGCCTCAGCAGAATCAGGGAATGTTGCCATTTTTCAAGTCTGTGTCTTGAGGTGGATCTCCACTAGCTAATGGGGTGACTTTGGTGTCAGACCTATGAGAGTGAGAAGTGAGAAAATCCAGAAGCAACAGAAAAGACTCAATCTCTGCTAAGTTATAGTGAATCTTAAGCAGTTTTCTTTAATTATCAGAGTCCCTAGAGTAGCAACTGGGAAAACAAGGTGTTACTTGTTCCCTACACTCCCAGCTCTCCACTTTGGGATCTCAGCATTGTAACTGATTGAGGGGATGAAAGAGGGAAAAGAGTCTGACATTCTGTGGTCGACTGCAAATTTATTGAACTTGTTCTGATAAAGATAGAGGTCCCTGCTCTCTTGACCTGATTTGGGCTCTGTGAAACATTAATCTCTCCATTTCCCAGCCTCCAACACACAAATGGTCATTAGTTCCTAAGTGAGTGCTTGGTAAAACGAGGGGGCTGAACTGGATGGTCTACGAATTCCTTTTCCAGTTCCAGATCTTTGCTCCTGTGGGGGGAAAGGACAAAGGTGCCATTAAGCTTATTTGTGCTTTGGATTTCTGACTTAATGTCTCTGAGACAATCTTTAGACTCACAGAGTTTCTTAATCATGGACCCTTTAATTTATGAACACTCTTTTAGGGTAATGTTTTTAAATATATAAAATAAAATGCATGGGATTACAAAGTAAAGCAATTATATTGAAATGCAATTGTCATTACATTTTTGTTGTTTTAATCTTTAATAACTTTTTATTTTCAAAATACATGCAAAGATGGTTTTCAACATTCACTCTCATAGAACCTTGTGTTTTTTTTTTCCTGTTTTCTCCCTCCCCGAACAACCTCCTCCCATAGACAGCAAGTAATCCAATATAGGTTAACATGTGCAATTCTACTAAACGTATTTCCCATTTATCATGCTGCATAAGAAAAATCAGATCAAAACAGAAAAAAATGAGAAAGAAAAAAAACCAAGTAAATAACAACAGCAAAAAATGTGAAAATACTATGTTGTAATCCATATTGAGTCCCTATAGCCCTTTCTCTGGATGCAGATGACTCTCTCCAACAAGTCTATTGGAATTATCCTGAATTACCTCCTTGTTGAAAAGAACCAAATCGGTCACAATCAATCACTACATGATCTTGATCAACCTGTTTTTGTTTTTTTTTTAAATCAACAGTTCACAGACCCCAGATTCAGAGTGCCTGGTCCAGACTGTGATATTGATACAATAAACACGTTCAGAGTTACTTGGGTTCTTTTGCATCTGTAAGTTGGGTCAGCTACATGGTACAGCTCCCTGATAGTTTTAGGTTTATACTACTTTAATAATAAAAGATGCTCCAAGTGAGTGACATCACTTCCTGAAGTGAACAGATTAATTTGGTGGATTTTTTTCTCTTCCTCCATTGTTAACCATATGAAAACCACTAGCAGGTAGGAAGGCCTGGAATAAAATCCTACCTAAAACCTAGTTCTGTGAAATAGCAAGATCTTTAAACTCCTATGTGATTTTAAGCAAATCATTCAACTCTAGCATCTACCTCACAGAGTTATGACAAGAACCAAGTGAGTGAACATTTGTTAATTAATTAATATCATATTGCTTGCCTTCTCAATGGGTTGGGAAAGAGGTAAGTGTGAGGGGGAGAATTTGGAACTAGTACTTCACAAACCTCAGGGCTCTGTAGAAATACTATTTTTATTAGTTCACTATCACCCAATTCTACTTATTCTCTGTGCAATTGTACAGCTGAATTTTTGCTAAGTTCTGAAATCTTCTTTAGGTCTAATTTCTATTAGGGGATATCTATTCCAGCCCTGCCAAGGGCCAGGACCCTCAAAGAACAGGATTGACTGTCTATGGGAAAGAGCCAAAAATGGCTCAAAGACTTTGACTGCAGGTGAATTGGAGTAGTAGAAAGGGCATTGGATTTGGAATTAGTGAGACATAGGTGCAATTCCCACCTTTGACATTTAACTCTCTTTATGACCTTGGACAAGATATTTCATCTCTCTATGCCAAAATTTTCTCATCTATAAAGTGATGAACTTGGGGACTTTCTAAGGTTTGTTCTAGAGTTAATTCTCTGAGCTTATGATCAACAAAAAAGAGGAAAGGAAAGGGGAGCTGTTTCAATTAATTAATAGTTGATAAGATATATAGAAAAACTGAGTTCAAATCCAGGCCTCTGATACTGACTGATTCTATGGTTCTGGTCGTTTAATCTCTACCTTAGTTTTCTCATCTGAAAAAATCAGGCTAACAATAGCACTTACCTCCCAGGGTTGTGGCAAGGATAAAATGAGATGATATTTGTTAAGTGCTTTATGAATGCTAGACATTTTGAGGGAAGGTGATGACTTTGGTTTGAGACATGTTGAGTTGGAGATGTCAGAATGGTACTTTAGATAGTTGCAAATGTAGGTCTGGTGCTCTGGGGTCAGAAACAGAGCCACAGATTTAGGTGTCATTCTCTTAAAGGTGATAATTGAAGAAGTGGGAGTAGATGAGATCACTTAGGAAACACATCTTAATGATTTGCTCCAGCAACATTTGACAGTCTGAGGGTGGGAGCAAACTGTTGTGACCTCAGGTTAAGAATGAGCATTACAGGTATGCCTGAAGTCTAAGAAAGTGAGCAATCATGGGTAGTATTAACTTGACTAAGAATGGAGTCATCAAATGTGAGACAGGTTAGTTAATCTAGAAAAGGGCAGGAATTGTGAGGGAGGAGGGAAGGGGTCTTGCTCACAGTTGAAGTCAAGGGCAGATTCACTGTGGGGAAAGGAATGGAGAGATGGAAGACAAAGGACTTCTTCTGGCCAATCTCATGACAGTTTTAGGTTTATTAAAGTAACTTTAATGAAAAGCACTCCAAGCAAGTGACATTATTTCCTGAAGTGAACAGATTAATTTGGTGGATTTTTTTTCCTTCCTCCATTGTTACCTATATAAGACTATTTAGACTAGAGGTTCTTAACCTTTTTTGTGTCATCAATTCATTTAGCATTAAAACCTATGAACCTCTTCTCAGGACGATGTTTTTAAATAAAACAAAATACATAGGCTTACAAGGGAAACCCATTGTTGAAACTGGATCCCACAGATACCAGTTAAGAATTCTTGATATAGAGATGAAAATGTCCTTAGAGATCATCTAATTTAATCCTCTCATTTTTCAGCTAGGGAAACTGAGGTTCAGAGAAACTAAATGATTCATCAATCACTGAATCAGTCGGCTAGTCAACAAACATTTGTTAAAAATTTTCTGTTACTGACATTGTGTTGATATAAAAATATGACTATATCTTTATATATATATAAATAATATATAAAAACATAAGTGTAAATATATAAATGTGGTATACATACAATATAACATAAACCTATAAATATAATATACATAGATATAAAATATTACACAAATATAGAAATATAAAGAAAGGTCAAAAAGAATGTCCCTATCCTCAATGAGATAATATCTGATGGGTAAGAAAATGTAAACAGAATAGAAAGAAGGTAATCTCTTTGGGAAAGTCACTGACAGCTGTAGGGACTGGAAAAAGCTTCCCAGGGACTTGAACTGAGTTTTGGAAGAAGACAAAGAAACTAAAGGCAGAGGCATAGAAAGAGAGCATTCAGGAGATGGGGGTATAGCCTTGCAAAGGCACAAAGCTAAAGATGGGCTGGGCTGTTGTGTGCCAGAAACTTCAAGTAAACTAGGTTAGCTGGATTATAGTTGGAAGAGAATTGCAGCACAGCTTTTTTTTGCTTTTAAATTTAGTGTTATTTCCATCACATCATGGTTCCTTTTCTAACTCAGATTTACATTGTTTTGCAAAGTGTTTTGTTTTGCTAGAGCTGTGGTTTCATCAGTATAGGAAAAGTGCCAGTATGGAAAATCACTTTGCCAATGCATATTTGCAACTAATTCTCAGTGACCTACACAACTGAGGGGTTAAGTGATTTGCCCAGACTCACTTAGCCAGTTTGGGTCCAGAATAGGATTCTAACCTAAAGTCTTCCAGGTCCAGTTTTCTATCTCCTAAGCTTATTGCTTCTTTGAGACTTCTAAAGGATCATTTCTCAAAAGAACATTATAGATAATGAAAATGTTATTATTCTCATCTTATAGAAGAAGAAACATTGATCCAGAGGTTAAATGATTTGTCTACCTGTAAAAAATAAATAAATAAGATTCCTATTAGAAATCTGACCTAAAGAAGATTTTAGAATTTAGCAAAAAACTCAATTGTATAATTGCAAATAGAATGATTAAAGTTAGAATGGTAGGATTGGATGATAGTAAACTAATAAAAATAGCTAGTATTTCTGTAAGTTCTTCACAAATATTTGCTCATTTTATTCTTGCCAACTCCTGCGAGGTGGGTGCTATTATGTACAGTTGAGGAAACAGATGCAAGTGGCTGGTAAATGAATTGTCTCCTATTAGAAATCTGATCTAAAGAAGATTTTAGAATTTAGCAAAAAGCTCAATTGTACAATTGCAAATAGAATAATTAAAGCTAGAATGGTAGGATTGGATGACAATACACTAATAAAAATAGCTAGTATTTCTGTAAGTTCTTCACAAGTATTTGCTCATTTTATTCTTGCCAAACCCTGCGAGGTGGGTGTTATTATAATTCCTATTTTATGGTTGAGAAAACAGATGCAAGTGGATGTTAAATGACTCGCCCAAAGTAACATATTGATTTTTTTTGCTTTGGCTGAGGTGACTTTGCACAAGTTATATCACTTATATGCCTCAGTTTCCTCAGCTGTAAAAATGACAGTGGTCCTATGAGATGATCTTTATTCTTGTTCAGTAACTTTTACAAAATGCGATGAAGTTGCTACACTGGAATTTGAGCAATTCCAGCAAAATCCTGAAGGGGGTGCCCACCACCCATCACTGAAGAGAGCCTACATTTCCCATCAAGCACGTGAACTATTATATAAGAACTGGGCTAACCCCTGGGGTTTTGCTGCATTTTGCTAATGATTTTCAGTTTCACAGTACCTTGTGCTTTTCCCCCACCCCATCCCATTTTTATTTTAATTGATACTCATTAATGCTGTTCAATTTTAAGTATGTTTGCAGCATACCTCTGGCTTTGTTGCATAGAAAGGAGAGAGCTGGGGGAGGGAAGAAAAATATTATCTTTTTTAAAACACCAGATCACATTCAGGGTGAGGTATTGGACAGGGGGTGATGGATGATGCTGGAGAATTGAGGGTGGGAGTCTATTAGGATGATTTGGACATTTTGATGCAAGATGTTGCTAGCTCGTTAAAAGAAAAAAAGTCCCCAGAAAAATCAGCTATAATAAGTCTTGTGTTACTGCACAACAAAACACACAATAGTGTGTGTGTGTGTGTGTGTGTGTGTGTGTGTGTGTGCATGTAGGACATTTAACTTGTTGGAGGTAATGGGATGCTGCTGGATTCAGCTGACAACTTACTGAATTTGGGACTATTGCTTTTGACAGAGGATGCCATTCTAAGGCTTTGCCATTGAATCTGGAGTGTCAGGTTTAAGGACACATACTATAACTAGATCTTGGACCCTTTTCCGTTGGATTCACGGCCCCCAGAGCAGGAAGCACAATTTTCATAGGATGTGTACACATCCATAGGAGAAAGCTGGCTTCCTGACTATGGGACAGGGTCCAGGAGCAGGCAGTTCAGACAGAAATGTGTCAAATCTGCAAGCTCATTAAAAATCCTATTAAAAAGGATGGCATATAAGATACTTGAAAGCCTATGACAGCTCCGACAATTTAAGAATATCTTATGAGCTTTTGTACTTCAGTATTCATTAAATAGCACTTAGTTACTATAGTAACTGTCCCTTCCTGGTATTTATGAGCTGCAGGGCCAGCTCTGGAGATTCTGGCTCATACATGCACACATAAACACACAGATAACCCAGCATGCTGCGTGCACTGCCCTAATGAAGATTTCTTGCTGAGATGTATTCTGTTGAGTAGGCACATTTTACCCTCAGTTACTATATTTTTTCAACTCACTTGTTTCAGGCTTTGACCTTGAATTCTACAACCTTGACGGTGCCTGCTGTTATTCTCCTTTCCTTTCCCATTGAAAATATTGACGATTCTCCAAAATATATGCATAGAATCAGTGAATTAGAAAGGAGATTCTGAAAAGAGGAATGGATTCTTCTGTTTAGCTCTAAATCTTTGTGGAGACTATATATTACTCTAGGAGTTGAAACAAGAAGAAGCAAGATTGTCTCCTCTCCTTAGGGATGGGGAGAGGGGTTTAGGGAACAACAAAAAGCAAGAACTTGCAGCCATATCAATGTGGCCTTTGGGGAAGAGGGGTAGGTTTGTCTCCCTCTGATCAGTCTGTCATAAATTGACAGGAATAAGCAAAGAGATTTATGATTATTCATTTTGTATCACTGGTTACAAAACTTACTGCACCTACTATATTTTCTAAAAAAAAAATAAAATTCATTAATCTGTTTTCAGAGAGAGGCAAAGTAGCGCAATGTATACAAGAAGCCTGAGAGCTAAGAATACCTTGGTTGAAGTCTAACTTCTGACACATATTGGTGGTGAGACCCTGAGCAAGTCACTTAAACTCTCATTGCTATAGGAAATAATATTTTAAGCTGCAAAAAAGGCACAGATTCAAATGGGTAAAGGGAGTTTCCTTGTGCAGATAATCACAGGTCTGGTACAGAAAAAAAGAATATAAGATCTATCAGAAGATAATGAAAGGAAGAGAAGGAAGAAAAGGAGGAGGAGAAGGAAGACAGTGACAGAGAAACAGAAAGAGAGGGAAAGAGAGAAACAAAGAGAAAGAGAGGAACAGAGAGACAGAGACTGAGAGAGAGGCACAGAGAGACACAGAAATATAGAGGCAGAGAAACAGAGAGACAGACAGAGAGCCTTAGAGAGAGACAGAGACAGAAACAGAGAAATGGAGACAGACAGACAGCCTTAGAGAGAGACAGAGACAGAAACAGAGAAACAGAGACAGACAGACAGACAGAGAGCCTTAGAGAGAGACAGAGACAGAAACAGAGAAACAGAGACAAACAGAGAGCCTTAGAGAGAGACAGAGACAGAAACAGAGAAACAGAGACAGAGAGCCTTAGAGAGAGACAGAGACAGAAACAGAGACAGAGACAGACAGAGAGCCTTAGAGAGAGACAGAGACAGAAACAGAGAAACAGAGATAGACAGAGAGCCTTAGAGAGAGAGAGAGACAGAAACAGAGACAGAGACAGACAGAGAGCCTTAGAGAGAGACAGAGACAGAAACAGAGACAGAGAGTCAAACAGAGATAAGAAACAGAAAAATAGATTCAGAGAGATGGAGACAAGAAGAGAGAGTAACAGAAACAGAGGGAGACTCAGAGACAGAGACAGAGACAAAGAAACAGAATCACAGACAGAGACATAGAAAGAGTAAGAGCAAGAAAAAGAGAGAGAGAGAAAGAGAGAGAGAGAGATTCAGAGACACAAAGAGAAATTATTTACTAAACAATTACCATGTGTCCTATATTATGCTATACCCTAGAAATAAAAACAGAAGCAAACTAGACAGCCTCTACCCTCAAAGAGCTGTTATTTTAATGGTGAAAGATAGCACACATAAGGAGAGTGGAAAATAAAAATGGGGCAAGGTAGCAAGCAAGGAGAAGGAAAAGAAAAGACTCCAAGAGTGAGTTTAGACATTAGATGAAATACATTGTGAAGTCTGTCTGGGATCCTTCCTTAAATGATAGTCTCATGGACAGAGTCAGTAATAATAATAGCTATTTTTAAGCTAATACCTAGAACTCTAAGTTTTTCAAAGCAAAAAAAAATATTATCTCATTTTATCCTCCCCATTCCAAGAGGTAGGTGCTGTTATTATGCCCAATTTACAGATGGCAGAACTGAGGCAGACACAGGTTAAGTGACTTCTCCAGGATCACAAAGCTAGCATATAAAGTCACATTTGAACTTAGAATTATCATGACTCCTGATCCAGTGATCTATCCACTATACCATTTATCTGCCTTTCCAATCAGGAGGGCAAGGTCTTAGGGTTGGAATTTCTTCTACAGTAGCAAGGAAACATCCTCAACCCTGAGGATGGAGTCCCCAGTAGATCAATTATTGATTGCAACCCTTTCATTTTAAAGATAAGTAAACTTGAGAATTGAGGTGACTTTTCCAAGACCACCAGAGAACTGGGCTGTTTATAAAATTCTGAATCCTGCCATGAGTTTTGGAGAGTCTATCTGAAAGTCTTGTGTTGAATAAGCGGTTTTTTGATAAAGATTCCATGATGCATAATTGTGTGTCCAGACCCCAGTGCAACTGTTGATGTTTTGAAATATGGCCACCACAAGGGTGAAGCTCTAAATTCTACCTAGAGGTAGCAGAAACCCTCACTGTGGGTTGGAGTAACCAGTTCTGCCTCTAATGATTACATCTCCTCCTCCTCTCCCTCCTTCTCTCCCTCCTCCTCTCCCTCCTCCTCTTCCTCCTCCTCCTCCTCCTCCAACTATCACCCTAGACTGCCTTTTAATAGATAATTCAGCATTATTTGGTCTGGGAGCCTCCTTTCTAGTTCATTCACTGACCAGACAAAATTTGTGTGTGTGTGTGGGGGGGTTGAAACTGTACCATTTGTGACCCATCTTTTCTCTTCTCTCACTGGCACATTTAAATTACAGCATCTTCCTCTGTCTTACTGTGGACACAGAACACCTCCTTCCTCTCACCATTTTGCTTCACAACCACTTCCTGGCCCCCAGTATGAGTGCATAGACTCTGCCTTCTTTCTTTCTTCACATTATATCTATTTACAATTGAACCTTATTTTTCAATATATGCAGGTTCTGCTGACACTTTTAAGCCGTATTCAAAATACTCTCCAGGAGCTTTGCTAAGAGATTGCATGGCTGATTTTGTTTTGTTTTGTTTAAGTTCTTTTGTATTTTTGTTTGTTTATTTTTGCTTTGTTCTTTAGGTTACAAAAGAGAGAAACTGAGTCTCAGGGATTTAACTAGCTTATTAATAATTTAACCTTTGCCAAAATAAAGCAAAAAATTATTTTAATATAAGAGATCATACAAAAAGCAAGCTTTGGGGTTTTTCAGAGTATGGGCCTAGGTTAATGAAGGTTCCTGGTTAGACCTAGCTAAGCTAACTGTATTCTTGGCTTCAAGCCAGGGTACCCATTTCATGTCTCTTTCTCTTTTAGTTAGAGAAAAAAACAACAACTCTGTGACTTCTCTCCTTTCTGAGAAAAGCGGATGACAGAGATGTATTGCATTGCTAGTGGCTAGTGAGCTCAGACAGAACACAGCACTAATACAGGCAGAATCATGGGGTTTGAACTCCAGTGGCTGGCTAGCTTTGCTCTGTAAACCCATACTCCTAATACTGAAAAACATTTCAATAATTTGGGGATAGAGAGAAAGAAGCAGAAGGGAAGACACATTTGTATTAAGTACTTATTGTATGCCTGGCACTTTACAAATATTATTTCATGTGATCCACATAATAACCCTGGGAGGTCAGTGCTTTAAAACATTAGCTTCACCTTAGAGTTGAAGAAACTGAGATAGACAAAAATGAAGTGACTTGCCCAGGATCACACAGCTTATAAGTGTCCCAGGTTTTATTTAACTAGTCTTCTAGTTAAAGGCAAGTGATACAGCTGTTTCTTGAGTGCATCTAAAGTTCTTGAGTTCATCTAAAGCCAGTGCCATAACTAGCAAAATAACTCAGTGCCCATGTCCTTGACCTTATAGTATGAGCTTATATATTTACTTATTCATTCACTAAATAAAGAGGTTCTAAAAGGTTTAATTGTTGTGTTAAGTTTTAATAGTACTAAGGTATTTGGAACCCCCTGTATTTTTTAGTTACTCTTAGAAAGGCACTGAGTAATAGGTATTTCAGGGAATACAAAAATGAATAAGACTTGGACACTGTTCTTGAGGATCTTATAAGCATATAAGGTTACAGTTAAAAATAAAAAAAGTAGACAAATAACTCTGAAAGCCAAAATATATTAGGTATTGTAAAAAAAAGAGGGGGGAAGCAGGTTTCATGAAACACAGAAAGGGTGACTACCCATCAAGAATGTTGTAAAGATTTCTGCATTAGCTAGGAAGATGGACTAAATGACTTCCAATGTCAAAATATGATAAAGATGATATTTAATCTGGGACTTATTGGATGAATAGGTTTTGATTGGATAGAGATTCTGAGGTGGGGTAGAGTAAGTCTAAAAATTTTTAAGAGGAGTAAATAGTTTAAATCATAAAGTATGGATATAAAATTCAGGTGGAGTTTGAGGGAATGAGACAATAATAGAAACATTTGAATGGAACATTAAATGGGAACATGGTGGTGTGGCTAGAAAGGTAGATTGGAACTAGATCATGTAAATCTTTGAATGCCAGAGGTAAAGAATTTGTGTTTTGTTTTTTAATGAAGAGGTAATTATTAAAGATTTTTCAGTGAAGGAAAGACCTGATCAGAGATGTGCATTAGGAAAATTAATCCAGAAATAAGCTTTGAGAGTTTGATGAAAGGAAAAACTGGAGACAGAAAGACTAGTCAAGAGATCTTCAAAACAGTTCAAACAATAAGAGATAATGAAGGCTGGATAGATAGTGGTAGTTAAAATGTCAGAGAACAGATTCTAGAGATATGATCAAGATGAACTTTCATAAAACTTGTAACTGATTGGAAATGATGTGTCCTGCTTGAATGAGTCCTGTCCAGAGTGAAGTAGGAGTCAAAAAAGACACCAAGTTTTTGAGTCTGGATGATCAGATCATGGAAGGCCCATTAATAGAAGTAAGATGTCAGGAGGAAGAAAAATAGTGGGGGTAGGTGGGTGGGAAGAGGGTGGATCATTTCTGTTTTGGACATGTTGAATTTAAGGTTCTACTAGTATAACCAGATGGATCTGTTCAGTAAGCAGCTAGAAATATAACAGAAGTTGAAAGAAAGGTAAGGGCAAAGATTTAGTAGTTCATAAATGAAGAGATGATAGGTTGACCTCCTCTCTTTTGACTTTCTGGGTCTGTTGAAAAGATCTCATCTGCTAAAGTTGAGGTCCTGGCAAATGTTTCCTTTCTCTTTAGACTTTATTAAATTACGTATAGCAACTGAGAATGGTGCCAATTGCTTTTACTATTTGTAAAATGTTCTTTAAAAATGTTGACCTTTTTGCTTAGAATAACAGCATTATTGTATTTTAGAACAAGAAGTGACTGTCATCTAGTCCCATCCTGCATCCAATTCCAGAATTCATGCCACAAAAATCTCTGACAAATGGACACCCAAAGTCAAACTTTCTCACTTACTTATAGCTTCATAAGACAGTCTGTATTATTGTTGGAAATCTCTTCCATTTCTTCTTCTTCTTCTTTTTTCTTTTTTGCTGAGGTAATTGGGGTTAAGTGACTTGCCCAGGGTCACACAGTATTAAGTGTCTGAGACCACATTTGAACTCAGGTCCTCCTGACTTCAGGGCTGGTACTCTATCCCCTGTGACACCTAGCTGCCCCATCTCTTCCATTTCTTGACCTAAAATCTAAATTCCTAAAATGACCTTCTATTGGTATAAGTTCTGTTCTCTGGGACTACCTACACAGGATAAGCTGACTCCTTCTGATCTCCATTTAAGTATCTCAAGGTGGCTCTAATATCTCCTGTTTCTTGCCCTTGTTCAGGTTCTATTCTGATGCTTTTTCCTGCTATAAATATAATACTGGGTCTTGAATGATATGCCAAAAGAGTGCAAGTCCTGGCAATTTCTATTAAGGCAAAAGGACTTCCAAAATGGACTTGACTTTAATCCATGGGTTTTGTTGAAAATTGGGCACTAAATGATTTTTTCTTGCTTCAGCAACATGTAAAATAGATAAAAGTTGAAAATTACTCTGTTTTATGTGTTCCTCTCTTTTGACAGTAATGGTGGTGATTTAGGCTAAAAAGGGCAAAGGATGATAAGAATATTATGAATTTTAGTATATCTACAAATATTAATTGAAAGGTAGATGCTCTTAACCTGAGATCTTGCCCTTTTCGAGGAATTGAATCATATCCATGTTCCTGTAAATGATACTAGAAAACATCAAGAAATTGTATTGAAAAAGAAGACTATTTGGAGTTGGTGGAATTGGTTTCATCTTGCATCATTTCATGGATTTCCCACTTTGTGAGGAAATTCATCAACATGAAGATATCTTTAGTGAAATCAGTCTCAGAATTTATTTAAGTTGTTTTTCAGTAAACAGACATGGTTGTGGACTTGAAGCTTTTCTAGTTTAGTAGGCCTTGCTAAAATTTGTTATATTGTCAAAGGCTTAAAGAACCCAGGGTCACCTCCATAGCACAACGAGACACTGGAATAAAACTTCAGGGGAAAGATTTTCTAGTCATTTGTCAAATGTATGTTTCTTCCATCTTATTGTTTTTGGTTCATTTTCCCAGTCTGTTGAGATCTTTTAAAACCTAATTCTCTCTTCCAGTATGTAAGCTTTCAATTCCAGTCATGAATTCAATAAGCATGTTTATATCAGAATGAGTCAGGCAAAACCTTTTACAAGGCCTTAAGACAGCCAGCAGGTAGAATGAGGGGGATGAACTGTTAGGACAGATCATCAGAAAACAGTATCTCCAGGCTGGTGCCTGAAGTGAAAATTTGAGCACTTCTGACTAAATCCATCCTACCCCTCTTCTACCCACCATATTGACTCTCAACATGGTCCTATACCCTCTCTCATTTTCTTGACCCAAAAGCCTTTTAGATTCTGGAGAGCTGAATTTTGTTCCACCCTTCACTTAGGTCACTCCTTTCTCCATAAATCTTGTCTTAGTCCTTACTTCCTCCTCATTCTTTTGGTTTTCTTCAGAGCTGGCTATCACAATTTAAGAAGGATGTTGATGAGCTGGAGAACACTTTAGTCCAAGTCATCTGAGAAATAGTTGAAAGAACTAGAGATTTATCACCAGGAGAAGACTTAGGTAGACATCTGAAGTCAATCAATCAACTAACTGAATAATGAGTATTTATTAAGCACTTATGTGCCAAACACTATGCTTAGTGCTGGGATATAAATTCAAAAGTTAAAAGACTCAGCAAAGGAAACTAAGGAAACAGATTTGAACCAATAGGAGGAGAATTAAGAAAAGTCAGTACCTTTCTAGAATTTGTATTCTGAAGGGGGAGAATTAGGCATATACAAAATATAGGTAGAATAAACACAAGGTGGTTTAAGAAAGGGATGTACCAGCAGCTAGGGATATCAGGAAAGGTTTTGTGAAGAGGGTAAGCTGATCTTGAGGAAACCAGGAATTCAAAGGAGGTAAGATAAGGATGGTTCCTCCAAGTATCTGGGATAGTCGCTGAAAAGGCTTGTAGGTAAGAAATGGAATGTCATATGTGAAGAACAGCAAATAAATTAGTCTGGCTGGGTCATGGAGTTTAAGGAAAGAAATAAGTATAAGCAAACTGGTCAGATAGGAAGGGCCAAGTTGTAAAGAGAGTGACTTGTCAGAAGAGATTTTATTTGATCTTAGATCTAATTTGGAGCTACTGGAGCTTCCTGAGTGGGTGTGTTGTGGTGGGACTAGATTTGTACTTCAGGAAAATCACTTTGGAAACTGTGTAAAAGTTGGAGAAAATTGAAGAAAGGCTTGAGTCAAGGAGACTATTGTAATAGTACAGACCAGAAAGGATAAGTACAGTGATGAGTGTGTAACTAGAAATGTATCCCAAGAGATACTGTGCAGAAACAGCAATATTGTTTTAAGAACAACTATGATTAAGTCATTTTGACTCTTATAAATATTAAATTAACTACAAAGGACTTATAGAACTGATAAATAGAAGTAGGCATGGAATGATTTTATATATATATGTATATACATATATGTATGTACACATATATATGTGTGTCTAATGATACCATTTCTAAGATGGGGGGAGGGAAGAAAAAAAAAGGAAAAAAAAAGTATGCATTATAACTATTTTATATTTAAAAGAAATAACAAGTTGTATGTAATGTGTAATTACCTTTTTTCTCCTCAATTTTACTGTTATGAAAATGCTTGTTTTAATTCATAAATTAAAAATAAAATAAATAAAAATTTTAAAAGGAGATATGGTAGAGATAGACGTGTTAAGATTTATGAACTGATAGGATATATAGAGATGGTAAGAGTAAGCAGTTGAATATGACACCAAAGTGGCAAGGCTAGATCATTGTAAGGATAGTAGTGCACTCAACAGTAACAGGGAAGTCTGGAAGAGGATTGGGTTTTGACAGAAAATAATGAGTTCTTTTTTTGGACATATTAAGTTTAAGATAGCTTAAGTTAGAAGCATCTGATGAGAAATATTTAATAGGTATACTTTTTAGTGCTAGACTGGAGCTCAGGAAACAGATAAGACTGGATATAGATCTGGCAATTATCCATATAGAGATGGTCATTGAATTTATGGGAGTTGATCAGGTAACTAAGAAAGAGACTTTACAGAGAAAAGCCAAGAAAGCCCAGGACAAAGCCTTGGGATACTCCTGCAGGCATGACATGGATGTTGACTCAGCAAAGAAAACTAAGAAGAAAGTTTTGAACCAGTTGGAGGAGAATAAGAAAAATCAAGTCCCCAAAACCCAGAGAGAATGAGTATCTTGGAATAGAAGGTGATCAACATTGTAGTCAAAGAATAAAGAAGGATAATGATTGAGAAAAGGCCATTAGATTTCATAATTAGAAGACTGTTGGCAACTTTAGAGAGAGTAATTTCATTAAATGATGAAATGAAGTTGGAAGAAATATTAAACTTGTTCTGTCTAGCAACAGAGGGTAGAACTAGCAGCACTGGGTGGAAGTGGCCTAGAGGCAAATTTAGACTAGATTTCAGAAAAAAAAAGTATTGATAATATTGCCCCAAACTGGTATGGGTTGCCTAGGGGATCCCCATTACTAAAGGTCTTCAATGAAATTCAGTGATCAACTGTCATATAATCAAAGTATTCCAGAAGTCTTGGTGCAATTCAAAGCTACTAAAGCTTTAATATATTTATATATGAATGTATTTTATATTTATACATATATATGAGTTGTAATATATATTAATGATATATGTTAAAGGTTTAACATTAAGATATCATCTCTATATACATACATATATATATATATATATATATACTTATACATGATCACATGTACAATATACATATATGTGTAGAAAACCCTGGGAAACAGTTTCTGGATAATTAATAATGAATTTATTAATTAGGCTAGCTGGCAATCAATAAATTGATGACTAGTCAAAGGCAAAAGAATGAAGAACCTGAAAATTTTTTTAAATCCTTAAAAGGAAATACCCTTGACAACTGAACATTAACTCTAATTGGTAAACATTTAATGAGGAGGTGGGCTAAAAATCAGCTGAGAACTTAGCTTGATCCTGAGATTTAGCTATCTCCAGCAAATCAGACAGGAAAATTCATTTCCATCCAAACCACTTTGATTGGATTTGATTCTCCTTCATGAGGGGTACTTTAACTTTAAAGGAAGGGTACAAGGAGAGGGGCTCATTTCCTCAGGGTAAAAACTTCTCTAGATTGGATTCTGTTTATACACTAGAATAGAAGTAAGGTCTCCTAGTTGAGTGGGGTCCAGTCCAAGATTAATGAGTATATAGTTTGAGGATTAGGATAATCTCATCAATCAGTCTTGTCTTTAAGAGACTGACTTTTTATATTAGGAAATTAGAAATAAAGGAGAAAAGCCTGGATCCCAAATTTGGTTATTACTTTAATAGTAAAATAATTTCTCTCAATATATAAAAGCCTTGAGAACTTCATACTGCACCAACATTTTTGGTACATCTTATATTTTCTTTTTTTTTTTATATTCAGATGACTGCAGAAGGTTCTTCCAGCTCCAAATCTTGTGATCATATGACTTCTGAAGGAAGTAAAGTTTACCAGAAGTTTTATTTATGAATTATGAGAATCAATTATCACTCTTAGATTGGGTGAATAAAACAAAGCCTTTTGATAAATTTCTGAAGAGATAGGGCTGTTTTTATCCAAGGTCTGAGTATCTATAGTACATATCTAATTAGCTATCACCTTGGTAACCCTTACTAATTATTCACTCTGATGAAATTCTCAAACTTCTTTCTTATATTGATTGTTCCCAGCATGTCCATGGTTTTAAAAAACATGAAGCATGCAAAAATCCTATTCTACCAACTTCCCTACTGTCTTCTAAATGTGCTTCTTTTTTTTACAATGCTTTACCATAAGTGCCTCTCTAGCACAATAGGTAGCAAATTAATTTCAGAGAACAATTCTGCTTTTGAGCTAAGAGTGCTTTGTTTGTCTATAGTCACTAGGTTCATTTGAGTTGAACATAATGCCGATGAATCTAAGGGCCAATGTGTTCTCTCATATAAAGACAGGGATCCAGGGCCACAGACCATTTGTCAACCTTGGGCAGAAGTGATTGGCAATGGGTGTCTTGATCCAAAACAGCCCCTACTTCTGGGAAAATAATTCAATAAATTCAATACTATTTTACAGACATTACCTTGGTTGATCTTCATAAGAACCCTCTGAGAAAGATACTGTAGGATTCAAATAACCATAATTATACTTGCATCTCTATAGTAGTATTTACACCATAAGTTGTTCTCTCCTACCTGTAAGGTAGAGATGATACAGAAGAGGGTGCAGAGATGTTCAAACTTGTGTCTGTATACATACTTCCTAAATATCTGAGGGAGATCCAAGCCTTCCTCACTCAAAACTAGCATTCCATTCACAAAGCTGCTTCAAATCCAGGCCATCCTTGGTTGCAAGTTTGGAGTTTCTAATACAGGTTCACAGTTGAGAAAGTGCTGGAGTTGGAATCATGAAGAACTGAGCTCAAATTTTCCCTCAGACCAGGTAGCCACAGAGAAGTCAATCTCTCTCAACCTCAGTTCCCTCAGCTGTTATCTCATCAGTTTTGCAGGTGTTTTTGAGGATCAATAAGGTAATATATGTAAAGTGTTTTGCAAACTTTAATGTGTTTTGTAAATGTTAGCTAATGCTATTGCACTGCCTGATTTTAAAAACATGGCCTCTGAGGGCAGCAAGTCACCTTTGGATTTATAGAATAATAAATGTGTCTGAAGATAGAATGCAGAAGCTCTATTAAAAATAGGTTTCCTAATCAACCAATCATTCCAAGTTGCAACCCAGAAATCATGGAGACAGGAAGCGGTGCTGTAGGAAAGCTAGTCTCAAGCCAGTTTGAATCTGAACTCAGATTATTGCACTGAACTATACAAAAAGAAAGAGAGGTCAGAGAATTGTACCTGGCTATGAATTCTCCAGAGCCCTGCAAATAAATCATTTCAGAACACAGGGTCAACTCAGTGCTTGAGATGGATTCGTAAAGCAAAGACAAGAAGTAAAAGAAGCAGGCAAGAGCATGAACAATGATTATGGGGGAAGGTTTGGTTGATATTATATTTGGTTTGAGCTAAAATTTTCCTGTCAGTTTTCAATAAACAGCCATTTTTAAAGAGAAAAAAAGGAAAAGAAAATAGGTGGCTTGTAAAAAGGGACGACAGAATGCAAAGGAGAGACAGAATATGCTCAGTTTATTTCAGGAATACAGCATTATTTTCTTTGTCTAAAACAATTTCACTTAGGCCGAGTCTTGAAGAATTCATTGGATTTGGACACATCCGAGAAGAGGGAAGTCATTCTAAGTGGGGAGAGACAAGAGGGAACAACGTGAGATAGAGTCGAAGGTGTGTTCAGGAGATAATGAATAGGGTCAATTTGTCCAGAGCAGTGGGGTTTGGGAAATGAAGGGTGGATGATAAATCTGGAAAAGTAGGTCAGAGCCAGATGTGCAGACGGAATGATGGATAATGGCAAAAGTTCTTGATTTTTTTGTTGTTGTTTTTGTCGTTGTTGCTTGGTGGTACAGGGAAATGTGGAGTCTAAAGTCAAGAAAATTGAATTCAAATATATTTTCACTTGACCCTTGTTATCTTAGTTTCCTCACCATATAATGGGGAGGGGGGGAATGGTATCTAATCTCTATTTGCCTTAGTTTCCTTATCTTTAAAATGGACATGGAGATAGTACCTCCTTCCCAGAGTTGTGAGGATCAAATGAAATATATTTTTTTTAAAGTACTTAGCATAGTGCCTGGCAAAAG
>JAJPUD010001617.1:68080-106655 GCA_023553655.1 Myrmecobius fasciatus | reverse complement strand
ATATATATATATATATATATAAAAGTTAGCTTTTATTGATTATGATGGACCCCTCCAGTAGTTTAGTGAAACATAAACTCTCAGCATAAAACACAAAGAGTTATAATAGAAATAAATTACATTGAAACATAATTATCAAATATTTAAAAATCCAGACACAAGATTGAGAACCTCTGGACAGATTCTGTAGGTCGTGGAGATTTTAAGCAAGAACAAGTAGTCTTAGTTTTTTTTGTTTGTTTGTTTTGTTTTGTTTTGTTTTAATAACTGAAAAGGGAATGCAGCATTTCAGGTTTTTTAATCCCCAAAATGGTATATAAGAAGCAATACTGGATGGTGGATAGGGCACTAACTAGACTTGGAAATCAGGATAACCTGATTTCCATCTTAGAACTTTACTAACTGGTTGATCTGAGACAAAGATCACTAAATTTGTCTGAATCTCAGTTTCCTCACCAGTAAATGGATTGTTTGACATTATTTAATTAAGTGTGCTGGGCTGAGGGTTTTAAAGGTAAATAAGATATAATTCCTGCCCTCCAAAACATGACAAAATAATAGATTGTATACCTGCCCCACCCATTAGTCAGACTTTGGGTAAAGATCAGATGAGGTAATATATGTGAAAGGATATATCAATGTGCAGAGAGACAGACTCTTCAAACAGACTCTGATAGCTGGAATGTTAAATAAACCTCAGGGCAAGAGAGACTATAGAGGAAGCTAGGATGGGGCACTTCTCTTTAGTTTTCATGCTTGCCAGCAACAAATCTCTGGAGGCTTTGCATTTTGGCTTGAACAAAAGTGCCACTCTCTAGAATGTTAATGATGTAAGATGTGTTATTGATGGTGAAGGTAATTTAAGTCGTATTTTAGGAAGAATGGAATGTCACCAGCATGCCAGATTTCAGGGTGGGAATGACTGGCTACCAGTTAAGAGGTCATTGCAAAAGTATAATTGGGAGACTGACAAGAATAGGACAAATATAGCAGAGTTAGTGTTTTGATTAGGAAGATCTAGATTCACATTTTGTCTCTGTTTACTATGTAGCCCCAGGTGACACTTCCCGTATTTCCAGTGGTAGGGCTTGGAGTCAGAGCTGAGTTTGAATCTGGCATCAGATGTTTGCCTCAGTTTCCTCATTTGTACTATGGATAATAATAGCATCTATCTCCCAAGATTAGGGTGATGATCAAATGAGATAATAGTTGTGAAGTGTTTAGCACAATGCATAAAACAAAGTCAGTTCTATTTTATTATTATTTCCTTCCAGGGATTTTCTTTCTTTCTTTTTTCTTTTTTCCCCTGTATTTTCAATAGTATTTCACTTTTTCCAAATACATTTACATGTAAAGATCATTTTCAACATTCATTTTTGTAAGACTTTGTGTTCTAATTTTTTTCTCCCTCTCTCCCTTGTCTCTCCCCTCCCCAAAACAGCAAGCAATACAAGTTAAATATATGCAATCTTTTAAAATTTATTTCCATATTTGTTATGTTGTGCAAGAAAAATCAGACCAAAAGGGGAAACAATATGAGAAAGAAAACAAACAAACAACAAAAAGTGAAAATACTATGCTTCCATCTACATTCAGTCTCCATGGTTCTCTTTCTCTCTCTCAATCAATCCAAGGATGTGATTATTATTTTCCATCCCAGGGATTTTCTTTACATGTCTTTTGAGTATATTGTTGAGAGGGTTCTTTCAGACAGTATGGGATGAATAAGATGGCCACTGAGAAGCCTTCTGACTGAAATTCTGTGCTCTTGTAGTTCTGTGAAAGTGATTCAGTGTCAGGGGGCATATTTAGAAATAATTGATAGAAATTTCAAAGGAGTAAATTTAGGTTTTATGAACGTGCTCTCTCTTTCCTCTTTCTGACCAAGATTCTTTTGTCAGTAGAGGGCCATTGCTACATTTCACAGCTGAAAAATCTTTATCAAAGACTTATATTTACTTTTCTCTTTTTCTAAATATATTTTCTCTAGAGACAATAGATTTACTCCTTAGTTATAAAGAACTCTTCCTTTCTCCCTCCCTCAGTTCTTTTTGTTAGTATTGGTATTCAACGCCTTAATTTTTTTCCCTCAAAATAATGTTTCCTTTCTACTCATTCAAGCAATTGGAATTTTTTTTTCTTTATCTTTGAATCATTGCATATCAAAACACTTGTCAAAATCTCCAATATCTGGGGCATAGTAAACACTTAATACATGTAGGTTTTTTTCTTTTAGACACTCAGGAATAGAACACCATGCACTATAAATCTGTGGAGAGAAGAAAACTTCCATTTCACCCCTGGATTTCTCATATTGGAAATATCTGCTTCCCTTTGGCCATTTCCTCTGCTTGGCTGGCTCCTCTCAGAGTCTCCATTCGAAGGAGAACCAGGTTAACCATGCTCCTCTGCTCTGGACTTTCTCTTCCATGACCTTTGCTCATATCCTGCTTTTCTCACTTTTGCTTTTTCATTTTCTTTTTTTATGTATTATATTCCCTTATTAGAATATAAATTTTTTGAAGGAAAGGACTATCTTTCTTTCTGGTTGTATTTGTATTCCCAGCACTTAGCATAGGCAGTAAGGGCTTAATAAATTTGTGTTAACTTATTCAGACTCTTCCTCATTCTCTCCATCCACATAGCATGTATCCATCTAACTTTGTGGCCTCAGGGAATGAATGAATGAGCATTTAATCAACTCTTACTCTGGTAGTCTTAGAAATAGAAAAACAAGACTGGCTTCTTCCAAGGATCTCCCATTCTAATTGGGGAAAAAACAGATATAGGAGGTTTCAGGTGCATGTCAGATAAAAAAGGACCCAAAGCTGTCAAGGTCCAGCACTAAAGCATTTGCTAATGCACCTTTAATTTCATTTCCCCTATCAGTTTATGATACATTTGACAGTGTCCAAGGTCATTCTGGGTGAGTACTTTCTTTTCTCAGGCTTCAGTGATCATTTAACGTTCCTGGGTCTTGGTTTCTCTCTGTAAAAGAAGGGGGTTGGCTATTTAGGTCTCTGAGGTATCTTCCAACTCCTCATCCTTTGATATCTTATGATCTTGCAAAGAAATAATTTCAGAGTTTGAAGTAATATCAACCAGATTTCTAATTCCAAGAGAATCCTACTAGCAGGATTCAGTATTAGTTAGTTTGAGAGTAGAGACTACCTAGTATGATGCATAAAAAAATTCAAAAGACATAATTTCTAGGTAATTGATCATTTTATTAATTATAACTAGTAATTAGTAAAAAAATATCACTGTTCATTTGGCTGCTTAGAATAAACCAAAGATCCTTCTTACAGGCCTCTTGATGCTTATATATCCTTGGAAGAATAGGTGTTTCTGACAGGTGAAAATCAACTCTGATTAATTAATAATTAATGAGAGAATTAATATTATTGTGAAACTCTAATTGAGTAGGGTAACAATTCCACCTAGATAAGTTGATTTAGTTGGGTTAAATTATAAAACAAGATCAATAATGTCCTTCAAAGACTGACTATATAACCAATAGGGGTTTATTTCTGAATGGAAAGTAGAAGAAAAAAATTCTTAATCTCAATAAATAATTGGTCATAAATATAAGAGAGAAATAATCATTTCTGTCATTCACGTAGACCTGGCCTGGTGAGGGAACCAATTATACTATTCTGGGTCTGAGCCAACCAGAAAGACAGTTAAGTAATATAATTTTCTTCAGGAAGAGCAGTCACATTAGAAAAACAATCACATTAGACAAGACAGGATGAAGCATAAGAGAATGAACAACTTCTGTACATTTCTATTTAAGGGATGAAGGAGAGAAAAAGAATTGCAAAATAGCCCTGAAACTTCTATAGGAGTCTTCCCCACCTGGCAATCAATTGGTTGGGGGTATAGAAGAAGAAATCTGTATTTTAGGCACAAACCTGGAGATAAATTTAAAAATATTTTTAGATTATTCTTTTCTAAGCTTTTCTGCGTAGAGGGAGAAAAGTACAGAGAGTTACATTAATAGCTTTGAAAATCTTTCTCTAACATCTTTTCAGAGTTGCAGATATAGACTTTTCAGACAATGGACAAAATTCCATCATGCAATATGCATAGTTACAATGCCCAAGGTAAAGTTCAGTTTTCATTTTGCTTCAGTTGAAATTTGAAAATAAGGTTTCAAGGCACTAGTTTTGTTTTTAGAAGTTCCGAAAGAGTGAATTTCAGGTATGGTGAAAGTATTCCTGTACTGGAAATCAGGATATTTGATTTTAAGTTCTGGTTCTATCTTTTATTATCTGCATGCGTTGGGTACATCTTTCATTGCTTCTCAGTTTATTTATGTATTATATAGAAGGATTGCATTAGATGATCTCTAATTCCCTTCTCTTTCTAACATATGATTCCATGAATAAATGTTTTGATTCTTGAAATTGGGATCCTAGAATATTTTTGAGAAGAAGGCTCAGAATTAGAGATTTAGAGTTTCAAGGGATATTAGAAGTCAATGGTATTCTTAATCATTTGTCCAATAATCTAGATATTAGTAGTTGTCTTTCCTAATCTCCTAATTTCCATTTCCTCAGTTACTCAATAGTAATCTCCTGGTTCCTTTGCTATTTCTTCCTGGAACATAGCACTCTGTGCCATTGTTTTGTCCATCCTCCATCCCAGGAATTCTCTTTTCATTCACCTTCAAATTTCAACTCAATTCTCTTTTCATTCACCTTCAAGTTTCAACTCAAATTTATGCAGGAAGCCTTCCCCAGTTTCTGTTCCTGCCCTCTCCCCAGCCTCCAAACGTTTCTTCTGAGATCATTTTCTTGTTTAAATCTTGTTATCTCTGCAGTCAGAATGTGTCTTTGTAGAAGACAAGAACTATTTTTTGGCCTCTTTATCATTGTACTTAGTTCGGTCCAAGACACATAGTAAAGGCTTAATAGAAATGTTAACTGACTGAAAATACTAATAGCTTATATTTCTATAATGTTTTAAAGTTTGCAAATTATACTATATTTAAAGTTCACAAATTATACTATATACTATATACATATATATATATAATATTCTATACAACATTATCTCACTGGATCTTCACAACATACCTAAGTAGGTATGATTATTATCCTCATTTCACATTTGAGAAAATTGAGGCTGAGCGAGATTAAGTGACTTGCTCAGAATCACACAGATAATGTCTATGATAGGATCTGAACCCATCTTCCTGCTCTTCTAGAACAGTATAATGACTCTCTATTTTATGGCTCTAAAATAAGAGCAAACTAGAAAGTGTACATAAAGGCAAGCTATTCTGAAATTCTTGTATAAAATATTCATGAGAAAAACAACAATAACAACAACAAAGATAAAGTCTTTTTTGTCACACCTGCATGCATTAATAGAAATTCTGCCAAGCAGTGCCATAATTTTACAAGAATAATAACAACAGCTCACATTTTGCAAATTTACAAAATACTATCCTTACAACCATGTGAAGTCAGTTGTATAAATATCATATACTGATTTTGCAGATAAGGAAAGGGAGATTCAAAAAGATTAACTAACTCATTCGTGGTTGCATGGCTAATTAATGTGAGCAGGGTTTCCCAATTGATAAATAATAAAAAAAATGAACAGATAATTTTCAGATGATGAAATTAAAGCCATCTATAGTCATATGAAAAAATGCTCTAAATCACTATTAATTAGAGAAATGCAAATTAAAACAACTCTGAGATACTACCTCACACCTCTCATATTGGCTAAAATGACAGGAAAAGATAATGATAAATTGCTAGAGGGAATGTGGGAAAACTGGGACACTAATGCATTGTTGGTGGAGTTGTGAACTGATCCAAACATTCTGGAGAGCAATTTGGAGCTATGCTCAAAGAGCTATAAAAATGTGCATACCCTTTGACCCAGCAGTGTCTCTACTGGTTCTGTCTGTATACTAAGGAAATTTTAAGGAAGGAAAAGGACTCACATGTGCATAAATTGTTGTCGTAGCTCTTTTTTGTAGAAGAATTGGAAAATGAGTAGATGCCCATCAATTAAGGAATGGCTGAATAAGATGTGGTATATGAAGGTAATGGAATATTATTGTTCTGTAAAAAATGATGAACAAGTTGATTATAGAAAGGCCTGGAAATATTTACACAAACTGATGCTGAGCAAAACAAATAGAACAAGGAATACATTGTACACAATAACAGCAAGAAGGTGTGATGATCAACTATGAAAGACTTGGTTCTTCTCAGGGGTTCAGTGATCCATAGCAACCCCAATAGATTTTTGGATAGAAAATATCATCTGCATTGAGAAAAAGAACTTTGGAAATTGAATGTAAATCAACACATGCTAAGTTCACTTCCTTTTTTCTGTATTTTTGTCTCTCCCATGGTTTTTCCCTTTTGGGCTAATTTTTTTTCTCAATATGATTCATAAAGCAATGTATATTAAAAATAAATTAATTATTATTTTTTAAAAATAGTAGGGATTCAAACTCATTTCTTCCAACTCAGATCCAAGGTTCTCTCCTTGAGGTGCAGTGGTTCTCAATGTGTGGTCCAAAGATCTCTTAGGCTTCCTAAGGCCCTCTCAAGGGATCCATGGGGATCGAAACTATTTTTATAATATATTAAGATGTTTTCATTTTCAATATAGTAAATATTGATTAGTGTCTGAGACCAGATTTGAACCCAGGAAGAGGAGTTTTCCTGATTCTCTAGCCCTGACACTCTATCCACTGCATTATCTAGCTCTAAATCTATGAGCCACTGAGATGGATTTCATAAATGATTCAATAAAACCAGGCTTATTGCTTTATTAGATATTCTCAGATATACTTCATTCTTCTTTAACATCATCTCCTCCAGGAATGTAGTTTTTTTTTTTTTTTTTTTTTTTTTTTTTTTAGTTTGTTTTGAAGAGGGAATTCTGGAGCTGTGACTTAATTTATGGGATAAATTCTCACTGTGGAAGCATCCTCTACTGACACTAATTGCCACCCATTCCTGATTTGTGGTCTTAGAAAGGTTGCTTAGAGACACTGATAGCTTTAATCACTTGCTGAAGGTTACATAGCTAGATATCAGAAACAAATCTTGAACCTAGGTCTTATTCACTCAAAGATCAACCCTTTATCTGTTATATTACTCACTTTGTATCATGTTAGCATTTAAAATTACTCATGTCTAATTTGTTTCATAGTGCTTCTAAACTCTTTAGTTCTCTGCTTTTTGAAAATGATTATGTAGGATGTGCTTTATTCCAGCAAAATTAGAACTTGATTTGTAATGTTCTTAGTACATATTCACATATCATCCTATCTGTGGAATGAATTCTCCTTATCTCTTCCTTTTTGATTTAGATCTTTCTGCTAGGTTCATTTCAAGTACTTCCTCCTCTAAACAGCCTTTCCTGTTCCCCTTAACTTTCAGGGTTCTCGCTCTCAAGAATTCCTAAAGAGTTCTCATTGCTCTCTATATTCTATTTACTATTATGTAAATTCTTTATACTTGTTATCATATAGTCAAACCTAAGCTCCTTGAGAATAGGAACTCTCATTTGTGTCTTTTTATTATCAGGGATTAGCATAGAGATTTAGCCATCAGAGTTAAGGAAATAACTTGTGATTTAATTGGTATAAAGAATTAATATAAGTTGGCATCTTCTTTTCAAATTAGAGTCTTAGAGACTTAACCAAATCAATGGTTCTCAAAGTGTAGTAGAGAGAATCCAGGGGTCTACAAATTCAAAATTAATTTTTATTTCTAATATGATAACTATCTAAATATATATATACATATATATATAGTGCTATAGTGCTTACTATGTGCCAGTCATTGTACTGAGCACTTTTTACAAATTTTATCTCATTTACCAACAACCTTCCAAATTTAAGGACTAAAGGCAGAATTTGAATTCTGGTCTTTAAACCAGGAGGCTGACTGCCTCATTTACAAAACCAGGAGGCTGACTGCCTATATTTACAAAAACTCTTTGGATAGATCCTCAATATTTTTTAATAATATAAAGGGATACTGAGAACAAAATTTTGAGGACTTTTGTCCTAGAGTAAAGGTGTTAAACTCAGCCCTTGGAAGTGAGACCAGAACCAGATTAAAATGTGATTAAGAAACATTTAACAAAATAGATTAAAATACAGTATAAAATTGTTGTTCTTGTGTGTTGTTCAGTCATGCCTGATTTTTGTGATCCCATTTGGAGTTTTTATGGCAAAGATACTAGAGTAATTTGACATTTCTTCTCTAGCTCATTTTACTGATGAGGAAACTGAGGCAAGTTGGTTAAGTGACTTGCTCAGGGTCACACAGGAAGATGAGTCTACATGACTTTAGGCCCAACCTTCTATTTATGTTGTTAATTTATAATTTTCTAAGTCAACATGCTACCCACGGAGATCTGGTTTTATTGGAGTTTGATAACATTTAAAGGTTAAATGGCTGGACCAGGGTCACACAGTTACTGAGGTTGAACCCTGGTCTTTATGCGATGAGGCTTATTGCTTCTCTTCAATTCCTCTCTCTCTTTTGTACATAGTAGATAAAAATGAATATTTTAAAGACTTGAATTCAGTATTAGCTCAGAATACCATAATACAAATCAAGTTTTTCCCCAAATGTCACCGTCATCAGAAACTTCAAGAACCAACTTGCAGGATAATGAGGCCATTTTACTTCTGTTCATACTTGGTCTACTTTTCATGGACCTGTATTACAATCTTCTGTCATCTACTTAGGCCCAGAGAAGATTTAAGGCATCGTCCTAAATAGGATTGAACTGACAACTTGATTTTCTGTTCCTTAGGAGCCCAGAGTATAATTTGGACACATAAGGGAGGTGAAATTGATGGGTACACTGGGTAGCAGCTTTGCTTAATAATGGCGATGCATGGGAAATGACAACTTTTCATCTTTTAAGAGGCCTGCCTGGGCTACTCCAAAGTGACACATCCTGTCACTTCAAAGAAACTGTTAAAATAACAAATCTATATCCTAAATCTCTCTACTCTCTTGACCACTTTTTGAAAGGATGAGGAGGTTTTGGCTCAGAGCCAAGGCTGATAGGCTTCCAGAAGCCTTCAAGGCCAAGAGGAAGTTTGATTCTAGATGAGGTTAAAAGTGACTAAAAGTCAAATCTGTTTGACAAATTCACCTCAACTCAGTAGACATAGGCAACTCACTAACTATATGCAAGAAGGAAAGAAGGAAAGGGAGAAAAAAAAAGAAAAAAAGGAAGGAAGAAAGAAAAGAAGGAAGGAAGAAGCCTTAAAGTAGGGGGTTTTAGCCTTTTTGTATGTCATGAACCCTTTCATCAATTCAGTGTAGCCTGGAACCCCTTCTCACTATAATGGTGTTAAATAGAAAAAGAATAAACATTTATATAGTGCTTACTATGTGCCAGTCATTGTACTGAGCACTTTTTACAAATTTTATCTCATTTACCAACAACCTTCCAAATTTAAGGACTAAAGGCAGAATTTGAATTCTGGTCTTTAAACCAGGAGACTGACTGCCTCATTGCATTGCTATTATCATTACACCCATTTTATAAATGAGGAAACTGAAGCATATAGAGATTGTGTCTTTACTATGATTACATAGCTGACAAGTAAGTCTGGATCTTGACTAGAGGGACAGTGATCTATCCACTGTCATCATAGAATTACCAAAAAACTTATGTTGAAATATTATTTTTTTTAAAAATTCATAAACCCAGGTTAAGATATACATGAAATAATTGCCAGACAGAGATGATGATGATAATGATGAAAAAAGCTAGTATTTATATAGTGCCCACTATGTTCTAGGCACTCTGCTAAGCACTTTACAAATATCTCAATATTGTTTTTGACTTCTTGGAGGAGATAACATCTGAAGTGAGCTCGAGAAACTAAAGAAGGTCTTTGCTTCTATTGCAAAATGAAGAAATTTTCTAGAAGAGACCTCAAAGGTTATCTGCTGCAACTTCCTCCCCTGCCTCATTTTATGGAAGACCAAAAAGCTACTGCAGCTTGTCCAGAGTTACACAAGTAGAAAGAAATGGGGTTCTCTGGGGTTCTCTGATTCTAAATCCAGAGGTCGGGGCAGTTAGGTGGCACAGTGGATAGTGCACCAGCCCTGAAGTCAGAAGGACCTGAGTTCAAATCTGGTCTCAGACACTTAACATTTCCTAGCTGTGTGACCCTGGGCAAGTCACTTAACCCCAGTTGCCTCAGCAAAAAAATAAATAAATTCAGAGGTCTTCCCACTGGAACCCCAAGAATGGAAGATTCCAATGAGGTGATTCCAGTTTGGCTTCTGGTGAAATAGTGGGTGGTTGCTGTTGTTTTATGTTGACTAAATAACCTTTAATCCAGATGCATTCCATGGCACTTTTCATGCTCCATATAAGAAGGTATGATAGCAATAGTTCACATTTATATTGTGTTTAAGGTTTGCAAAGCATCTTTTTATTATTTTGTTTGAGTTTACAGTAGTCTTAGGAGGTATTTTTTTATTTTTTTATTCTCATTTTACAATTGAAAAAACTGAGGGTCAGAGAGAATAAATGTTTTCCCCAGATTGTTATAGTTATGAAGTATTTGAGGCAAAATTTGAATCCAGGTCTTCTTAAAACAAGTCTAGCCAGCAACAAGATTATATGATGATCAGTTCTGATGGATGTGGCTTGAGGCCAGTTCCAATGATTTTGTGATGAAGAGAGCCATCTACACCCACAGAGAAGACTGGGAACCAAGTGTGGATCACAATATAATATTCTCACTCTTTTTTGTTCTTGTTTGCTTGCATCATCAGTAATCTGATTTTTCTTGTGCAGCAAGATAATTGTATAAATATGTATATATATATTGGATTTAACATATATTTTTAACATGTTTAATATATATTGGATTACTTGCTATCTAGGGGAGAGGGTGGGGGGAAGAGATGAAAGTTTGGAACACAAGGTTTTACAAAGTCAATGTTAAAAATTATCCATGCATATTTTTTTAATAAGTAAAGGGTTTTTTTTAAAGCTTTTTATTTGCAAAACATATGCATAGATAATTTTTCAACATTGACCCTTGCAAAGCTTTCTTTTACAAATTTTTCCCTCCTACACCCACCCCCCCATGGCAGGAAGTCTAATACATATTAATTATGTTAAAATATTTGACAGATCTCATATGTATATACATATTTATACAGTTATCTTGCTGTACAGGAAAGGAAAAAAAAAAACAACCTGAGAAGGAAAACATAATGCAAGCAAACATCAATAGAGAGTGTGAAAATGCTATGTTGTGGTCCAGACTCAGATCCCACAGGCCTCTCCCTAGGTGTATATGGCTTTGTTCATCACTGAACAACTGGAACTGGTTTGAAACATCTCGTTTTTGGAGAGAGTCAGGCCCATCAAAACTGATCATCATATAGTCTTACTGTTGTTGTGTAAAATTATCTCCTGGTTCTGCTCATTTCACTCAGCATCAGTTCACATGCATATGTTTTGAAAATAAAAAGTTTTAATAAAAAAAGTCTATCTCTCTATTATGACACACTATAGTGTTTAATATAAACATATCAATATGGAAATGTTGAAATTGGATTAAAATGCAGGCATCCTTGGCTGATGCTACACTATTGGCCCTAAAACATTTACCAATAATATGTCATATTTATACAGCTTTGTGGTTTACAAAACATTTTTATATGCGTTATATTTGATATAGCGTAATGCCTGACACATTGTAGGTGCTTAATAAATGTTTGTTGACTTCTCCTCAAAGCAGTAAGGAGTTACTAAGTAGTGTATATTTTACCATCAGACCCATGTTACTGATGAAGAAACTGAGACTCAGAGTTCATGGATTTGCCTAAGGTCACCCACTAATTAATAAGTAACAGAGCCAGACTTTTTTTGTTTTAGTTTAATTAGCAAGTATTTGTTCTCCCTTCCTCGATCCTCCCAGAACCACCCTCTACATCTATCTACCCCAAGGGAAAAAAAATTTTTTTTTTTAACGAATGTGGATAGTGAAGCAAAACAAATTCTCATATTGGACATGACCAAAGTAGATTTATCTCATTCTTTACTCTGTTGATGGGTTTTCTGGAATCATAATTGGTCATTGTATTCTGATCAGAGTTCTTAAATCTTTCAAAAATCATTATTATATAAAGTGTTCTCTTGGTTCTGTTCACCTCACTCCGCATCAGTCTTTCCAGGTTTTTCTGAACCTATCCCTTTTGTCATTTCATTTGGCAAAATAATATTCCACTGCTTTCATATACCACATTTTGTTGAGTCATTCCCCTGACTGATAAGAACCTCCACAGTTTTGAGTTCTTTGACACTACAGAAAGGACTGCTGTAGATTATTTTTGTATCTATGGGTTCTTCTTTTCTTCTTTCTTTAATCTTTCTGAGATAAATCTAGTAGCTCCCTTTTTTGTTGTTCAATTATTTTAATCTTCCATGACTCCATTTGGGGTTTTCTTGGAAAAGGTCTTGGACTGGTTTGCTACTTACTTCTCCAGGTCATTTTACAGATGGGGAAACTGAGGCAAAGAAGGTTAAATGGGTTAAAAAAAAGGGCTATGCTCAGTTTAAAAAAAAAATTGGAAGAGTTTAGTTCCAAACTGTTAATCACTGTAGCGGTACCAAATTCCAACCCAGTTTCTCTTAATTTCAAATCTAATTGTTTTTCTGTTCCTTCTCACACCCTCCATATTCCATATATCATATAAATATCTGGTTTTCAAAAGCCTTTCTAGGTTATATGCTAAATGATTGAAATGGAGAAAATAATGTAAAACAACTTAAAATAATTTTTCTTATAATAAGGAGGATTAGTTTGGCACAGACTTTTAGCTACCCTTCTCATTTCTCTCCCTGCAAACTCCTTTGGGCTGTACTTCCATAATTTTTCTCATGAGTAAAAGCAATTAAATCTTTTAAAATATAATACAAAGCTATTAGGAATGTATAAACTGTTTTCCTGCAGCTATAATGTGAATGATATTAAAGTTACTAAATTGGATAATAGCCTAATTTTTTATCCTTCAGGGTTTTTGCCTTTCTCACATTTTTAGTCTTGGAGATGTATGTGACTAGAACTCAGTAAGTCACCCATGGCACTTAGTAATATACAGAGACAAACCTGTCTATATATGCTCCAAGGGAATTAAATAAAATGTAAGTCTCCTCAGACAAAGTGACCAATGAAAACTGCTAGGGGAATAAACCTAATTCAACACAAATGGAGGATGACTGCTTTTGATCTATGCCAATTGGTGAGAAATTCAAGGCATGATTGTTATAAGTTAGGTTTATTCCATTAAGTGGGTTTGAAATAAGAAATTTTAGTTTGGCCTATTATATTATCTTGCTCAAAAAACCTCTGTAGCTCCCTATTTTGTTTAGTTATCTCATGACTCCATTTGGGGTTTTCTTAGCAAAAGTATTGACATGGTTTGCCACTTCTTCCAGCTCATTTTATAGATGAGGAAACTGAGGCAAAAAGGGTTAAATAACTTGCTCAGGGTCACATAGCTCCCTGTACCCCTAGGATAAAAATACTATATCCTGTCTAGCATTTAAAGCCTGTCACAGCCTGACTGCTATTGACCTTTCCAAGCAGGCAAGCAGCATCATTTATTATAACCGAAATGGAGGTCCCTGGAAGAAAGAGACCAATGGGAGAAGGAGACTTGAATGATGGAGGGATATTCTAGGGGGAGCAGGCAACTGGGCCATGGTGACAAAGTATAGAGACTAAGAAGCACAGCTGAGAGGAGAATGTTTCTAGACTTATTTCATGTTACTCTCACTCTAGCTAAATGATAAACTATACTAGCTGTACATAAACTAGCTGTCCTATAAACCTAACATTCCATCTCTGATCTTCTTATTTTTATATAGGTTGTCATCCACAATGGGAATTTAGTGTCTTCTCACCACTATCTCAGAATTTTTTAGCTCATTCAAATATTGTTCAGGTGCCAGCTCATTCAATTCAATTCAATCAATTCAACAAACATTTATTAAGGCTTTTCTGACTCTCCAGTTGTTCTACTCTCTCCAAATTGTCTTGTATTTATTTTTCTTCGCAGTTGTTATCTTTTTCTCTGCCCTCCTTTACCCCCATTCCCTGCCTCAAATATAAACTACTTAAGGGAAGGAAACATTCTGGTTTTGTCTTGTATCCCTAGCACCTAACACAGTGATCAACACATAGTAAATGCTAGTTGAATTGCCTTGCCTGGCATAATTATTCCTTTAAGAAAAACTTAAGCACCAAATGTCCAAGAAAACAGTTACTGAAAGAAATACAAATGCCATGATTTTTTTTTTTGCTAAAGGGATTAAGGTCATTGGTCAAATCTATAGTTCTTTGCTTGAAAAGTTACTTTTTTGTTATATTCCAAATAAGCATTTTAAAAATCCCTTCCTGTCCTACCTACCTGGACATGTCGTCCCTTCTTGGGAATTTACAGAAGGCTAAGATACTGTTGCTCTACTGTTATTAATCACCTTAGAATAATTTTGCTAATTATGTTTAAGCTGCATCTGCTATATTGTTAGCATGAATGATATAACACCTGGATAGTCCAAGAAAAAAGGATGTGGAAAGATAGTTGAAACTTAACCAGAAAGATCTTAGAGCTCTGTGGTTCAAGAATTACATAAATTCAAATTGTTTTTATTATCATTTTTAAGCAATAACAAGAGGAATCATAGAATAACAGATAAAAAGCTGCCCTCAGAGTCAAGAAGACTGGATTCAAGTATCATCTCTGACAGTCAAGTCACAACCTCTCAGTGCCTAAGACTTTTAAGTTACTTAGAAGATGCTGAATTGCATTGATAGGGGAAACATCCTCTTCTGAGAGTTCCTGATACTAGTGAAAATCCCAGTAACCAAAATAAACAGGACAATAGGACTGGGGAATAAGAAATTTCTGAATGGAAGTTAGAACCTTAATTCTTTCAGAGTGCCATCTAATAAATATTAGAATCACATTTTTTAAATGGATTGAAATGTTTCTTGAGCAATAGAAATATCCCCCTACCTGGCCTCCTTCTATTCTTTTCCCAATCCAACCTACTTTTCACTCATTTTGCCAAAATGACTTTTTTTTTTCACTTCCTCTGGAGTCAGAGGAAACAAGATCCAATATCTATTTCAAATCCTGCTCTAATACTTAATACCTGAATGATCTTGGGAAAATCACAAGTAATTTAATCTCTCTTAATCCCAATCCCCTCATCTGTTAAATGAGAGGACTGGATTTGGTGACTTTGAAGGTCCCTTTCAGAATAAAGTCTATGATTGATCAAAACCGTAGCATATGCTTAATATTCGCTACCCATGGTTCCTACCTCTGAAAAAAAAGAGAGGGATGAATTTTCTCAGTTCCTTTCTGGGGATATCCTTGGTTATTATACTAACCCATTGTTTATTTAATTTTTTTTGTTCTTTCTATTTGTATTGTTATTTGTTGTTGTTCTGTCATTTTTTTTTAATTGTCTCTGACTCAGTATGACCCCATTTGGAGGTTTTTGTTTTGTTTTGTTTTGTTTTGTTTTTTTGGCAAAGATACTAGAGTGGTTTGCCATTTCTTTCTCTGGTTCATTTCACAGATGAGGAAACTGAGGCAAATGGAACTGAGGGATTTGCCCAGGTTGCTAAATGTCTGAGGCCAAATTTGAACTCAGCAAGATAATTCTTCCTGACTCCAGGACTAGCAATGTGCCACCTGAATACTGGCATTTATATTGCTATTGTTATAGTGTTTGTTGTTTTCTTGATTTTGTATTCTTTATTTTGCATCCTTTGTTCAGATAAAGACTCTATGCTTCTCTAGATTGCTTTGTGTCTATTTTCTTATGGCACGATAATATTCATAGTCATAGTCATGTATCACACTTTATTTAGTCATTCCACAAACAATAGGCTCCTATTTTATTGCTGGTTCTTACTCAGTATGATTTTACAAATACACAAATTTTATCTATTAGTCTTCCAATACATTCAAACAAGGACCTCATACAATCAAAATTGGTATAAAGAGGAGCTCCTGAAAAATTCCCTCCATTGTTATAATTGTACTATAAAATAAGGTCATTGGTATAATACCCTCAGAGTTTACAGAATAATTGGAAAGCATCCTTGTTTCATGCTGGGACTTCATGAATCCCCTTTTGTTTTAATCTCATGCTTTTTTAATGTAGCATGTAATTTCAAAGCACTATCTATCTATCATCTATCTATCTATATTGTCTAGATACCTTTTGCTCTTACTTTTTAAGCCTGGAGCTTTGAATAAATAAATTGGGAGTGAGGGGTAAAGGATGACCGTAAAAAGTCCTTTGCACCAAGAGGATTTGTCCAAAACCCTGAAAATATGGTTTCTCTTCTATGCCAAAAATAGTGGCGGTACATTTCTAAATAGCACACAACATATATAAGAAATTCTGGATTTACCCATTAAGGGATTACATTTTTTCTCCTGTGTTTCTTCTTTGAAACGAATAACCTTCCAAAATAAGCTGTTCTTTAAAAATCCAACTTTTTTAGACAAGATCATAAAAATAGACATTTAAATCCAAAGGACAATTTCCTCACCTGCCTTAATAAATGGAAACAGTTGCCTATTTGATTTTATGCTCTTAGGCACCTAATTACTTTGTGGTGAAATATTAATGTCATATTCAATTCTTGTATTCACTTCTCAGAATGTGATAAAGCTATGGTTTAATAGAGTTCCTAAGTTTTTTCCTAAGCCATTCTTCTTCGAGTATTTTATGTTCCACTTAGAAAAAGACTAATGAGCTAGAGATTTAAAAAAAATGGTAGATTACTCATTCATTTTTTTCTTTCTTTCTTTTTTTGGATACATTTTGTTTAGTCACTTTCAACAAACAACCCAACCCATTCCTCTCATTACTTTTTTTTACATTTAAAAATAGCGAATCCACCTATTAGAGTGATTACAAATGATAATACATGTTATTTTCCATTTTTAATACAGGACTATTTCTGCAAAAACTCATCATCAAACTGTTAACTTCAATATATTTGAGGGAATGGTCTGTCATGGGGTACCCCTTGTAACTATTTCAAGAGGCAAGGTGGTATATGAAGCTGGAAATTTTAATGTCAGTGCAGGAGATGGAAAATATATTCATCGGAAACCATTTGCTGAATATGTTTACAAAAGAATCAAGCAGAGAGATCAGGTGAGTATAGAAGAATCTATCCAGAATAGACTACCCCCCCCCCCATTTGGGGTTTTTCTCTCAATTTTATTGCTTTGGATTTCATCTTATAAATCAGTCAGTCAACAAACATTTGATTATTATGTACCAGACACTATACTAAGCATTGAGAATATTATTGTTCTTTATTCTCAAAGAGAAACATGGCATTGGAGAGGTAATATGACATGCAAGGGAATTGGATTTAAGGGAAGGAATACTATGTAAATCACCTACCTCATTTTCTCCTTCAGAACCATCAGTGGCCAGACATAGATAGGGATCACTGGAGATGATGCTGGATGCACTTTGGCCTTTGTAAACTAAGATTTTTAACAAGTCTAAGTTTGACTGAGACAAATCCTAATCAGTGATTAAGAAATGAGTCAGAGAATTGCCTCTTTACCTAATTAAAAAATTATTCTAGGAAGGGAAGAATAACAGAGTTTTTGGCCAAAACAGAAACAATTGCTATTTATGTTTACTGGGAATCAATCAGTGTGTATAAATGTAAGCAGAAAGATAGACTCTGCCCTCAAGGAACCTGCATTCTAATGCAGGAAGAAAACATATAAAATGAAGCTGAAAAGATTTTAGAAAGGAGGAGGATGGTTATACTGAGAAGTATGGTAGAGGAAGTCTAGAATACAGCTCAGAAAACAATTAAGGTACAGCTAGCCTGAACTTCCCTCCATGAATGAACATTCTGAGAGAAACGGCCTAGTCAGAGGAAGAGGTAACAAGAATGGAAAATACTTTCAGTGGGTGAATTCTAGACCTGGGGCATATCTGTAGCACAGTGGAGAAAGTCCTAAATACATTCTAAAGTATTTTCATTGGGACAAGAATGAGATCAAATTTTGTATTTGCGTTGGATACTCTCAATTGCATTTAGATGATCTTTTCCCTTTTAATGTAGTATACTTTGAAATTTTAACTTTTTTCTCTTCAAGAAAGTCTAGTTTCTCTTTCCCAGATCTTCCTCCATATGTTGCCAGATAGAAAGAGAAAAAGAGACTCAATCCTTCTACCAAATTATATATACAGAGATAAAATAAATTGTCATATTGACTGTGTCCCAAAACATGTGTCATTCTGTACCTTTTTGTCAAGAGGCAGAAAGCATACTTGGTGCTCCGAAATCTTGATTGGTCATTTTGCTGATCAAAGTCCTTAAATTTTTCATTTTTTTTACAGTACTATTATTACATAAATTGTTCTGCTGTTCTGCTCAATTCACTCTATCAGTTTATACAAGAGTTTTCAGGATTCGCTTCCCATCTCTTTCATCATTTCTTACGACACAATATTATTTCATTACTTATATATACAATAATTTATTCATATATTTCTCAAATTATGGACATCCCCTTAGTTTCCAAATCTTTGCCATTATGAAAAGAGCTGCTATAAATATTTTTGTACGCATAGATTCTTTTGGGTTTTTTTTCTATATTTTCTCTGAGGGTTAGGCATAACTGCTATAACTTTGACCACTGGGTCAAAAATATATATGTAGCTTAGTGACTTTTTTGAGAGAGTTCTAATTTGGTCTTCAGAATGAATATCAATATCAGTTCAAAACTTTACTAACAGTACAAATGTATGACTCCCTACCTTCTTTGTAGTCCCTCTTAACATTTTTCATTTTCCTATTTTTGTCAACTCTGATACTCTGATTAATGTGTGAGGTAGAACTTCACTTATTTGCATTTCTGTAATCATTTGAAGCACTTGCCATACAGTTATTGATTATTTTTATTTCTTCCTTAGTAAACTGCCTATTCATCTCCTTTACTGTATCAATTGAGAAATGGCTTTTATTCTAATAAATTTGAATAATAAACTAGTGCACTTTCAAAAATTGGTTCCTATGTTTAAGCAATGTAGGACAAATGTTTTCAGAGCTGGTATATTTGTTATGGATAATCTCAGGCAATGAATGAACCTTTTTGCTGGATGAAACCATATAAAAAACCAAAGGTCATGTGCCTACATTATAGTGGTATAAAAAATCATATATAGATTGTGATCCATTGAGTTTATTAGTTAAGTAGTAAATTTCCTTAATTTTTTAAAAAAATCTTGTCATTATTGGCATGGGATCCAAAATGGGGCAAGCAATAATTAAATTTTTATGAATCATAAATATTTCAAGAACTACCTGCCAACAGAAAGTGCAGTCTTATTTTACTCGTTAAGATCAATGTTTTATTTCCAAAATCTGGATTTATGAGCTTTATAGAGTGGTGTTTATTTCTTTTGTCACCTGATATGAAGACTTAATTACTTTGCCTCATGATGCTATGAAAATGGTCCTGACTTCTCAAAGTTGATGGCCTGTATGGGAGCAGCCTAGCCAAATTTGGAAAGCCTCACCACCAGAAGGTTGGCCACTAAATGATGGAGTTTTTGTTCATAGTAGCTCTTGAAATCACCATCTAATGGAGTGCATCAGTAGAGACAGTTCCATTGCACATCAATGGAATTACATATGTTTTGAAGCATTTGAGGCAACTAAGTGGTACAGTGGATAGTGTGCTGCACTTGGAGTCAGGAAGAACTGAAATTAATTCATAGTTAGCCTCAGACACTCACTCTCTGTCAAGTTATTTAACATCTTTCTCCATCTGTAAAATGAGTACAATAATAATACCTACCTCCTAAGGTTATTGTAAAGATAAAAAGAGATCATCTTTGTGAAAATGCTTAGCAACCCTTGAAGTTCTATATAAATACTAGATATTATATCATATTTTTAAAGAGTGTTCTGATACATTTCAAAGGATTGCTTAATAAAAATTCAGGTCTCAAAAAAAGAATCAATTTTGTCAAAAAGGCCAACTTGTATAGACTACTCTCATTCATTAGTCTAATCATTCATTCAGGGCTTTGAAGATCTACAATTTTGTTGGCATAGGAATTCTCCTACACAAGTCACAATTCCTCTAAATTAGTAACTGGTGTTCATAAATTGCCATGGCCAAAAATTTAATCTTTATGGTGACTTTCTGAATTTAGCTTGGTCCTCAGATAACAGAAATAAATGGTCATCACTAGATCCATAGTCAGAACCTGATGAAAACTACTAGAGCTTTATTCTACTTGAAGAATGTCGGGAAGTTGGGAGTCACCTCCATAACATGGAAGTGACATTCTATGTGGCATGGGAACCTTTAGTGGAGGCACATTGACATATACTCAAAATAGTTATTAGTACACTTAATGCCTTCACTGAATCTCTCTCACTGGATGACATTTCAGTTAATAATTCCTTGATAGAGAGTTAACCCAAACATTTCTACATCCCCTATGTGTAATTTAGATATCTTCCTAACTGATTTAAGAAGAAATCTTGAAACTTTTTCATTATGAAAGGAAATGAAAGGCAATGAAAACAAATGAAAGCAAAAGAATTAATTGGTCATATTTATCAATAAATGTTAAATTGATTGACCATCTTTAATATATATTAAGTTGGGGGTGAGAAGAGCAAGGCAAAGTTCAAATATGGTGTGTTTACTTTGTTCAGACTCTGCTAACTTGAAATAATTGCTGGACCAAACATTTCACATATACTTGGTTATATTAATGTAAATGTGTTTGCTATCATTGAGGACAAATACAAAATGATTTATGTGTCTGGAAATTTTCATAGTATTTCTTACATATGAGGTTAATCCAACCTAAAATCCAGTCTTTTGAAATCAGACTCATGAAATTAAGGAGTCCTGAAATGTGGCTCTAACAGTTATTTCTTATACATTAAAGTGCTTTTTATCTTTATGATATACATGTGTCAAAACATAGGCCTGCTATGAATTTTAGTTTTTCACTAATTTGTCAAATTTTATTTATTAGTACAGAGTTAAATTTTCATTTAGAATGTATTTCATTCCTTCATTAATTATTTGTTAAGTGCTTATTATTTGAAGATATTAGAGATAAAAAGGTAGTTATGATATAGAACCTACTCTCAAGGACATTGTAATCTACTGCAAATACACAAATACCTATAATATAAAGGGAAATTGAAAAAATACAAGAGAACCAAAAGACTGAGAAATTTCAGGGAGCAGAGAGCTAGATCATTTTTACCTGAAGAGTCAGCAAAAGATGGCACTGAAATTAGATCTTGGAGAAAGGAATAAACTTCAACAGATGGAGATTGGAACTGGAATCCATTGAAGATATGGAAAATGATATAGATAAAACATGAAAAATGGAGAGGATAGGATCAATAAAGAAAGATGAATAGATTGCATATTGGCAAAGTGATACTGGTTAGAATATAAAATGCATAAAGTCCTACGGTGGAGGGTCTTGAAAACCAGAATCAGGAAAAAGAGAAGGTTTTTGAATAAAAAAATAATAGGATCAAAATGGTACATTAGGAAGTTTACCTGAATATTAAAGATAAAGAAGGATGGACTTAAAAAGAAGAAAAAGAGGGGGCAGCTAGGTGGCGCAGTGGATAGAACACCAGCCCTGAAGTCAGGAGGACCTGAGTTCAAATTTAGTCTCAGACACTTAACATTCCCTAGCTGTGTGACCCTGGGCAAGTCACTTAACCCCAACTGCCTCAGCAAAAAAAAAAAAGAAAGGAGGTTATTACACTAGTCAAAGCAGGCAAAGATGAGGATCTGAATTAGAGTGGATGAAGTCTGTGTGGACAGCAAATGTGAGAGCTACTGCTCAGGTAGAATCTATCAAACTTGACAATTGATTGAAAGTACACAGTGAAAGAAAAGCTGACTGGATGGTTCTGCCATCTATGGAAATAAAGAAATCAAGGGTTGGCACTGCACATTTCTCAGATTGGCAAAGATAATGATGAATGCTGGAGTTGTGAACTGATCCAACCATTCTAGAGAGAAATTTGGAACTGTGCCCAAAGTGCTATAAAACTGTGCATACCCTTTGACCCTTTGACCCTGCAGTGTCTTTACTGGGTCTGTATCCCAAGGAAATCATAAAGAAGGGAAGGGGACCCAGATGTACAAAAATGTTTGTGGCAGGCTCTTACCAACAATGAAATGACTGAGGCCAGTTTCAACAGATTTATGTTGGAGAGAGCCATCTATAACCAGAGAGAGGGCTATGAGGACTGAGTGTGGATCACAACATAGTATTTTCACCTTTTTGGTTGTTGTTTGCTGACCTGTTTTTTTCTTTCTCATTTTTCCCCTTTGATCTGATTTTTCTTGTGCAGTATGATAAATATGGAAATATGTATAGAAGAATTACACGTTTAACATATATTAGATTATTTGCTGTCTAGTGGAAAGGGATGGGAGGGAGAAACATTTGGAACACAAAGTTTTGCAAGAGTGAATGTTGAAAGCTATCTTTGTATGTGTTTTGAAAATATAAAGCTATTATTTAAAAAAGAAATCAAGGGTTGAGGAAGGTATGAGGAGAAAGACGATGCGTTCGGTTTATGTGTTAGGTTTGAAGTATAGTGGGACTTCCAAGTAAAGATTTTATCCAGCAGACAGTTGGAAATATGTGACTGTGGTAGAAGGAGAGTTTCTAGGTAAAGAAACAGAGCTGGGAAAGATGTCAGTGGACATGATAAATCTTGAGTCTTCAGATGATAAGCCAATGAGTTTGCTTGCTATCCCTAGTGAAATTTATTGTGGTTCAATCAGGAACCAATCTGAGATTTGCTTGATAAATCTACTAGAATAGTTTTGCCATTTTCTTCTCTAGCTCATTTTATAGTGATTTGCTAGGGTTACACTGCTGGCAAGTGTTTGAGGTCAGATTTAAATTTGAGTCTTCCTGACTCCAGATCCAGAATTCTATCCACTGTGCAACCTAGCAATGCAGTATCCTAAAAAGATTGTTTGATGATAGTATCCAGAGGGACATATGGTAGACTAAAAAAGAATTCTGGGATTAGGATAAGAAGGTTCAAACAGCAGTCCTGTGGTTTTCTGCATGTATGGCCTTGCATAAGGCACTTTTATTTCATAGGGGACCTCAGTTTCTTCTTCTGTCAAATGAAGGGATTGAGTGAAATCTCTAAAATTACTTTTTATGCTACAGATACATCTTTGTATAGATTGATTATGTTATTTTTATTGGCTAAAAACATAATATATATTTGCTACAAGAAAATTAAAAAAATTCTCTAGCTTTCAATAAAGGGGTAGAAGGGAGAGAAATATGACTTATTAATTGAAAAAATAAAATAATTTTAATAATTCAATAAAAATATTGAAAGAAGTGCTAAAAACATATCAATTGTAATCACACCCACACTTGAATTGGGAATTTTTTAAAATTCTTAAAGGTTTTTTTTGTTTTAAGAATTTTTTTTAAAGTTTAAAGTTTTAAAGTTAATTCCACTTTCAGTCTTAAAGTAGTATGACGTAGTGGGTAGAATGTTGAGTTTGGCATCAAGGAGATCTGGGTTCAAACCACCTTCCGGCCTTGATTAGCTATATGATCTTGGATAAATCACTTAAATCTCTATGTGTCTAAGATAACTTTTCAGACCAAACTTAGATCATTCAAATATTTTCAACCCATCATGGAGAAACAATACACAATATAAATACAAGGCATTCATTTTCCACTTTAGAAAATTCTATAATTTACTTTTTAAAATATACAGTAGCTGACTTGGTAGCACATTACTGTAATCCCTGCTGTTGAGAAGGTGAAGTTGGTAGATTGCTTGAGTTTGGGAGTTTTGATGTGGAATACACACTAAGTTTGACATTATATATCATTGCTTAAGGAAGAGCAAATTAGGCCAGGTTGGTCATAATCAATGTCCAAAGCTCCCATGCTGATGGTCAGATTGGGATTAGAATAAGGATCTCTGTAAAAATAATAGGAATAAGGCTCTCTGGAAAAAGGCTCTCTCAACATGGTTCTTTAGAGATTTTGTCAGTTAACAATTCATATGTGGCCAGTATGAAGTTTTAGCTTTAGGAGTAATGGATACACATCTGCATACCTGTGAAAAGGACATTGTTTATTTAGAACAGAATTACAGTTTAGTCAGCCTATAGCAGATGCTTGTTCCAGGTTCCTCTTTAGTCCAGATGTAGCATCACTGCTCATACAAACTGCTTGGGTCATAGAAGTGGCAAGGGAAAGGGAGAAGATCAGTAATGACATTCGAGAAATACACCAAACTTGCATCCTTTCAAGATTGTCCACAAACATTGTCATTGAACATTATCATCATTGCCAGCCCTTATCCAGAATATCTTAAAGACAGTGCAATTTTAAGCTATTAAAACTTAATATTTTGCAAAACACTTTACATTTGTAAGGCAAGTGCTATTACTATCCCCATTTTACAGATGTGAAAACAGAAGCCAAGCTAGATTAAATGAATTGCCTGTGGTCACACAGATAGTAAATATTAGAGATAAGGTTCTATCTCAGGTATTCCTAAATCCAAGTTCAGCATTCTATGCCCTGAACAATTTATTGCAAGTTTTTAGATTAAATTATCAAGTAATAGCTGAGATATATTCAATTCAACAATAAAACACAACAAAAATTCAATATATTAGAATGGGATTTAATATTAGGCAATAACAATCACAAGCATAGAGGGCTATTGTAGGAACTCTGGGAGAAGAGAATAGAGACAGAAAAACTTCAGTATTAAGAAGCATCACAGGGCATGATGTTAAAGAAACTCTATTTTGGCTGGATGAGATGAGCTTTGGCAGAAAATTTGTGGAGTCAGATCTTCCTGAGCCAGGAGAAGAATTTCTGTCAAAGGGTTGGTGAGATAGCATGGTAGTGAGGTCTCTCAAGGGCTTCTGCTTAGTCCCAAACTTTAAATAAAAAATGTTTTGTCTTATTTATACAAAGATCTTCAAATTGCTTTCTCCACAACATCTTAAGATAGATAGCATCAGTATTATCTTCAATTTGTAGATTCAATAAAAAAAAAGGATTACAGAAATTAGACTTGCCCTGGTTATACAACCAGTAACTCAGAAGCAGGATTTGAATTCAGATCTCCTGAGTCGAAGTCTGGTTTTCTTTCCCCAGTTACATTTATCATTTGGAAATTAGACTTTCTGAGGTTGCCTGAAGAGACTTGCATCTAGTTTTAAAAGAAGGGAAGCTAAGATATAACTCCCCCATATATATACACATATATACACACACACATTTATACATACATAGAAACACATGAAAAATGAAATGTAAAATAAAGAAAAATGTAATGTTTTATTCCAGACTTGTATACCTGTCCCTGTGAAACGACTCCCTTACAAAGAAGAAGAAGGGGTTTTGTTAAAGACCAGTGGAAAAAAAGAAGCTTCAGCACCTGTAACCAGGAAACAGGCCCACCACTAAGACTTTGCTTTAGCACTCTCAGGTAATGCATTGCTCACAGTCAGATACTATGTGTGGGGACATTGATGCCAGAAATTATGATATATGGTGAGTGCTATGCTAGGTGTTAGAGATACAAAGATTTAACAAGTGAAACAGCCCGGGGTCTTACCTGCAAAGAGCTTAACATTCTCTCAGAAGAGACAATATGTATGTATGTATCTATCTATCTATATATATGTATATGTGTGTGTGTATGTGTATATACACATGTGTGCTTTGACCCTGCTGTCTTGGGTCCAATGGCATGTGATAGACCCCTATTATGTATAAGTATATGCAAAATAAATAACTAATAAATAAGGTTTTTTAGGGAGATAGAACATTATATAGCCATTGGGGAGATTAGAGAAGGCTCTCTTTGATGCATCTTATTGTGTTGGGTGCTGAGAGTATAGAAACAAAAGCAATATGATTTTTGGACTAAAGAAAATTATATTTTGCTGGAAGGGACTGCTAAGACTGAGGAGGGTAGGTGGCAAATATCACACAAAATTTTGGGAGGATGTAGTATGGTCTGCTTTGTCTCTCATTTATCTCTATGTAGATTATATATATATATATATATATATGTTTGTTTGTTTTTGAATGACCCTAGCTTGGCCTGTGTGTTTGTGACAAATTTAGAACATGGCCTTTTTCTAAGACTGTGGGTCTATGGGGATGAGGAGTTAAATAGAACACCACACCTGGAGACCTGCATTTAAATCTTCCTTCAGACACTTAACTATGTGACTTTGGGCATGAATGAAATGGGAAACTGAGAACTTCTCAGAATAATAACCTTGGGTAGTTCAGGCTCTGTTTAATTACTGAGCTCTGGGAGAGGGGCAAGATTTGCTCTTCAAGCAGAAATGTTTGAGATAACCCTTTTGACCCCTTGTTCAACTGCTTCTCACAAGAGGTAATGCCTAAAAAGAGACCAGACCACCTTGATGAATGGTTTAGGAATATTTACCCTCTTGCTTAATCGACCCCTTTTCTTAATAATATACCCAGCAAAGGTATTGGAAACATTTATTGCTTAACTAAGACCCTGGTGCCACAAAGGCCCACCTGCATACCAAAGACAAATACTGAGTTGGCCGATGACTTTAAAGATTAACTGGGGGCTTGGGTGGGTTAAAGGAAGGGTGTTTCTGTAATCCCAACTATATAATCATGTTACCTACTTCTGTAAATTGGTCTTCCTGCCCCAGCTCCTCTGGGGGAGGGACCACCCCGTTTGTCAGGAGAATTGAATAAAGAAACTTTCTGTTTGTACCTAGAGAAGTCTCTGAGTAGTCAATTTTTAGTTAGGGTCTTTTTGTCCCACACAGGCATGTCACCTAACCTCAATTTGTCTCAGTTTCCTCATTTGTAGAAAAAAAATGGGCATAATAATAGCATATCCCAAGGTTTTTATGAAATTAAATGAGTTAATATTTGTAAAGTGCTTAGTGTGCTACCTGACAGAGAATAGTAATTTATATATATATATGCATAAAAACATATATAGTTATATAATTATATTTAGTTATATATAGTTATACATATATAGTTGTTATATAGTTATACATAGTTTTATGTATAGTTATATACAGTTAGTCATAGTTATTATATATTTATGCATATATATATATAAATTTTTTTTGTTATAAGAGAGAATCTATAATTCAGAGGATTTCCCTCTTAATCTATAATTAATGACAATAATTTACCCATTAGAAAGAGAAGACAGCAACAATTCTTATCTCTCTTATTGCTTTGCTTTGATTAACTTACTCAATGAAAGACAATGGGGCTCAGCATTTTCTGTGTGAAGAAGCATTTTACAATATATTTCTCTTCTTCTGTTCATAGGTAAAGAAAGCCAGAGGAAAGGGACCCAGAATACTCTATCTTCAGCTGATAAGCCATGGCCTTATCTAGAAACACACAGCTAATATCACCAACGAAGGATCTCCTTAAAAGAATAATTGCAATGGAACTTTTTTTTTCTCTCAGAAGTGAAGACTACCCTATTGCAGGAATTTTATGCAGAATCAAATTATAGATATAAATGATTTTGGAAATTTCTATATGAAAGTTAACCAGGAATCATTTGGAATAGTGTCATTACTTGTATCAAACATTTTAATTTTATGAATAGAAGTTATATCATATTCAGAATATATTTGCCATTAAAAGGTGCAATTCTGTACTTTCATTATAACTAATAAAAAATTTTAGATCCTCATTAGCTCTTTAAAGCATCCTTTTTCTATAACAAATTACATTTCCCCCCCTTGATACTAAGGGAGCTAGAATTCAGCAGAATGATTTCTCAAATGCAGAGTAACTTCTCCACAATTATAAAATATATTCTGCTATATTTTCCCATGAAATCAGATAATTCTTAGTCTTAGAATGACTTGAGAACCATGTGAAGAAAAGAGAGATAGAATGAATGGCCTCATTGCCATAAACATAGCTCACCTTGGAGATAGGTACACCTGGATTCAGGTACTTCCTATTATAAAAAAAAGATATGTAATCATTGAGCAAGTTATTTAACTCCTCAGTGTCAGGCAATACTCTAAACTATAAATTAACAGAGCAGTTGCCTATATGTGTCAATTGACTTTCCATTCTCTAAATTCCTTGTGTTGATGAAATCACATATCAAAGAGCAGAAGAAAAAAAAATCAGGAAAATTAGGGAAAAACAGGATTTGAAAAAATTAAATTCAATCTGCAGTGCTGAAATATAGGCTTTAGTGATGTGTTTCTTCTTGCATTTCTTTATTTTCCTATGTTGTAATTCTCCTTTGCATGCAGAGAGGGAAGCAAAGAGACCATAATAAGTATTTTTCTTTTCTCTAAGAAAGAGAAACCCTCAAAATGGCATAGAGATAAACTTCGTACCTTTTTATTCAAAACATATTCAATTCAATTTAAGAAATTATTATTGAGTATCTACTATAAGCAAGATGTGATGAACTTGACTTTGACCTAATCACAGCTGGAAGTTTCTATTTAACCTCCATTGCTTGATATCAAATGTTTGACAGCCATCTGATTTGCATATCTATTTCATTCTACCAACATTACAAACAGAATCACTTTGCATAAATTACAATTTTTTTAAAAAATCCTTTTTGTTTTAGACAACCATGACAATTTTTTTTTTCAATCAGGTAGTTCTTTTCCTATTTTTTGTTTGTTCATTCTTTATTCTAAAGAGGGCAAGTCATCATGAAGATGATGTCTTGATTTGCTTATGAATTAGATTTAAATGTGCAGAGATTGGATATGAGTGGGCCAGAGCTTTGCAAAGAAAATCAGCCTCACTATCTCCTCTTGAGTCATCTAAGGCCAGTGGCAAGACACTAGCAATGACCGAAAGGCAGTAAGATCTTTCCCAGATTTCAGTTTGTCTAAGGTTTCACTATTCAATGACTAAGAGCTGGGTAAGAATTGGGATAAAAGATAGCTACTTTACTCAGAAAAAATAATGCTATTTACAATCAGTCTAAACCATCAAAACCTAAAGAATGAGACACCTGAGGCTTGGACTGTTGTTGGTTGTTGTTGGCCATTCAAAGAAAAGCAGAGTGATTTGGGTTTAAAGTAGTCAAATAGCTCTATTTGAAAGATAATGAGCTTTTAAAAAGCCTTTTTTTTCAGAGCTGTATTTCAAGAAATCATAAATGAAAAGTTTATAGAACAAAAAAGTTGTCCCAGCCTTTTGAAAAAAATATTTTTTAAAAATTCTAGCCTCCAAACCTCAAAATATCTTACAAAATATAAACAATGAAAGATTATATTTCCATGGACAGAGTATCCACATATTGAGAAACTTGAATTTAAGTGAAGCAGAGCTGTACAAAGTCATCAGTCTCCCTTCTTCCATATGTTGTGGAATTCCCCAAATTAACTAATCAGAGACATCTTCAGGGACAAAGAGAAAGCATTATTTAGTCCCTGCAGGGAGAGGCCCAAGCCCATCCAGGAGGCATCTCACCTCCCACCATCTGCCTGATCTGGCAAGTAGCAAATAGTAAACTTAGTTAAATAGCAAAAGACCCAAGTCTTTTCATTGGATGGACTAAAAAGGAAGTAACCATTGGTGACCAATGGTCACTAATGTTGTCTGCTCCCTGTGGGTCATGTCACTTCCTGTCACTTCCTGAAGCTCAGACCTAGAGTCTGACCTTTCTTACCCTAGAGAACTCTAGGCCTAGAGGTCATGTGACTTCCTGCAACCTGGGCCTCAGGCCTGACCTTCCTGCAGACCTCTGGGAATAGGGATCACGTGACTTAGGCCTAAGGTCTGACCCACTCCATCTCATAGACTTTTTGAGAAAACTTCACTTGGTCTCACTCACATAGGGCTAGGGGAAAGAGGAGATTCTTTCCTTCAATTGCTACCTAGGCTTACTTAGGCCTGTTGCAGACCTTAGCTTAAAAAGGCCAAGGTCTCCCATTGCATTCGGGACCATCTCCAGGCCTCCTGATCTATATCTTGCCACAGGACCCAGGTGGCTCTGGAGGGGAAAGTGAGGCAGCTGAGCCTGCCCAGCCCTCCCTCACTTAAGTCCAATTCACTCACATGTCATGGCACCCCCTCCCTGATGTCATGGTCTTCTTCGAAAGTCAGAAAACAATAATCTTATTACATTCAGCTCACATTTGTGATGAATAGCTCAGAGGAATAGAAACCTATATGTAAACCAAAGACTGCTCATATTGCCTAAGTAATCTTTTGTTTTTAATAAAGCTTTTTAATTTCAAAACACACACATAGATAGTTTTGAAAATTCACCCTTGTAAAAAACCTTGTGTTCCAGATTTTTTTCTCCCTCCCCCTTCTTCCTCCCCCTCCCCTGGGTGGCAAGTAATACAATATATGTTAAATGTGCAATTCTATACATATTTCAATAATTATCATTCTGCACAAAAAAACAAATCAAAAAGGAAAAATGATGAGAAAGAAAACAAAATACAAGCAAACAATAACAAAAGTAAAAATCCTATGTTGTGATCCACACTCGTGCCTGAGTAATCTTTAAAAAAAAAAAGACCGCAACTTATTAAAGTAGCTGGACTAACCAGGAAGTTTTGTTAAATCTATAGATTGATAGCATGTTTGGTTCAACTCCAGAGAGATCTCTATTAGTGTGAATAATAAATCCCCTACAATAGCCACATTATTTGAATTTGAACTGCATGTTTCCATTCAGCGGGAACCAATTATTTTATAAAATTACAACTTTGAATTGTGAAAAAATGAACACAGAGAGCCGCTTCCAGGAATTTGTTGTATACCCTAACCAAGACCTGGATTTACTTACTTATGCAACAAGGGTATGTATCATAGAAAGTCTATTAAGTTAATGAGATACTAAATAACTTTTTGATTTATAATAATGTATGTATATCTTTAAATGAGACAGAGCCTGGTGTAATGGATAAAAAAAACAAACAAACAAAAAAAAAAAACTAGTCTCTGCAGCTGGTATCAGGCCCTGAGTTCAAGTCATGTCTGAGTTGGGGACTAGATAAACTTGAGCAAAGTCATTTAATCTCTTCCTCTAGGCAATTTACTAAGGTGTAAATTAAGCAACAGTTATGGATCAGCCTTGGTGGAGAGAGAGATTTTTAAATGATAGCTAGCTTTTTTCAGGTTGAGTAGGAAAGGAAGGGTAGCTGAGTTTCAGGGACAATTATGGACAGTCACCCCTAGGAAAGAACCAGACTTTTCTCCTTCACTGAAGTTACCTGAAGCCACCACATAAAACCTGGAAGAAGCTGAAGGAACTCTTAACAATTCATGTGTCATTGATAATACACAAAGAGCTGTCAGAGGGGGATGCAAAGTGAATTGTGGGAGAACCTCAACAGCAGTTATAGGTTCTAAGGCCCCTGGGTGCTTTTTTTCATCTGTGCATGTCAATAATTGCAGTTTTCTGGGAGAATTGGCTCATAGCATGAATAATGCTTGGGTCTTTAGCTTGTCTATTTGAGTTTTTTAGTGTATTTATGCTATTCCAAAGTCCCTATCCTCATCTCACCATTAGGGAAACTGGTCAGGTTCCCCAGCTTTGGGATGTTTGCTTATAGTCCAGGAGGAGAACATGCACATACACAAACAAAATGCAAAATGATTCCCATTAATGGCACAATCATCCGCCAGACTGCAGTGTTGTTTCTCTTGTATGTGTCCTTTATATTATTGCCAATCATTTTGCTTTTGACATGCTGCTTCCCTGCTTAGTAAATAATTGCAGTTTTTCTACATCTTGATCTAACTTTAGTTAGCTGATTATGCCTCAGGTAGTAATCTGGGAGAAGGGACACTGTTTCCTTCCCAGGACAAAGTACCTGCAGCTATTTTGTCTTATCTAGATGGCCCTCTCCCTGCATTGCACATGTCCTCACATGGCTCCTTTCTATTACTCCCACATTTCCTCAGGACCTATGTTATAGCAGGATATCATGAATCAGCAGAGAGTTTAAGAAAGGTGGGAATCAATGGGAGAAACAACAGTAGCCACTATTGGCATATTGCCTCAGGACCCATATGATAGTAGCTTATCAGAAAATCCCAGGGAGTTTAAGAAAGGTGAGAATCAATGGAAGATCAACAGTAGCCACTATTCCCATATTACCTCAAGACCTATATCATAGTAGGTTATCAGGAATCAGCAGGGAGTTTAAAAAAAGGTGGGAATCAATGGGAGATCAGTACTAGCCACTATTCTCATATTGCCTCAGGACCCATATCATAGTAGGTTATCAAGAATCAACAAAGCAACAGTGAGAAAGAGGGTTTAACAAAGGACAGGAATCATGGAAGATCAACAATAGCCTCAGCATGTGCTGTGCACTGCTCTTTCCAGTCAGTGGTAAATTCTTATTTGTTATATGAAGGATAATACTCATCCTACATTCCTCAAAAGAAAAAAAAAGGAAAGGAAAGTACATGAGAATAAGGAGATTGATTAAGGGAGTTTCCAGATCGACTTGATGAGCTTGTGAGGGCAATAAGGCTTTGTGTGAGACTTATGATCTAGCTTCCCTTGGAAGAAATGGATATACCCTTTTGCTGCCTTGTGGAAGACAGATTTCAGTAATTAGGCATAACTGGTTAGCCTAGGCTGCCATGAGAGGAGCTGTTCCTTTGTGCCAGCTTATAAAAGGATGTTTTCCATCACAGGCTCAATCTTCTTCATTTCCCCGCTTTGAGAGGAGAAAATAGAGCATAGCAGAGCTAAGAACAGATCTGGGCAATGTAGATGGTACCTGTTGTGATGCTCAGAGAAACTGAGGCAGTATTAGAGATTATTAATATTTTATTAATAGTAGTGGAGAGTTTAGACTGACAGCCATATTAGCTAGCTGTCTGGATCTCAAAGTATCCAGCAGTGATTTGGGATTCATAATCATGGGTCTGGATGGGACTCCTGTCTCAAAGCACCCAGTCCTGGAGAGTTTAGACTGGCAGCCATATTAGCCAGCCGTCTGGATCTCAAGGTATCCAGCCCTCGAGTGAGGAGCTCCAAGGTCTCTTATAGGATTCTGGTGCTCAGAGAAACACAGGCAGAAGGAGGGGCAGAGCACTGGGGGGAATGGAGTTCCAGGGAAGGACTATAAATTCAGTTCTGACAGGTTGGGGGTATGGAGGAAGAATCATAAATTCTGATAAGCTTGGGAAGAAGCTAGGAGCCACTGAGTCTGGGGCCAGAAAAACAAGGGGGATGTCTAGGTGTTTGAGATGGGCCATGTGGAGGCTTTATGACTCTTTGGAATGCCAGTGGCCATAACTCTGCAGCCCAATTATTTCAGTCCTAATAGTCAGGAAGGGGGATTGCCACCAGGCAGAACAATTGGGAAACTGAGACAGAACAAACTGTGGCACAACACTGTCTGGGATTTACCTGTCTTAGAGCACAGAGACTTGGGACCTTTCTATGTTCTCACTCACATGAGCTAAGAGGAAACTTCTAATCCTCAAGTTCCTGATATTAGCCTTGGAGAGATAGCAGCCTATGAGATGATATATTAAGTTCAAGGAATTTATTTTACCTTGATACTCATAGAAGATATAATAACAATAGCTTGCATTTATAGAGATCTCACCATGTACCATGTACTGTGCTAAACACTTCACAAATATTATATCATTTGCAATTATGCAAGGGATGTGGTGTTAATATCCTTATTTTACAAAGGAAAAAAACTGAAGAAAACCTAAGTTGAAAGATTTGCTCAAGGCCACAATTCATAAGTTGCTAAGGCCAGATATGACTTCCTGGAGTTTCCTTGACCACCCAGCTATCTAGATCTAAGGTCAATTTTTAAAATTTTTGGAGCATTTGTAGAGTTAGACTTGAACTTTATTTGGAGATTTTTCAGAGACAACTTTGGGTGGGAAGAACAAAAGTCCAAAAGAGAATAACAATTTTAAATCATCCTAATGATTGAACTTAGTCCATTATATTCTGGGGCCACTGCTAACATTAGTTGAATATCTCCTGTCCTCAGCTAGTTCCCAAAGATCCATTGAGTTTGTATCTCTATAAACTGCAAGGACATTTAAACATCGCTTATAAAATTGGATTTCCCCTTTCTAGCATCTTACATCATTTATAATTTTTCTACCTGTGTTCCTAGATGGGACTTTGAGATTGCCTGGTCTAATTTATTTGTTTGAGAGATGTCAAAGCTCAGCCATGACTTGCCTTGCCTAAAATTAAGTTTCTTGAAGGTGGGAACTATTTCATTTTTGTCTGTCTACTTCTAGTATGTAACTTAGTACTTGGCATATAGGGGTTATTTAATAAATGTTTATTGAATAATTTATTAATAGGACATTATACTGAATATAACAGCATTATAGTCCTGACTCTGTGGCTCTTAATAATATTTGTCTCAAATTCATATCCTTGTAAGGCAACTGTCACAGGCTACTTACTATTCTTTGATTGTTTTCTGTGTATAATTCCCTCTGCTGAATTAAATATTCCATCTAATGTAGCCATTATTGTTAAGTATTTTTCAGTGACATACATATACCCAGGAGCATGATCTTGCAGTTATAGATATTGAATAAATATTTGTTTGATGAATGAAAATGGATGAATGGTCAAATATTGTGACATTATGCAGGCAGATAATTATTTTATTTTAATTTTATTTGCAAAACATATGTATGGGTAATTCTTCAACATTAACCCTTACATAGCTTTCTGTTACAGATTTTTCCCCCCCAACTCTTCACCCCTCCCCTAGATGGCAGGATATCCACTACTGTTAATTATGTTAAAATACTTGGCAAATTGAACATATGTATACATATTTCCATCACGTCATCTGCAAAGAGTGATAATTTGGTTTCTTCATTACCTACTCTAATTCCTTTTATCTCTTTTTCTTCTCTCATTGCCAAAGCTAATATTTCTAATACAATATTAAATAGTAATGGTGACAGTGGGCAGCCTTGTTTCACTCCTGATCTTATTGGGAATGGTTCTAGTTTGTCTCCATTACATATGATGCTTGCTGATGGTTTTAAGTAGATGCTACTAATCATTTTAAGGAAAAGCCCATTTATTCCTATACTCTCCAGTGTTTTTAATAGGAATGGGTGTTGGATTTTATCAAAGGCTTTTTCTGCATCTATTGAGATAATCATATGGTTTTTGTTAATTTGGTTATTAATATAATTGATTATGCTAATAGTTTTCCTAATATTGAACCAGCCCTGCATTCCTGGTACAAATCCTACTTGGTCATGGTGTATTATCCTGGGGATAACTTTCTGTAATCTCATTGCTAAAATTGTATTTAAAATTTTTGCATCAATATTCATTAGGGAAATGGGTCTATAGTTTTCTTTCTCAGTTTTCTCCCTACCTGGTTTAGCTATCAGCACCATATCTGTGTCATAGAAGGAGTTTGGTAGTACACCTTTCCCTATTTTTTCAAATAGTTTATATAGTACTGGGATTAATTGTTCTTTGAATGTTTGGTAAAATTCACATGTAAATCCATCTGGCCCTGGAGATTTTTTCTTAGGGAGTTGATTAATAGCTTGTTCTATTTCTTTTTCCAAAATGGGGCTATTTAAATAATTTATTTCCTCTTCTGTTAACCTAGGCAATCTATATTTTTGTAGATATTCCTCCATTTCATTTACATTATCAAATTGATTGGCATAAAGTTGGGCAAAGAAATTCCTAATTATTACTCTAATTTCCTCTTCATTGGAGGAAAGTTCTCCCTTATCATTTTTGACAGTAACAATTTGATTTTCCTCTTTCCTTTTTCTCCTAGGATATATTTCATGTTTTTCTCTATCTTTTCATTTTTTTGTTTTTGTTCAACTGATTCTTGAAGTCTTGATGAATCATTAATTTCCAATTGTTCGATTCTAATTTTTAATGTCTTATTTTCTTCAGTTACTGTTTTTAGTTCCTTTTGCAATTGACCAATTACATTTTTTTGTTCATTGCATTCTTTTTCCATTTTTTCTATTTTATTTTTCAGTGATCTCATTTCGTTTCCCCATGTTTCTTCTAACTCCCTTTTAAGATTTTTTATGCAATCTTCAAAGAAAGCCTTGTGACATGGAGACCAATTTATGTCTCTCTTTGGGGCTTTTTCTGGAGTTGCTTTACCTTTAGGGGCCTCAGGATTTGAGGTCTGTTCTTCCCTCTCTCCATAGAAGTTGTCTATGGTGAGAGCTCTTTTTGGTTTTTTATTCATTTTTTTAAAGGTGTGAGGTCTGTTTAGGGCAAAGGTGGGACAGCTGCTTTAATTTGCCCTGGGGCAGTTCTGCTGATTGAGTTATTTCAGGAACTGGGCAGTTCTGCTGATTGAATTATGTCAGGGGCTGGGCAGCTCCGCTGATTGAATTATTTCTGGTGCTAATCAGTCCTGTTGTTTGATTGATTGCTTTAAGGTGCTATGTAATGGCAGCTAGGTCCGATGCTCATCAGGGGTTCAGTGGTTCACAATCTATCCCCCTCAAAAGGCAGACCCTCCAAACCACCTGCCCACAATCAGGACAAATTGTTCCAAGAGGCTCGCAGAAGACTCCCAGGTGTGAAAAAAGCACAACACTCCCACTCCTGTTCTGACTCCTGTTCCAGCTCCCTGCTCCAGCTCCCTGCCCCGATCTCCCTGTGCTGCAGTCTGGGTTCAGTAGGCCACCCCCTGCCCCATTAAAACAGACCTGTTTTAAGGTTCTTCCAGAGTATCTTCTTCTAGAATCGTGTTGTTCTCCAGATATTGTGGATTTTTTTGCTTCAGAATCAGTCTAGAGGCTTCATATGTTGTTGGTTTGAGGGGAGGTTAGAGGAGGTTACAGAGAATCCTGTCTGATCTCCGCCACCATGGCTCCACCCCCGGAAGGAAGTCCCCTCTTTCCTTTTTCTAATCAAATAAACTAAAGGCTCATCTATTTTGTTGGTTTTTTCATAAAACCAACTCTTAATTTTATTTATTAATTCGATAGTTTTCTTATTTTCAATTTTATTGATCTCCCCTTTAATTTTCAGAATTTCCAATTTGGTATTTAATTGAGGGTTTTTAATTTGGTCTTTTTCTAGCTTTTTTAATTGTAAGCCCAGTTCATTGATCTTCTCTTTCTCTGTTTTATGCAAGTAAGCATCTAGAGATATAAAATTACCCCTTATAACCACTTTAGCCTTCTCCCACAAATTTTGGTATATTGTCTCATTATTGTCATTCTCCTGGATGAAATTATCAATTGTGTCTATAATTTGCTCTTTCACCCATTCATTCTTCAGGATCAGGTTATTTAATTTCCAATTAACTTGTGGTCTATTTTCTCCTGGCCTTATATTACATGTGAGTTTTATTGCATCATGATCTGAGAAGGATGCATTTACTATTTCTGCTTTTCTGCAATTGATTTTGAGGTTTTTATGCCCTAACACATGATCAATTTTTGTATAAGTTCCATGAACCCCTGAGAAAAAAGTATACTCCCTTCTATCACCTTTCAATTTTCTCCAGAGATCTATCATACCTAACTTTTCTAGCATTTTGTTTACCTCCCTAACTTCTTTCTTATTTATTTTTGTGATTCGATTTATCTAATTTTGAGAGAGCAAGGTTGAGATCCCCCACTAGTATAGTATTACTGTCTATTTCTCCTTGCATCTCTGTTATTTTCTCCTCTAGGAATTTGGTGCTATACCACTTGGTGCATATATGTTTAGTATTGATACCACTTCATTGTCTATGGTACCCTTTAGTAAAATATAGTTTCCTTCCTTATCTCTTTTAATTAGATCTATTTTTGTTTTTACTTGATCCGAGATAAGAATTGCTACCCCTGCCTTTCTTTGTTCACCTGAAGCATAGAAGATTCTGCTCCAGCCCTTTACCTTCACTGTATGTATCTCTATGTTTTAGATGTGTTTCTTGTAAACAACATATTGTAGGATTCTGGCTTTTAATCCAGTCTGCTACCTGCTTCTGTTTTATGGGAGAGTTCATCCCATTCACATTCACAGTTAAAATAACTATATCTGTATTCCCTGCCATCTTATTTACCCAGAGTTATGATTTTCTCTTCCCTTCCCCCTCTCTCCCTTCCCCCCTCCCCAGTACTTTATTTTTGATGACCACCTCCCACCAATAGTCCTCCCCCTTTAGAATCCCTCCCTCCCCTTTATACCTTTCCCCTAATAATTCTATTAGTTTATCCCTTTCCTTTCCTCCTTTCCCTCCCACCTTCCCACAAGGAGGGTCAGGCCTTTCTTTGAAGCCAAATGTGGCTGATATACTCTCTTAGAGTCCAATCTAATGAGAGTATGGTTTACACAATACTCATCACCCTCCCTTCTTTCCCTCAATTATATTAGATCTTCTATGTCTCTTTATGAGATTTTGCCTTATTTTACCTCCTTTATTTTTACTTTATTTTGCCTCCTTCCCCCCCCCCCCCCCTTTTT
>JAJPUD010001617.1:47854-67680 GCA_023553655.1 Myrmecobius fasciatus | reverse complement strand
TGAGGTCTGTTCTTCCCTCTCTCCATAGAAGTTGTCTATGGTGAGAGCTCTTTTTGGTTTTTTATTCATTTTTTTAAAGGTGTGAGGTCTGTTTAGGGCAAAGGTGGGACAGCTGCTTTAATTTGCCCTGGGGCAGTTCTGCTGATTGAGTTATTTCAGGAACTGGGCAGTTCTGCTGATTGAATTATGTCAGGGGCTGGGCAGCTCCGCTGATTGAATTATTTCTGGTGCTAATCAGTCCTGTTGTTTGATTGATTGCTTTAAGGTGCTATGTAATGGCAGCTAGGTCCGATGCTCATCAGGGGTTCAGTGGTTCACAATCTATCCCCCTCAAAAGGCAGACCCTCCAAACCACCTGCCCACAATCAGGACAAATTGTTCCAAGAGGCTCGCAGAAGACTCCCAGGTGTGAAAAAAGCACAACACTCCCACTCCTGTTCTGACTCCTGTTCCAGCTCCCTGCTCCAGCTCCCTGCCCCGATCTCCCTGTGCTGCAGTCTGGGTTCAGTAGGCCACCCCCTGCCCCATTAAAACAGACCTGTTTTGAGGTTCTTCCAGAGTATCTTCTTCTAGAATCGTGTTGTTCTCCAGATATTGTGGATTTTTTTGCTTCAGAATCAGTCTAGAGGCTTCATATGTTGTTGGTTTGAGGGGAGGTTAGAGGAGGTTACAGAGAATCCTGTCTGATCTCCGCCACCATGGCTCCACCCCCGGAAGGAAGTCCCCTCTTTCCTTTTTCTAATCAAATAAACTAAAGGCTCATCTATTTTGTTGGTTTTTTCATAAAACCAACTCTTAATTTTATTTATTAATTCGATAGTTTTCTTATTTTCAATTTTATTGATCTCCCCTTTAATTTTCAGAATTTCCAATTTGGTATTTAATTGAGGGTTTTTAATTTGGTCTTTTTCTAGCTTTTTTAATTGTAAGCCCAGTTCATTGATCTTCTCTTTCTCTGTTTTATGCAAGTAAGCATCTAGAGATATAAAATTACCCCTTATAACCACTTTAGCCTTCTCCCACAAATTTTGGTATATTGTCTCATTATTGTCATTCTCCTGGATGAAATTATCAATTGTGTCTATAATTTGCTCTTTCACCCATTCATTCTTCAGGATCAGGTTATTTAATTTCCAATTAACTTGTGGTCTATTTTCTCCTGGCCTTATATTACATGTGAGTTTTATTGCATCATGATCTGAGAAGGATGCATTTACTATTTCTGCTTTTCTGCATTTGATTTTGAGGTTTTTATGCCCTAACACATGATCAATTTTTGTATAAGTTCCATGAACCCCTGAGAAAAAAGTATACTCCCTTCTATCACCTTTCAATTTTCTCCAGAGATCTATCATACCTAACTTTTCTAGCATTTTGTTTACCTCCCTAACTTCTTTCTTATTTATTTTTGTGATTCGATTTATCTAATTTTGAGAGAGCAAGGTTGAGATCCCCCACTAGTATAGTATTACTGTCTATTTCTCCTTGCATCTCTGTTATTTTCTCCTCTAGGAATTTGGTGCTATACCACTTGGTGCATATATGTTTAGTATTGATACCACTTCATTGTCTATGGTACCCTTTAGTAAAATATAGTTTCCTTCCTTATCTCTTTTAATTAGATCTATTTTTGTTTTTACTTGATCCGAGATAAGAATTGCTACCCCTGCCTTTCTTTGTTCACCTGAAGCATAGAAGATTCTGCTCCAGCCCTTTACCTTCACTGTATGTATCTCTATGTTTTAGATGTGTTTCTTGTAAACAACATATTGTAGGATTCTGGCTTTTAATCCAGTCTGCTACCTGCTTCTGTTTTATGGGAGAGTTCATCCCATTCACATTCACAGTTAAAATAACTATATCTGTATTCCCTGCCATCTTATTTACCCAGAGTTATGATTTTCTCTTCCCTTCCCCCTCTCTCCCTTCCCCCCTCCCCAGTACTTTATTTTTGATGACCACTTCCCACCAATAGTCCTCCCCCTTTAGAATCCCTCCCTCCCCTTTATACCTTTCCCCTAATACTTCTATTAGTTTATCCCTTTCCTTTCCTCCTTTCCCTCCCACCTTCCCACAAGGAGGGTCAGGCCTTTCTTTGAAGCCAAATGTGGCTGATATACTCTCTTAGAGTCCAATCTAATGAGAGTATGGTTTACACAATACTCATCACCCTCCCTTCTTTCCCTCAATTATATTAGATCTTCTATGTCTCTTTATGAGATTTTGCCTTATTTTACCTCCTTTATTTTTACTTTATTTTGCCTCCTTGGGGCGCCCCCGGGGGGGGGGGGGGATTGCTTCCACCTCTAATTTCCTTTCCATTATTATCAAAGAAAAATCGAATTATATCCCCATTCTTTAAGGATACCTCTAGTAGAAATATAGTTCTCAAGAGTTCTTTCCTTTTTACCTTTTTATGTTTCTCTTGAGTTCTGTATTTGGAGGTCAATTTTTTTGTTCAGATCTGGTCTTTTCATTAGAAATAGGTGAAATTCTCCTGTATCATTGAATGACCCTCTTCTTCCCTGGAAGATGATGCTCATTCTAGCTGGATAACTTATTCTTGGCTGTAATCCAAGTTCTTTTGCCTTTCGGAATATCTGGTTTCAGACCCTTCGATCCTTTAATGTGGAAGCTGACAGATCTTGTGTAATTCTAATTACAGTTCCTCGGTATTTGAACTGTTTCTTTCTAGCTGCCTGCAATAACCTTTCCTTGGTGCAATAGTCCTAAAATTTGGTCACGATATTCCTTGGGGTTTTAATTTTGGGGTCTCTTTCAGGAGGTGATCGGTGAATTCTTTCAATGCCAATTTTGCCTTCTGATTCTAAAACATCATGGCAATTCTCTTTCATGATTTCCTGGAAGATAGCATCAAGGTTCTTTTTTTCATCGTGGCTTTGAGGGAGTCCGATAATCCTTAGATTGTCTCTCCTGGATCTGTTTTCCAAGTCAGTTGTTTTTTCCTAGGAGATATTTCATATTTTCTTCTATTTTTTCATTTTTTTTTGTTTTTGTTTGACTGATTCTTGAAGTCTTATTGAGTCATTTACTTCTATTTGTTCAATTTTAATTTTTAAAGTATTATTTCCTTCAGTTATCTTTTTTAGCTCCTTTTGTAGCTGGCCAATTGAATTTCTTGATTCAATGCATTCTTTTTCCATTTTGCCAGTTTTATTTTTCAGCGAATTGTTGTCTTTTTCCAATTCGCCATTTTTATTTTCCAGTGAATTGGTGATTTTTTTCCAATTCACCACAGTGAATTGGTGATTTTTCCAATTCATCAATTTTGTTTTTCAGTTTGAATTGTTTTCTTTTTCCAATTCACCAGTCCTGTTTTCCAGTTTTTGATATCTCTGTTGCCCTGATTTCAATTTATTTCCCCATTCTTCTTCTAGCTCTCTTTTGAGATTCTTTATGCAATCTTCCAGGTAAGCTTTCTGAAAGGGAGACCAGCTTAAGTCTGCCTTTGTGGCTTCATCTGGGATTGTTTTCAGAATCTCAGGATCTGGGGACTTCTCTATTTTCTCTCCGTAGAAGCTGTCTATGGTGAGAGCTCTCTTCTTCTTCTTACTCAAGGTTTTCAGCTGAGGTATCAGTCACCAGCAGGGAGTACTACTGCAGTTTCAATTTGCCCTGGGGCAGTTTGCCGAGTTGACTTCCAGTCTGAGGCTGGTTGGGCTAGATCTGCACTAGGACCACGTTTTCAGCTGCTCTCAATCCACCCTTTACCAAAGGCAGATCTGCCAAAGCACCTGCCTGCAAGCAGAGCAAAGTGGCCTAGGCATCTCCCAGGGGCTTCCTGGGTGCCTAAAATCCGTCTCTGTTTCAGCCCAACTTCCGCCCCGGGCGCACTGGCATCTGATTGCGGCCAGTGGCAGATTCCCCTGAGACTAACCTCTGGAGTTTTTTCAAAGTAGATTGTTGATAGAAGTGCGTTGTAGTCCAAGTGTTTGTTGGAGCCCTCTCTCCAAAACCAATTCGGAGGCTCAATTTGTCTGGGTCTGAGGGAAGGTCTCAGGAGCTCACAGAGAACGCTGTCTGCAGTTCGCCATCTTGGCTCCGCCTCCCCCCCCCGCAGATAATTATTTTTTACAATATTTGTGATGAATTGGAATGTTAAAAAAAATCTATCTTACAGGTATCAGAATAATTGAAGTTGACAGAGATGAGATTAGTCCCAACCAACTGTTGTGAAAGTACATAGAACAAAGCTGTAACTCTTTACTGTTTTCTTGTACATATCATCAAATTGGAAATGGAGTGATTTCCAAGAACGTATTTCCCTCCAGATTTAGAGTTGTTCAGAATCTCTTTCGGCTAACTCGATTTCCTTCTCTCTTCTTATTTCAATATGCTCAAAATTGTATTCATCACTAAGGCATTAGGACATAGAAACAAAAGATTATACTCATGTCAATGAAAAAAAGAAAATGAGGACAGACATATTAGAAGGAATATTTAATTCAGTACTTGAAGAATCCATCATTTCATTGCTGAGGATATACCCTCATTGACTCTGATTCCAATCTCTCTACAATTTATTAGAGTAAAGATTTTTAATTTTTTTTTGCATGTCATGAACAAGCCTTGGCAGTCTGATGAAGCTTATGGACTCCTCAAAGCAGTATTTTTAAATGCATAAAACAAAATATATGGGACTAAAAATAATTATATAACATAATTATATTTAATTTATATTATAATTATATATTAATTATATTAAAATAACATTACATATAAAATAATACCATAATTTATAATTATATTGTGAAATAATTATGCAAATATAATGTTTATGATCAAATTACATATTATATAGTTACATTGGAAATTATAATTATTGACTATTTGATAATTATTAATTATTATTAAGTTATTTTTTATAGCTTATAGATGCTAGATTAAGAACCTCTGTACTAGATATTCTTTAAGAGTTATTGTGGCCAAAAAAATTCCTTAGATTTAAGTGAGCCAGATAATGAGTATATGAATTTAGCTAAGTTGGTTCTTGGCCAACAGCTAAAGAGTTGGCTACAATATTGAGTTGCTACAACAAATCCCTAATCTAATGCCTCAGCATAGTGTAGAGGGAATCCAGGACTCTCAAAGGCATTGCTAAGAGAGTGCAAGCCTTTGCCTACCAAATTGAAAATGATTCAAGTATGGACCAAGTGATGATTTGAATAAATATGGAATTTTAAACTACAGAATCACTGGGTACTTTAAGGAATACAGGGAACAAAACGGAACAGGTGGAATAGAACTCTAGAATTTACTGTTGGTCTTTCTGTCTTAAAGCAGACTTGATTTAAATTATCATTCAGTAACTGGCTGACTGTCTTCTCGAACCCAAGTTCTGACCCCTTAAAATGCCCTGGCATTCAAGTTTCTCAACATATTCAATTTTCATGATCAAGTTCTCTAGTTTACCTTTATAAAAAAATAGTAGCTGTTATAATACCTCAGGGTTTCTGTTCAACCACTGCTACCTCAAATGAAATTTGCCCTAGGTATCATAATGCTTATTGAAATTCTGGCCTTTTCTTCACATAAAGGCCGTTATACATCATCTTGAATATTTTTTGGTTGTTTTTCAGGGCCTTCTATAATCTGCATCTTTATATATTATAATTCTCCCCAATTAAATTCATTAATTATTTCTAATAATAATCTAATCTGATTTCCCTACTGAAATGACTTCACTCCTCTGACAATCCAAATTGTTTTCCTATCCTTTAAAACTCAGATAAAGTTTCCCCATCCTTCATGGAGCCTTTCCTATTTCAGACAACAATGGAGAAAAGGATTAGCAAAATATTATAGAGTCTGCCAGACACCATGTGAAGTGCCCGCATATTATCAACTTGATCCTTATAAAAATCCCGAGACAGAGGTGCCATTATTATCCCCATTTTTACAATCAAGAATACTGAAACAGAGATTAAATTATTTGTTGAAGGTCAAAGCTAATAAATTTCTGAGATTGTATTTGCATTCAGGCCTTACTGACTACAAGTCCATTGCTTTGTTCATTCTGCCACCAATTGACTCTGATTTTCCCTTTTCTAAACTGCTGAACAATTTAGTCCTTAATTGTATACTTTCTTTTTTTCTTTCTTTTTTTAGACTAATAGTTTTGTTTTATTCTTCAAAATACCTGCAAAATAGTTTTCAACATTCACCCTTGTAAAATCTTGTATTCCAAATTTTTCTCCCTTTCTTCCCTCTAACCCCCTCCCATAGATGGAAAGTAATCCAATATAGGTTAGACATGGAAGAAATACATGTTAAATCCAATATATGCATACATATTTATACAATTATTTTGCTTCATAAGAGAAATCAAATCAAAAAGGAAAAAAATGAGAAATAAAATGCAAGCAAACAAGAACAAAAAGAGTGAAAATGCTATGTAGTTCCCACAGTCCTCTTTCTGGGTGTAGATGGCTCTTTTAATGACAAGATTACTGGAACTGGTCTGAATCATCTCATTGTTGAAAAGAGCCATGTCCATCAGAAATGACCATCATATAATCTTGTTGTTGCCATGCACAATGATCTCCTGGTTCTGGTCATTTGATTTTTGCATCAATATTCATTAGGGAAATTGTTATATAATTTTCTTTCCCTGTTTTCATTCTAGCTAGTTTAGGTATCTGTACTATATCTGTATCATAAAAGGAACTTGGAAGGCGTCCTTCTATCCCTATTTTTTCAAATAGTTTGCATAGTATTGGAGTTAATTATTCTTTAAATGCTTGGCATAATTCACATGTAAATCCATCTGGCCCTGGAGATTTTTTTCTTAGGGAGTTGATTAATAGCTTGTTCTATTTCTTTTTCTAAAATGTAACTATTTAAGTAATTTATTTCCTCTTCTGTTAATTTGGACAATCTATATTTTTGTAGGTATTCGTCCATTCCATTTAGATTATAAAATTTATTGACATAAAGTTGAGCAAAATAACTAATTATTTCTCTAATTTTTTCTTCATTGGTGTAAAGTTCTCCCTTTTAGTTTTTGAGACTAACAATTTGATTTTCCTCTTCCCTTTTTCTAATCAAATTAACCAAAGGTTTTTTTTTTCACAAAACCAGCTCTTAGTTTTATTTATTAATTCAAATAGTTTTCTTACTTTCAATTTTATTAATCTCCCCTTTTATTTTTAGAATTTCAAATTTGGTATTTAATTGGGGGTTTTTAATTTGTTCTTTTTTTGAGCTTTTTTAGTTGCAAGCCCAAATCATTGACCTTCTCTTTCTCTATTTTATGCAAGTAAGCGTCTAGATATAGAAAAAATAATTACCACTTTGACTGAATCCCACAAATTTTGGTATGTTGTCTCATTATTGTCATTCTCTTGGATAAAATTATTGATTATTTCTATGATTTGCTGTTTCATCCATTCATTCTTTAGGTTTAGAGTATTTAGTTTCCAATTAAAATTTTGGTCTATTTTCCCCTGGTCTTCTATTGAATGTAATTTTTATTGCATCATGATCTAAAGAAATGCATTTACTATTTCTGCCTTTCTCCATTTGATTTTGAGGTCTTTATACCTTAATACATGGCCAATTTTTGTATAGGCTCCATGAACCCCTGAGAAAAAAGTAAACTCCCTTCTGTCTCCATTCAATTTTCTCCAAAGATCTATCATACCTAACTTTTCTAACATTCTGCTTACTTCCTTAACTTCTTTTTTATTTATTTTGTGATTCACTTTATCTAGTTCTGAGAAAGCAAGGTTGAAATCCCTGACTAGTATAGTTTTATTGTCTATTTCTTCTTGCATCTCTCTTAACTTCTCCTTTAGGAATTTAGATACTATACCACTTGATGCACATATGGTTAGTATTGATATTACTTCATTATCTATGGTATCCTTTAGCAAGATATAGTTTCCTTCCTTATTTTTTTTATTTAGATTTATTTTTGCTTTTGCTTGATCTGAAATTGGGATTGCTACCTCTGCCTTTTTTTTTTTTTTACCTCAGCTGAAGGATAATAGATTCTGCTCCAGCCTTTTACCTTTACTCTGTATGTGTCACTCTGCTTAAATGTCTTTCTTGTAAACAACATATTGTAGGATTCTGACTTTTAATCCAGTCTGCTCTCTGCTTCCATTTTATCAGAGAGTTCACTCCATTCATATTCATAGTTAAAATGACTAAATCTGTAATTCCTGCCATTTTATTGACCCCAAATTATACTTTTCTCTTTCCTTTCCTCCTTTTCCTCCTCCCCAGTATTTTGCTTTTGACCATCACTTTTCTCAAATAGCCCTCCTCTTTTAGGACCCCTCCCCCTTTCTTATACTTTCCCCCTACTACTTCTGTTTCCCCTTCTATTAGCCTCTCCCTTTCCTTTCCCCTTTCCCCTCTCACTTCCCTATAAAGTGAAACACGTTTCTCTGTGAAAACAAATATGTTTAATATTCTCTCTTTGAGCCAAATCTTACAAGAGTAAGATTTACACAATGCCCATTCCTCTCCCTTCTTTCCCTCAATTATAATAGGTCTTTTTTGCTTCTTCATGAGATATAATTTCCCTCATTTTACCTCCATTTATCCCTTTTTCCAGTATAATCCCCTTTTTACCTCTAGTTTCTTTTTTTTATATGATCACAGTAAAATCAGATTATACCTGCACCCTCTATGTATACCCATAACAGAGATATAGTTCTTGAGAGTTCTTTCCTTTTTACCTTTTTATGCTTCTCTTGAGTTCTATATTTGAAGGTTAAGTTTTTTGTTCACCTCTGGTCTTTTCATCAGAAATAAATGAAATTTACATTTTTATTGGGGTCTTTTTCAGGAGGTGATCGGTAAATTCTTTCAATGGCTATTTTACCTTCTAATTCTAGGACATCAAAGCAATTTTCCTTGATGGTTTCCTAAAAGATAATGTCTAGGCTATTTTTCCACCATGATTTTCAGAAAGTCCAATAATTCTTAAATTGTCTCTCCTACATCTATTTTCCAGCTCAAGTGTTTTTCCAAGGAGGTATTTTACATTTTCTTCTATTTTTTTTTGTTTGTTTGTTTTGCTGGGCTTATTCTTGATGTCTTATTGAGTCATTCATTTCCATTTGTTCACTTCTGATTTTTAGTGAATTATTTCTTCAGTTACCTATTTTAGTTCTTTTTGCATTTGGCCATTTGAATTTTTAAACGAATTGTTTTGTTCTATGGATTTTTTTTTCTATTTCACAAATTCTGTTTTTCAGGGAGTTCTTTTCTTTTTTTCCATTTTGTCAAATCTATTTTGTAAGGAGTTATATGCTTTTTCCATTTCACTAAATCTATTTTGTAAGGAGTTTCCTTCAGATAATTTCTGTGTTTCCTTTTCCAAACCCTCTTGCAAAGTTCTAATTTCCTTTCCCTATTTTTCTTCTAGCTCTCTTTTAAGATCCTTTTTGAATTTTTCCAAAAAGCCTTGTGAGATGGAGACCAATTTATATCACCCTTTGGGGCTTCATCTAGAGAGAATATGCTTTTAAGTGTCCTCAGGGTTTGAAATCTGTTCTCTTCTCCATAAAAACTATCTCTGGTCAGAGTTCTTTTCACTTTTTTGCTCATTAAAAAAAAGTTGAGGTCTGGTTTTCCGGCAAAAGGGAGAGTGTCCAAGCTTCCTCTACATGTAAAAGTGGCTGAACTGGGTCAGTGCTAACTAACTTCTGGTGTTGAGTAGTTGTGGCCAGGTTCCATGAAATTCTGGTGTTTAGGGGCTCACTATTTGCTTTTTGTATTTGTGTTGGATGTCTTATAATTAGTCTGCTGATCTACTGGTTTGCAATCAGGACAGAATAGCCAACACTGCTATAGATGCTTCCTGGTACATTCTCCTGTATGTGGAATCCACATTGCCCTGCAATTGTGCTCTGCTGGTACTCGGTACCTATGCTCAGCCTGCCTCCCTTTGTGCCTGATTGAAACAGACTTTTTCTGGAGACCTTTGAAATTAACTTTTGCTGGAAATTTGTTATACTCCCAAATATTCATCAATTCTGTCACTCCAAGACCAGTTCAGAGGCTGGATTTTCTGTTAATTTGAGGGATATGGGGAGAGCTCAGAAAAAGACATGTATCCTCTCTACCATCTTGGCTCTGCCCCCTAACTTGCAGGTCTTCCAGTAGATTGTATAATGATTCACTCGGGGATGATTTAATTTTTTGACTGAGTATTCCCAGAATTTAGCACAGTACCTGGTGCAGGGTAATTACTCAATAAATGTTAAATGATTGGAAACTTGAGAAGTTTAGGGTTGTGTCATTGCCACAGCCTTATAAGCATCTTGGGAAATGGTACCTGATGATGGGCATATTTTTTTGTCCCTTTCAAAACTGGCTTGGAGACATCAATGTTTGATGTAAAATAGTCTTTTGGAAGCTACGCACCTCTTTTGACAAAACAGGCTGTTCGATATTAATAGTAAGTGAATTGCCTCCCAGATGTTGCCAAACTCCTTTCTATGCTGTCTTTTTTTTTCTTCTGGATAAGTTTAATATCCCTTTATAATAATTAGGATGAAGAACAGCTCCCAGAAGTGTAGGAGGAGAGATCCAGGGCAAGAAGCCACAGCTGAGAGAGCTGTGTCAAGAGTCCAGGGCAGAAGGCAAGAAGATAAATAAGGGACTGGCTGAGACCTGAAGACCAGCCAAGAAGCCAGCAGTCAAGTTATCCTGGAACAACATTTTTCATTTCAACAATCATACTGAATTGCAAGATACTAGTGACAAGACAAAATTAAAAAGTATCCCCAACCTCCATGTATATTCTATTTGGAAGTTCCATTTGGGGTGGAAGGTAAGAGAATACAACATGTAAACACAAATAGTAAATATAAGTTTGGGAGTAAAGATGGTAAAGGAAAACCAAATAAAGTGTTCTTGGAATATTTGGGACAGCAGAGAACCCTAATAGATATGGACAACAGGAGGATTTTTTTTTCTTTGAGGAGGGACCTCAAGGAGTTGAAATTTGAAACAATAGAAAGATTCTCAAAGGATTCTCTAAGGTTATTGGTTTAAATTAGGGTAATATAATGCTGTTAAATGATAAACAGATGAGGAGTCAGAATAGGTACATTAGATGAAATTTGAAGCATCATTCAGGTGTTAACAAAGCAAGCAACAGTTTAGGATATGAGAAAGAGAATATAGGTAATATGGATTAGAAATAAACCTCAGTAAATATTTTGAACCCTAGGTCCAGGACTCCAAAAGCATATAAGATAGTGATACCAAACTACCTCTAGACCTCAGGTCTATAACTTTTCCAGAATTCTTGTTGGAATCAAACATTATATGCTAACCTAGATTTCTCAGGGAAGATTAAATAATTTGAAGCCCTGCCTTAGGTGAAGAATGTGCAGATGGAGATGAGTATTTCTTGTTGTCACTACAGTTTATTGCTTATTTGCTTAGGGCTTGCAAAATCATTTCAAAGATTGAGGTTCAGAAACCCAGAATAGCTGTATGGAAAGAATATCTGGGCAAGATAAGCTAATTTTTCTGTAAAGGTATCGAAAACATCCTTGGAACTTGGTTAGTTTAAGGAACTACAGACTCAGATTGTTGACATCACTTGTTGCCTGAGTATAACACAATCACCAAGGGTTTCAAGAATGCTCTAATATATGGTTAGTAGACCATGATGGACAAATCAGGAAAGAGAACTTCACTCAGCTTAATCAACTTGGGAGATTTTTAATGTGTATTTTATTGAATGTTTTTCTGCTATTACTAAGTAAATATAATTTTGTTATTAATTGTTGAATGAATCATCATTGAGTCATTTCAATCTAATATCATCTAATATTGGGTAGTGGCCCAAGTAAGATTCAGCCCATGATAAGAGTGGCTATTTTTAATCAAGTCTTAATTACACACAATCCTGCTAAAAGGTCAAGAATACCAAAAAAGACTCCAAAACCAATCATTCTCTGAATCCATTCTTGTCCTGAATTGTTCTTTTGGGAGAAGTTCTAGGACAAATGACACTCAATCAGACTATACAGAAAAGTAATATGCTTAAAAGTAGCTAATGATTGATGATTATAGCCAAGAGAAGGTTACATATGATATTTACCTACCAAGGTACATACAAGAATTGTATTAACATAACCATAAATTATTGTCTTTGTAAATATAGACAAATAATTGAATAAAAATATTCATTGCTCAAGAATAGGATGAGTCAACATAATAAGGTATGACAACTTTACATAAATAATTTTATTTATTCAATGCAATATCAATCAAACTATTAAAGAAATACTCTATGGAATTAGAAAAAATGACAAGCAAAGCAAAAAAAGATCCCAGAATCACAAGGGAAATAATCAAAAGAAGTAATACTGCTGAGTCTAGATCTCAAATTATATTGCAAACTCATTTTCAAAAAGAATTTGAGACTGCTTAAAAAATTCAGTCATCAATCAATGGGGCAAGATTATCTACATAACCATGCAGAAAAAATTCTGTATTAAATAAACTGAAAACTGCTAGGATAAGGACTCATTATTTGACAAACATTGCTGGGGAAAGTGTATGTCATTATGAAAGAAATAAGATTTAGATCAATATGTCACATCCTGCCTGTACTAAGGTAAGCTGCAAATGTCACATAGACCTAAAAGGTCACATCCTAAACCAATAGGAGAAAAATGGCAAAAGTTATTTATCAGATATAGGAGAGAAAAATTCACGATCAAATAAGAGATAGAGGACTACAGAAGATAAAATAGATAATTTTGATGACATAAAATTTAAAAAGTTTTTGCATAAAAACACCTAGTAAAGCTAAGATTTGAAGAGCAAGAATTAAAAAAAATCTTTGAAACAAGTTTCTCCTGAAAAAAGGCCTAATTTCTAAGTTATATAAAGAATGGTTTCAAATTTATAAAAATAAGATCTATCCCCAATTAATAAATAGTCTAAGAATGTCAGCAGACAGAAACTTAGGAAATCTAAAGTAATGTGAAAAAAAATTTCAAATCATTAATTAAAGCAACACAAAATCAAACCAATCCAAGGTTCTACTTCACACATATCAGAGTGGTAAAATGACAAAAAAGATAAAATATTAGTGTGATTATGAAAAACATGTATATTCATGCACCATTGGCAGACTTAATGAATAGCTTCAACCATTCTGGAAAGCAATTTGAAATTATATGCAAAAAGTTACTAAAACATATATATACTTTAACCCAACTGTACCACCACTAAGCCTAAATCCTATATATGCACAAATGCCTGTAGCAACTCTTTTTTTTTTCTTTTTTTTCATGGTGGTAAAAAATAAATGGAAATGAAAGGTATACCATCAATTGAGGAATGGCTGAATAGGTTATGGCATATGAATGTGATGGAATAGTTTTTGTGCTATAAACAATGAGGAAAGATAATTTTAAACAGACATGAAATGACTTACATGAAGTAAGTGCTGAATGAAGTAAGCAGAACCAAAATAATGATTTATTCCAAGACATCAAAATTACAAAAATGAACATTTTAAAATACTTTGGTGAACTCAGAAAAAATGAAATGAGCAGAACTAGGCAAATACTTTATATAATAACTAGATTGTAAACTCTCACAACTTTTAAAGATATAAAATCATAATCATAACAATGGCTTTCCACAATTACATACAATCCACATCTTGACAAATCGAAGTGACATTTTTAAGACACAACATGAAGCCTATCTATTTTTGTATACAATGAAAGAATTTCTTTTGTTTCACTATATATATTTTTACAACAAATTTCTTTTTCTTTTTTTTTAAATAATGGACTGGAAAATAGGAAAGAAAATAGACTATTGTTTTTTTTTTAATTAGGTTGGGGTGGGTACAGATGTAGAACATTGCAGGTGCTTTCCTGTGAGGCCACCATATTGCTTAATTCTTTTACATTATTTCCATATATCACTCAGGGAATGGTAATGTTATTATGTATATTATTATGTGAATATGTATGTATTTTAATATGCATAATACCAGAGCAAGACACATCAAAAATCTTTTTTTTAAAGACATAGAATAATTTCTGCCTTCAAGAAGCTTAAAGTTTAATAAGAGGTTAATACACCAACACAGAAAACTGATACATAATGTTACATACATAAATTAGAGTTACAAAATAAGTGTCATGTGCTTCATGGAGTAAGAGGTATTTGTAGTTTTTGGAAACAACAACAATAATAAATCTTTATAATAATCACCTTGATAAATATCAACAAACATGACCACTTCCTTATACAAAGAAACAAAGGAGAACACATAAAACTGTAAGCTGTAGTATATTCCAGATTTAAAATGGCAGTTCAAACATTGCCATGTTTGTCTGGACACTTTTATACACTTTCTTACGGTGTCTTCTGTTGATTTTTTAAATGATTTATTAACAAGCACTTTTTTCTTCCTTTTTTAGTATCACTATCAATACTTCCCCAACTTTCCTCCCCCTGGTCAAAATAAAAACCCTGTCTTTAAAGAAACATGTATAGTAACATAAAACAAATCTATATAAATCTATCTATCTATCTATCTATCTATCTATCTATCTATCTATCTAGGTCACATCTGAAAATATATGGATCATGATGAATCTATAATACATTGCTTTTGTGTGAAAAAGTAAGAAACATGATTTTTCATGTTTTCTGGAATTTTGAATGGCCAGTGCATTGAAAAGAGACAGACAGACAGACAGAGAGAGGAAAGAAGAAAAAGAAGAAGAAGAAAAAGAAGAAGAAGAAGAAGAAGAAACAGAAGAAGAAGAAGAAAGAAGAAGAAGAAGAAAGAAGAAGAAGAAGAAGGAAGAGGAGGAAGAGGAAGAAGAAGAAAAAAGAAGAAGAAGAAAGAAGAAGAAGAAGAAAGAAAGAAGAAGAAGGAAGAGGAGGAAGAAGAAAGAAAGGAAAGGAAAGGAGAAAATCATCATCTTTCAGAACTATCTGGAATACTGAGAGATAAAGTCATTTCCCCAGAGTCATGAGACAATTAGTATTTGTGAATTTGTTTTTTAAACCAATTTCCTTCCTATTCTACTTTTTTTCCTATTGGAGAATGCAAGAAACATGTATTAGAAAAAAGAAAGAAATTAACAATCAGCATAAATCACCTATTATGTATTTAGCACTGAAGTAGGAAACATGGCATTATTAAATAAGAAACAGTCTGATATCCTGTGAGCACATATGATTTTGTATATATTGTTAGAGATGATTTTAGAGATGCAAGCTTAGAAGATGATTCCAATCTCTTCCTTTGAAAAATGAGAAAACTGAGGGGCTGAGAGGTTACTGGACTTACTGAGGATCATTTAGTTAGTAAGTGTCTGAGGCAATATTTGAATACAGATCTTTGGGACTCCAAATTTAGCACCTTTTCCATTTCACTAAACTGCCTTCCTAATGTGATATTCTACATTAATATATGTAAGTTTTATAGGGTTGGAGGAAGCTAATCGGTAGACCTTTATCAATCAATAATTCCAATTTCAGTGGAATTCATTTCAGTGGTCCACCTGAAATTATTAATTGCTGAAAACAGGTTAAAAAACTACTGTAGAAATGTCACATTCTCCCTTTTTTTCATCTATTCACTAACTTGAGAAAATTGAAGGACCTGAGTTTAAAAGTAAAAAATCCCATCTTCCTAGAAATTACAATATGAAGTTGTCAAGAAAAGAGTCAGCTATAAAGGAAAAATTCAACTATGAAATTCACAACTTAGTTGCCTTTTAATCCTCTTGGAAAACGCATCATGGCGAAGAAGTGATCTTTCCCTTGTTCTTTCCTCCTCTACCTTTGGCAATGGTGCTTCCCATAAAAATCAGATAGCCATGGAGTGGTGCAAAATTGAAGATTCCAGAAGTGAGAGCTGATTGGTACTCATCAAATGGCAGGCCCCAGAGCTAAGACTTTTGGTAATTCTAGAATGTAGACTCCAAGAGCAAAAAGCAATCCCTTAATCCAGGACATCAGCTAAGCCAAAAGCTGCTATCAGTGGTGGTCATTGCTAAACAATGAAGCACATTTATCAGAAAAATATTGGACCAGGTTCAGTAAAGCAGCATTTGGCAAAAAAAATAGTGAATTAGCAACCAGCAGAGACCATGAGAACAAGGTTTGCAGGACAAATACAAAAACATTAATGATCCTCCATCTCAGTAACATTAAAGGAATGGTCTGCCATTCTTTGCATTTAACTGAACCACCTTTGTTCTTTATGTATGTGTCATTACACGTTTGAATTGTGTTATTGCTTTTCCAAATAATGTGGTAATGATGTGTATTTGCAGGAGGGTACAGGATTCTGAGATGTTTTATTGTTACTCTTGTTGCCATGCCATTTCAGTAAATGTCTTGGAACTAATAGTGTTCTATAGCTGAATGAAATTAGTGTAAACATACAAATTTAGGAACTTGAGCTATAGTTTTAGGAGTATAGATCCAAAAAGTGCCTTGAATTCTGATTTTCTTTTCTTTTTTTTATTAAAACTTTTTATTTGCAAAACATATGTATGGGTAATTCTTCAACATTGACCCTTACAAAGCTTTCTGTTACAAATTTTTTCCCCTTGTCCCCACCACTCCCCTAGATGGCAGGAAATCCACTACATGTTAATTATGTTAAAATACTTGACAAATCGAATATATGTATACATATTTCCACACTTATCATTGTTGTGCAAGAAAAATCATATCTACAAGAAAAAAAAAATCAGAGAAAGGAAACACAATGAATTCTGATTTTCAACCCCTGGAGGAGCTACTCTTCATATTTTTACATAAATATGTGCACATGTGTACAGCTATACATTTTTTATCTATGTGTAAGAATATATATATAAATATATGTATTTTATATTTTCATTTATACATATATGCATGTATACATTATTCTAGAACTTTGATTCTATTCAAGTAAAGAATTCCAAGGATGGAAAATTCCTCTACCAATAGAAATGAACAGTTGTCCATAATTTATAGTTTTAGAATTATTTAGAAATCATTTTAGTGTCTAAGGCACTGAGAAGTACCCAAATTACCCATGGTCACAAGGCCTGCATAGCAGAGATGGTACTTGAATTCAAGTCTTCCTGACTAAAAAACTGGCTTTATATCTACCACTTTATGCTGCTGTTGTCTTTCAATAAGGAAAAAAGCCACGAAGAAAGAAACTTGTCTAAGAAGAACCCACAATTAAGTAGATCATATTGTACTAGGAAAACATGGCCACAGTTGCCTCATGCCTTAAATTCTGAGAAGACAAAAAGTAAAAAAAGCTATTGGAATTCATAGGAATTCAAACTGATTAAAAAAAGTTTCCTGGGGGGAGTGGGTTTTTGAAACATTTGGTGGACATTATTGGCAGAAGGGAATAGAACATGTCAATTGAGAGGAATGGCTCATGGAACACCTTCATTAGGAAAAAGCAAAGTGCCATGTAGCACCTAAAAGTACCTAAAAGAGTAAGTTAAGAGTGATGAGAGCTAATATTATGGAGGAAAGTAATGATGAATTAAAGAATAAGGATGATAAAATATAATAGTTTTAGTTGTCTTGGAGAATAAACTGAAGGGTTTGTATTTTATATAATAAGCAATCAGAAGTAAAGAAAACCTAGCATTGCTTTCTGTCAGAATCATAGTTTTCTTTTCTTGGGTTTTAAGTTCTATGAGGGTAGAGATCTTGTCTCTCTCTCTCTCTCTCTCTCTCTCTCTCTCTCTCTCTCTCTCTCTCCTCTCTTTCACCCTTCCTCCATCCCTCCCTATCTCCCCCCTTCTTTCTCTCTCTATTCTCCTTTTTCTCTCTTTTTTCTATTAAGTTCTATTGATTAACCTAATACTTCTCAATTGAGATTTTCGAAAGAATTTAGTTTCTCAATTGTTGGTCTACTATTTCAACACAGAGGGCTGCAGCAATCAGAGTCACTTGTATGATTTTTCTGACACCAGATGGTTCCACAGTATGAAACAGAGAGTGATTTTTAGAAGTCATAATAAACCTTTTCTGCAAACAATTCCTCAAATCATCAACATTAACACCCAAAAAAGTTTCATCCTCCCTCTTTCCCTCCCTCCCATCCTCTCTCTCTCTCTTCATATATATATATATATATATATATTCTGTTTTCACTATGCCTTCGAATAAAAAAAAGAAATAGTTTAATTTTGCATAGCAAGTACTTGGGCCTTTTTCTTCCCTTCTTTCTTCCTTCTTTCCTTCCTTCCTTCCATTTTTTCTTCCTTTCTTCTATTCTTTCTTCTTTCCTTCCTTCTTCTCTTTCCTTTCCCTTTCTCCATCTCTCAGAACAAATAATATATGCTCAAGGTTATAAAAAAGGGAAAACAGGGAGAGGCACAATCCTCCTCGAGTCCTTCCCAAAGTAGTTACTAATAAAGGTTGTTTAGAGGCTAGAATATTTAGAATAATATCACCGAATTACTTCAGGGAACTAACTATGGAAAATGAGGATGCTTGCTCTTCTCCTGAACAAATGGGGAGTGGAAGACCCCTACTGCTTCATCTAGATATCAAAAGGAGAGAGCACATCAAAATTTATTGTTCCCATATTTGTACTTGGAATTGGTAACTGGACTCTTCTGAAGGTGGAGAAAAGAATAAACTGAGGAGAAGAAAGTCATGTTCTGATCCTGTACCAAGGTCTGTGAGGTGATACAAGGGGAGTTGAATCTCCTGCCAGAGGAGGAGAACTCTAAAGGCTTTTTCTCTAGGTGGAAGACTGTGCCCAAAGGACATAGAAAATTTTTGGCTCAACAAAGAAGGGCTCTTGGCCACAACTGACTAAAAAAAATAACTGTGTGGCTGAGGAAGAAAAAGCCGAATCTGGACTGCCCTATAGGAAACAGCAGGAAAGCACAGAAGGAGCCAAGAGAAACCGTCTGGCGAGTCTGCTGGGAGCAATGAGGCTGCCAGGGGCCATGACAGAGCAATGCTGGCCCAGAGTGGAGCTTGTGGAAGATTGCAGGCTGGAAGAAGTGTCCTAAGACTAAGCTATCAGGCATGGCATTTTCCAGGTGGGTACATATGAGTTGAATATTGAGAAAAGATTAACTTGGCTCTGTATGTCACAAGAGTATTTTTCTTTTTTACAAAAGGTAATGATTCAGCACCATGGATAGAGCACTGAGCCTAGAGTGAGGATGACCTGAACTCAAATATGACTTCAAATACTAAGTAGTTGCAGGATCCTGGACAAGTCATCTTAACCACATTTGCCTCAATTTCCTAATCTGCAAAATGAGTTAGAGAAGAAAGTGGCAAACCACTCCAGTATCTTTACCAAGAAAATTCTAAATGGGATCATAAAGAGTCAGACACAACTGAAATGACAACAAAAACATTAAATAATTCTTTTATGAAATAGCTGCTGTTACAGGAAGCAGTGATATGGTGGAAAGTATAACAGAAAGTATAACAGAAGGGATCTAAGTCTGAATTGTGCCTTTGACACTATCATAATATGGAACTATAGGCAAATTACTTAATTTTTCTAAGACCTAGTTTTCTCATCTGAACAACTGGAGAATATAAATAATATTTGTATGTATCTCAGGAAGCTGTTGTGAGTATAAAATGAAATTGATGTTTGCAAATCCTAAAATTTTAAATAAGCATCAACTATTATCATTTCCATTGATTTGATTGGGATTACTCCTACGGAAATAGACCTTATAAGGGAATTTAAAGATAGTTTTGCCTGATGGATGTTTATTTAGTTCATTCCCTTTTCCCTTTTTCCTTCCTTCCTTCCTTCCTTCCTTCCTTCCTTCCTTCCTTCCTTC
>JAJPUD010001617.1:0-47844 GCA_023553655.1 Myrmecobius fasciatus | reverse complement strand
CTTCCTTCCTTCCTTCCTTCCTTCCTTCCTTCCTTCCTTCCTTCCTTTCTTCTTTATTTCTCTTCTTCTTCCCCCTTTCCCTCATTCCTTTCTTTCTTCCCCTTTCCCTCCTTTCCTACACTTTAAATTTTTATATAAAATGAATGTATTATAATTTTATCACCTTTTCCCTAGAGACTAGAAGCCAAGAAAAATTGCTTTACAATTATAGAATGCAGGAGAGTATTCTTGGGAAGATGACAGAGTAGGTCAGAAAACTTTTGGCTCTCCAAATTCCTCCACAAAAAAAGACAAAAAAGCATATCCTCAGAAGGAATGAAGAGCAATAGAAATAAACAAACCAAGGTAAATCAGTTGTTCTCCTGAACAACCTAAGAAGACCCTTAAAAATACCAAATCTCCTGGCCAACTCTGTAGAATCAACAAACAAGCCCTGAGGATAGCTGGGGCTAGGATGGAGCCTCAGCTTTAGAAACTTTCATCTCAACAACTGTGTGGGGATCTGACTGCTGAATAGGAGAAGACTGAAGGACTTTCCACTGACAAGGAATGTCAAGCACAGCTATGCTGACGAGGCATTCTCAGGCTGGGATGGGACTCCACTGCAGGGAGAGGGGGATGAAAGAAGCTGGCACACAACTGGTAAATGCAATAATGTGTGCAAGAATCTTGCTGGATGTGGGCGCTTGCAGGTAAACAGAGTCCCTGATTTCAATTCCATGGAAGAGAGACAACTTTAGGCTGCAGTCACCAGAGGATGGAAGACTAAGATCATTTTTGGGGCAGTGTAAAGAGCAGGGGTGGTGGTGGCCTCTAGCTTTGGCATAGAAGTGGAGAGGAGAGTCCAAGGTTGAGTGCCAGGATAATATCATAAAATAAACTGAGTCTTGTGGTATAATTCCTCATACCTCATGACTAGAATTTAATCACACTAATGACCAATAAAAATAAAATCTGAAAAAAATATGAGCAAGCAAAGGAGAAAGAGCCCAAACATAGATAGCTTTCATAGGAATAAGGAAGATCTGGGTTCATATTCAGAGGAAGATTATGGAGCCATTCCTTTTTCAATGCAATACATCAAATGGTTCCAGGACCAAAAAAGATTTCTCAGAAGAATGAAAAAAGGACTTTAAAATCAAATAAAAGAGATCAAGGGGGAAATAGGGAAAAATAAGGGAAATCCAAGAAAATAAAAAGTTATGAAAAGAAAGTAAACCAACTTGAAATAGAGAACCAAAAACTTAAAGAAAATAATTCCTTAAAAACTAGAGTTGGATGGGTTCATGATCTGGTTATAAAGAGTGATATTATAAGTAAATTAGAGGAACATAATATAGTTTACCTCTCAGACCTATGGAGATGGAATAAATTTGTGTCCAAAGAAGAACTGGAACTCTTAATTGAAAACCAGATAGATAACTTTGACTACATTAAGTTAAAAAGTTTTTGTACAAACAAAATCAATGCAGTCAAGATTAGGAGGGAAGCAATAAATTGGGAAATCATCTTTACATTTAAGGGTTCTGATAAAGGTCTCATCTCTAAAATATATAGAGAATTGTCTCATATTTATAAGAATTCAAGCCATTCTCCAATCAATAAATGGTCAAAGGATATGAACAGAAAATTTTCAGAGGATGAAATTAAAACTATTTGTAGTCATATGAAAAGGTGCTCCAAATCACTATTGATCAGAGAAATGCAAATCAAGACAACCCTGAGGTACCACTACACACTTGTCAGATTGGCTAAAATGACAGGAAAAGTTAATGATGAATGTTGGAGGGGATGCGGGAAGGCTGGGACACTGATGCATTGCTGGTGGAGCTGTGAATGGATACAGCCATTCTGGAGAGCAATTTGGAGCTATGCTCAAAAAGTTATCAAACTGTGCATACCCTTTGACCCAGCAGCATTTCTATTGGGCTATATCCCAAAGAAATCATAAAGGAAGGAAAGGGCCCCACATGTTCAAGAATGTTTGTGGCAGCCCTTTTTGTAGTGGCTAGAAACTGGAAACTGAATAGATGCCCTTCAATTGGAGAATGGCTGAATAAATTATGGTATATGAATATTATGGAATATTATTGTTCTGTAAGAAACGACCAGCAGGATGATTTCAGAGAGGCCTGGAGAGACTTGCATGAACTGATGCTGAGTGAAATGAGCAGAACCAGGAGATCATTATTCACGGTGGCAACAGTACTATATGACGATCAATTCTGATGGACATGGCTCTCTTCAACAATGAAATGTTTCAAACCACTTCCAATTGTTCACTGAAGAAAGCCATATATACCCAGAGAGAGGGATGTGAAATGTGGACCACAACATAACATTCTCATACTCTCGATTGATGTTTGCTTACATTGTGTTTCCTTTACCTGATATGTCTTTCGTGTAGATACGATTTTTCTTGCACAACAATGATGTGTGGAAATATGTATATATATATTTGATTTGTCAAGTATTTTAACATAATTAACATGTAGTGGATATCCTGCCATCTAGGGGAGGGGTGGGGAGTAGGGGGGAAAATTTGTAACAGAAAGCTATTCAAGGGTTAATGTTGAAGAATTACCCCTACATATGTTTTGCAAATAAAATACAATTGAAAAAAAAATAAATTTGACTTAAAAAAATTAAAAAAAATTTAAAAAATAAATAAAAAACTAGAGTTGGGCAGAGGGAAGTTGATGATGCTGTAAGACAAAAAAAATTATAAAATCGAAATCAAAACCAAATCAAAATCCAACAAAAATCAAATAGAAGAGCATGTGAAACACCTCTTCCGAAAAACAATTGATCTACATATTAGATCTAACAGAAGTAGTTTGGCTGCCCCAAAATTTAGATTAAAAATAATTTTGATACAATATTATAAGAAATTATCAAAGAAAATTGCCCTACAATTTTAGAACAAGAATGTGAAACAAAAATAGAAAAAATTGCTAATCATCACCTGAAAGAGATAGCAGGAAGAAAAGCTTCAAGAATTTCATAATCAAATCTCAAAGCTGTCAGATTAAGAAGAAAATGTTAGAAGCAACAGGAAAAAAATGATCTGTGATTTCATTAATGTGATTATTCCTTTAATGTAGATTGTAGCTCTCTATGCTGCCCATGTGGTACCAATATTGTCCATGCCATCCCATTAAAAAAAAGATCCACCCAAGATCCTGATAGCCTTTCTCACTTTTTCATATACTAATGGAGCACACATCATATCTCTTTCTTATTCTTATGATCAGCCCCTTTTCAATCATTTATTGCCTTTATAATGGTTCTTCACCCCATAAGCCCACCCCCATGAGCTTCTCGATGATCCTCTGAGTGAGATTTGCTTTTAATTTATAAGATAATAAAGAATTTTATGTCTCATGAGTCAATTCAATCAAATTCCAGAGTTTATATATAGTAAGTAGATAATAAATGTTTCCTGAATTAAGTAGGCTTTTTACAAATATTATTTCATTTGATCTTCAAGAAAACACTGCAAGAGTATTACCCCAATGAGGAAACTGAGACAGATAAAGGCTAAATTACCTACTCAAAGACACGTGGCTAGTAAGTATCTAAGACCAGATTTCAATGCAGAGCTTCCTAATTTCAGCTATAGCACTCTATTTACTTTACCAAATAAATGCCTGTTCACTTGCCTATTATTTTCTTATTGATTTATGTTGATTTTTAGGATCTGAAAATTATTACTTAAACTACCCCCTGAAGCACACACATACAAAATTTATTTTTGAATGTTTTTGAAATTGTTAATGAATAAGTAATTCATTAATCTGCCTAGAAACAAATCCTGCTGTTTCTTTTTCAGATTTTCCCAAGTCTGAATAATTTGCTATCTAATTAAAGGGGAGTCTCCCAGTCTCAGAACTACTGTTTGAGTTAATTGCTGGGAAGCAAATCTCTGAGTTTACTGGTATCAAAAGACTTCCTCATATATTTTTTTGCAAAGCTCAGTCATGATTTTTAAGCTTCTTTTTAAAAAAATTATTTTATTAAAGCTTTTTGTTTGCAAAACATATGCATGGGTAATTTTTCAACACTGACCTTTGCAAAGCTTTCTGCTACAAATTTTTCCCTCCTTCCCCCCACCCCCTCCCCTAGATGGCAGGAAGTCTAATACATTAGTTATGTTAAAATAATTGACAAATCAAATATGTGTATACATATTTATACAGTTATCTTGCTGTACAAAAAAGTCATATCTACAAGAAAAAAAAAACCTGAGAAGGAAAACATAATACAAGTAAACATCTATAGAGAGCAAGAAAATGCTATGTTGTGGACCCCCTCAGATCCCACAGGCCTCTCTCTGGGTGTACATGGCTTTTTTCATTACTGAACAACTGGAACTGCTTTGAATTATCTCATTGTTGCAGAGAGCCATGCCCATCAGAACTGATCATCATATAGTCTTGTTGTTGCTGTGTATAATGATCTCCTGGTTCTGCTCATTTCACTCAGCATCAGTTCATGCAAATCTCTCCAGGCCTCTATGAAATCATCCTGCTGGTTGTTTCTTACAGAACAATAATATTCCATAACATTCATATACCATAATTTATTCAACCATTCTCCAATTGATGGGCATCCATTCAGTTTCCAGTTTCTTGCCACTACAAAAAGGGCTGCCACAAACATTTTTGCACATGTGGGTCCCTTTCCTTCCTTTAAGATCTCTTTGGGATATAAGCCCAATAGAAACGCTACTGGGTCAAAGGGTATGCATAGTTTGATAACTTTTTGAGCATAGTCCCAAATTTAAGCTTCTTTCTGTAGAGAAATAAGACAATTTTGAACTGAAGGTACTTAAGTTTTTGAATCTGCTTAGGATAAAAAGTCATCCATAGACTAAAGCAGTGAACTAATGATGCTTCATCTTAACCAAAGCTGTGTTTATGCATGCTTTGACACTAGATGGATGGGCTTTCTTATCTTGTTCACAGTTTTCCATAAATCCTTCATATTGCTTCCAATATGAGACCCTGAAGACCTTTAACTGGGTCTTCATATATTATGTAGGAAGCAATGAGATGAGAGTTTTCAAACGAAATCTGAAAACCATAGAATTTTGAAGTTACCACAATCTCTGTGCTGATGTCTCTGACATTAGTTATACTCACCAGAAGGCCAGATATCTTTTTTTTAAAGATAACTTTCATCCTATTACTTGTCTGCTCAACAACCCACAATGGCTCTTTATTGCTCAACACAGCAATTATAAATTCCGATTTTTGACTTTGGAGGACTTCCATGATTTGGCTAGTTCTCTAACCTTTCAATCTTATAGTTTACTATTTCTTATGTACTCTCTTGACATTTTAAACACACATATACATAATGTGTGAGTGTGTATGTGTATTATGTATGTGTATATACACACACATAACATTTTTATTTTTCTTTTTTAATAATATCTTATTTTTCCAAATGCATAGTTTTCCATATTCATTTTTGTATGACTTTATGTTCTAAATTTTTCTCCTTACCTTCCTTATTTCTCCCTTGCCAAGATAGCAAGCAATGTGATATGTTAAATATATTTTGATATTTGTCATGTTGTGCAAGAAAAATCAGACTAAAATACCCTGTGCTGCAATCCATATTCAATTTTGATAGTTATTTCTCTGGACATACACAAAATATTATTTCATCTTAACTGGTTTCCTTTATAATCCTGTGTATTTTGTGCATCTAAAACATTTTTCTTCAAGGGGTGCATATGTTTCCTTAGGCTGTAAAAGAGGTCAATGGGATACACACAAGGTTAAAATTTCATGAGGTATAATAGTAATTTCATTGTCTCCCATAAATGTCATACATATTCTTGTCTTCACACTTTTACATATATTCTTCCATAACCTTGGAATATCCTCTCTGCCTAATCAACTCCTTTAAAGGCCTGATCAAATTTCATTATGAAGTTATCTACAACTATTCCAACCCCTAGTGATTCAACCAGAAAATATCTATTGTATCCATTTTGTCTGTAACATCCTCCTAAATAAATCTATTGTAATGCTGGAGAGACTGAGGCAGAATAGAGATTAGAGATTTTTAATAGCTTATTGATAGTTCGGGAGAGTTTGGAATCCATGACCATTGGATTGAATGGAACTCTTGTCTCAAAGCATCCAGCAGGGAGTGAGGGGCTCTAGAGACTCTTATAGGACTCCGATATTCAGGGAAACAAAGACAAAGAAAGGAGGGGGGTAGAGCACTGGGGGAATAGAAGTTCCAGTAAAGGACATAAATTCAGTTCCGACAGGTTGGGGGTATGGAGGAAGGATCATAAATTCTGATAAGGAGCTAGGAGCCACTAAGTCTGAGACCAGAAAGATATGCCCAAACATTGGAGATAAACCACCTGGAGTTTTATGACTTTGGAATCTTAAGTGGCCAGAGCTCCTAGCCTTAATTATTTCAGTCCTAATGTCCAGGAATGGGAGTTGCCACTAGGGAGACTGAGGCAGAAAAATTCAGGGAAATTGGGGCAGAACAATTAAGGGAAACTGAGACAGGGGAACTGTGGCACAAGACTACCTTTTGCCAAAGAGAATGGCCATTATTAATTTTTCACATGACCAAACCCCAATATTTGGTGCTTAGCAGCATCTAGTGTCTACAGCAACCACATCACTCTTGAAGAATCACAGATGAACAACAATGATAGATAAATAATACTGAATAATGCTTATAAAATGAATTGTTTCCTCATGGCTGCTTGAAGGTTTTGTTTTGAAAATGAACATTCTTTAGTGGTTATTTTTTCCTGGTTTTCTGCTGTTGGTAGACTGTGAAGCCTGTTAATCAGCATTTTAACCCCCCCCCCCCAAGTTGAATTCTGGACTAAAAGCTTTTAACTCATCATGCCAAGAATTTGTCAGGCTAAGACTCAGCGCCTTTAGCTATCTGAACAAAGACATCCAGTCTGACCATTAAGTTGAACAATGGGGGAATTTCAAGGTAGTGAGCCTAATGCTTTTGGGCTAGAATCCACCCATATGAGAGTCTACATTGGATTGGTCTCCTTCAGAGACCTCAAGAACTGATTTCTAAATGAGGAAATAGAATAACTCTACTAATAATTAACCTACTAATAATTAGTTATTAATAATAGAAAAATCATTTCTCTCAACACACTTTAATCTTACTATTAATATTTCAGTTTGGAAAATTAAGAACAAAAATGAATCTAGCATAGATTTCTGAGAATTAAACATTCACACTAAATATTTAACAATTTTTTTTCAAGCCAGAGCTGGTTTGACATACTTATGGTTTTAGAGCTTTTCCATTCTCTTTTCTAAGGGTTTACTTAGTTATTGAATTATCATTATCTTCTTCATATAAAGATTTTTCCTTCCATTTTTCACTTCATAGTATTTTTTAAATTATGCTGAGAGACTTTTTGCTTATTTATTTCTTTAGTCTTTCCCTTTTTCTATATAGTTTACCCTATGATGATTTCTTTCCCATTCTTTAGCTTTAGCTGTTGCTCTTTTGATTTTATTTGGTACATTTCTCATAGTTTTGAAGTGATGAAGGTTTACTGGGCTAATTCACAACTTCTTATCCTGTCATACAACCAGAAATCTTTATATAGAATTTTAAAGAGAGCTAATTATGATATAGATGCCAAATTAATCTGATTTATAAAATACAGAATAAATAAAACAATAATAAATTCAAAACTATGGAACAGAAATGCTTTAAAATTTGTATTATATTGACTTTGAAAATCAAACAGAGAAGGAAGAACTAGTTTCCATTTGAGGAAATATTTAATTTCTCTACTTAATTTAAATTCAGAGCTGTTAGCCTCAATGGATTAAATTGGACCTAGATAATCCATATATTTGGACAGGGCAAATATGCCATTTGTGCATTTAAGTGTATAATTCTGCAAATGGACACTGATATCCACTCAACTGAGCAAAATATTTATTAATTTATTAACTCCTGGGCTCATCTGAATGGATTATTTAGAAGATTTTTTTATTTGTTTAGAAAATAAATCAATCTGAATATCTGTATAATATTTAGCATATAATATAGGTAATTAAAATTTGTCAATAAAGGAGTTCAGGAATCAAAGTGTATAGGCAGATATGATTCATCTCCCTTTTGATTTTTTTAACTTTACCCCAAATAACTAAAAAATAATGTTTATTTAATTATAACATACTCACTGATTCCTGCCAGTCTCCCTTCTCAAAATCTCTCAAGCAGGAAGGAGAATGCAGATCCTTATGAGAATTTTTGCCGCTAACAGACAGGGTCTGAAATCTGAAAGTAATTTTAGTAACTTTTTGATTGTCCTCCATTTGTCCCCATGCCATAGAAATAATACATGGAGTTACACTAAAAATGGTATGGCTACCACTTGGATTACCAAGAGAAAAAGAGAAAGAAGGAAAGCTGAGAATCTAATGAACATTCAAAGAAAGCAAAGAAAATGATTAGCCTAAGGGCCAAATTCTACCATAAACAGCATCACACTGAGAAGATTCAGATGAAAAACACTATCAAGATGCATAAAAATGGGAACACCCACAAAAAAAATGATGAAAAAATTCCCCATAGAACAGCATCTGCATATTTGTTAGACAGAGAGGTACAATTGCTAGCTGTAGTCCTTTTCAATACAATTAAACAAAAATGAAAAGTGAAAGCTATAATTGGGAAGTGCTCTTGCCAAAAGTTCATGCCCAGGGAGAAAAAGAAGTGTTAAAATTATTCATATAGACAAGAGAAAGGAGAAGGTTTAGAAGAGAATGGTTACTAAAATCTGCTTTGTTACTTGAAAACCATTGAAATATGAAAGATTTATTAGGCTAAAGGATTTGTGTTTTCAGAAGGTTCTGAACTTAAAGTCACTTTTTGCCTACTCACACTTGGTGTGAAGAATCTCTCATTTCCACTACATATAACTTCCAATATTCTTACTGAAGAAATTGCCATTGAAGTGAATAGGAATGAACTTGGTCTTGATAAGGAGGCAAAGTTATCTGAGAAATATACACAGGCTAGCAACAGCCTGGAAAATAATGCATACATAAGTGCTATTTTGTGTTTGATTGACTGAATGAATGAAGTTCTACATTCTTGACAATTATTAAAGGCTCTATATCAAGAAAATCATAATAATTGCTACATTGAACATCTACGTTGAATGCAACCATTCTATCAAACCCAGTTAAAATGAGGTGTACTGTTCTTAAACAAATTCTATTTTTTATGCTGCATATTGCTTTTAAAAAGACTTAGTCTACACATTGGTTGTTTTGATTTGAAGTTAACTTGGAAAGGAGAAGAGACTATTCCTTTGAGACTTTTTTTTTTTCAATTTTGAAGTAGTAATAAAAAATATCAGGTAAAGAATTCCTGGTTTGGGAAAGCAAAAGCAGGAAAATAAAACTGTAGGCCAGTTTCTTTAATCAATATAAATGTAAAAATTCAAATAAAATGATATCGAGAAGATTTTAGCCATATATCACAAAAATGATATATTATGACTTGGTGGAATTTATATCAAAACTTGTTCAGCATTAGGAAAACTATCAGCATAATGAACCATATCAGTAACAAAAATATGAAAAATCATATGATTATATGATATGCAAAATTATATCTATTCCATGAAGAAAAAGCAAGATAGAACCTTTCTTTAATGAGTATCAATATAAAAATTTAAATAAAATGATATCAAGAAGATTTTAGCCATATATCATAAAGATGATATATTATTACTGGGTAGAATTTATACCAAGACTTGTTTAGTATTAGGAAAACTATCAGCATAATTAACCATATCAATAACAAAAATGCAAAAAATCATATTATATGATTATATGATATGCAAAATTATATCTATTCCATGAAGAAAAAGCAAGATACAACCTTCATTCCCATTACAAAGATTAGAAAGGATAAAAATAAAGAGAATCTTTCAAAAAATGAAAAATAGTATTTATCAGAGAAAGAATTATCTGTAATGGGAATAAAATGGAAACTTTTCCAATAATATCCATGATCACTTCTCATATTAAATGTAGTATTAGACATATTAGCTATACCGATAATACAAGAAAAGAAATTGGAAGAATAAAAATAGATAATGAGAAAACAAAACTATAATTCTTTGCAGATGATATTTTGGCATACTTAGAGAACCCTACAGAATCAATTAAAAACTAGTTGAAACAATTAACAACTTCAGCAAAGTTGAAGTGCCTGGAGCCGAGAATATGATAAAACAGGAATGTCTGGGGCCGAGAATTTGAATGCACAGGAAGAACAAACATATGCTAACTACTCCCGGAGATTACCTGATCATATTAGTGTCCTTGCATACCACACCCTACTACCCAATCCAACTATCTCGGCATTCCTGAAACCCCCCATCCAGAACGGCATCAATCTATATAATCCCAGCCTTTTTACTTCAATAAATGAGACTATTCTACCTGCCATGTAGTCTCCTTCCTCTCTCTCGCCTATTCTCTCCCTTCAGGTCGGGTCCTCCTCGCCCCCACGAATTACTAAAGTCCTGCTGATCAGGACATTGAAGAATATAAAATAAATTCACACAAATCATCAATTCTATATACTGCCAACAAAACCCAGTAGGAAGAGATAGAAAGGGAAATTCCATCTGAAATCACTGTAGCAATTTAAAATACGTGAGAATCAATCTATCAAGACAAATCTAGGGGCTATCTTAAAACAATTACAAAATAGTCCACACAAATACAGACCTAAACAATTAGAGAAATATTAATTTCTTATGAGGAAGCTAAACCAATATAATAAAATAACAATTCTACCTAAGTTAATTTACTTTCTTAATATCATACCAAATTACCAAAAAATTATTTCATAAAGCTAGAAAAAATAATAACAACATTTATCTGGAAGAACAAAAGATCATTATTATCAAGGGCAACAATTAAAAGAAATGTCAAGGAAAGTAATCTAACAGCACCAGATTTCAAACTGTATTACAAAGTGGTAATCATAAAAACAATTGGGCAGAAATAGATTGTTGGAGCAACAGAATGATTTAAGTACACATTACACAGTAGTAAATGATCATAGTAATTTAGAGTTTAATAAACACAAATATCCAAGTGGGGGGGTAATAACTCACCTTTGACGCAAAATTTCTGAGAAAACTGAAAAGTAGAATGGCAGAAATCAGGTACAGAGACCAACATTTACCCCATATATCAAGATAAGGTTAAAATTTATAAGCAATGGGAGACAAAGGATGACATAATATGTAAATTAGGAAAGCATGGGAAAAAATGTACCTATCAAATCTATAAATGAGGGAAGAGTTTATAACCAAAAAAGAGATAGAGAGAACAACAGGAAATAAAATAGGGAATTTTGTTTATATAAGATTAAAAAAAAACATTTGCACAAACAAAACTAATATAGGCCAAATTAGAAGGAAAAACAGACAACTGAGAAAACACTTTACAGCAAGTTTCTCTGATTAAGGCCTCGTTTCTCATTATATAGGAATCTGAATCAAATTTCTAAAACTACAAGCCATTCCCCAATTGATAAATGATTAAAGGATATGAACTGGAAGTTTTCAAAAGAAGAATTAAAAGCTAACAATAGTCACATAAAAATGTTCTACATCACTATTGATTTAACAAATTCAAATTAAGACCACTTTGAGATACTATTTCACATCTATCAGATGGACTAACATAATGAAAAAGGAAAATTATCATTGCTGAAGGAGTTGTACAAAAATTGGCTTGTTATAGTTCAAAGGTCTTGTGATAGAGAGAATTATCTGCACCTAAAGAGAGAACAGTTTTTGGATCACAATATTTTCACCTTTTTTATTGTTGTTTGCTTGAATTTTATTTTCTTTCTCATTTTTTCCTTTTTGATCTGATTTTTCCTGCGCTCCATGATAATTGTGAAAATATGTATAGAAGAATTGCACATGTTTAACATATTGAATTGCTTGCCATTCCAGGGAGGGGGTGGGTGGAAGGGAAAGAAAAAAAAAATGGAGCATGGAGTTTTGCAGGGTTGAATGTTGAGAATTATCTATGCATGTGTTTTGAAAATGAATAGCTTTAATTAAAAATCAGCATGTTAATACCTTGTTGGAGGAGTTGCAAACTGGTCCAATCATTTTGAAAAATAATTTGGAACTATATCAAGGGACTATAAAACCATGCATATTCTTTGATCTAGCAATACTATGGGTCTGTATCCCAAAAGATTAAAGTGAAAAGGAAATGTTTTTAACAAAAATATTTAAATCAGTTCTTTTTGTTGTGGCAAAGGATTAGAAACTGAAGGGATACCCACATCAATTGGAGAATGACTAAACAAATTGTAGTATCAGATTGTGATGAAATATTATTGTGCTATAAGAAATGATGAGCAGGATGTTTTCAGAAAAAGATAGGAAGATTTATATGAACTTATGGAAAGTGAAAGGAGCAGAACCAGAACATTGTACATAGTACAATATGGTAAGGATGATCAGCTATGAAAAATTCATCTACTCTGATCAAGACAATGACCTAAGACAATTCCAAAAGATCCATGATGAAAAATATCTACCTCCAGAAAGAGAAGTTTTGCATGATTTCAAACTTATAATGGATTTCATAATCATTGCTTTCTCAAAGGGAAAGCAAGGGGCTAGAGAGGACAATCAAATTTTTCAAAATTCATGCTAAATCTTTTTACATGTAATTGGAATATAACAAAATAAGCAAAAATATTTAGTTTTTTTTAAGAAGATAGAGCCAATGGTAGTTCTTAAGAGTCAGAGGAAAAAATTTAAGCTAGATATTGAAATAGATAAAAAACAAATAGAATGATGGTATCATTATTTCTGGATGATTTTTGGAGATGATTCTTAGAGGTATTGCAGCATAGGAGAAAGAATATGTGTCAAATCAGGACAGATCTATTTTGATTTCTCATCCCTGACTCTTATTAGTTGGATGTCTATGAATAAGTCAGAGCAAGTCTCAGATTCTCTGTTTTTTCATCAATAAAATGAGAATGGGGTCTGTTAAACCTATCACAAGTGATTGTTTTGAAGATAATGTGAGGTGATACATGTAAAGTACTTTATAAATCTCAAAGCATTATATAAATATATCATTTTATTCAAATAATTAGTTCTTATTTTTTATTTTTTTAAAAAAATTAAATACACAATAAGAATAACTAAATAGGAAAAGAAAAGGAAAACAAAATAAAACATTGTCATGTACCCAGCAGAACATATAGGAAGATTCAAAATATGTAACAATAAATTTCCATTTCAAGAAAGCATGTATGATAATAGATATTATATTCATGATTATCCATCTTTTCTTTACTTTTTTGTATTCTTTTGTTCTCTTTTGCACACTTTTTATTTCATTCTTTTCCCCCCTTTCATCCTCCCCATCTCTCCTAAGCAAGCTACAGTTAAGCATACACACACACACATACATCCATACACACACATATATATTCACCCCCCACAATAGATATACCTATAGACATGTGCACATATGAGTATATACACATGCATGTAGATATGCATCTAAACCAATATTAATATGGCTGATATATAATGTAGATTTCTCTCTTGATTGAATCTTTATATTTGACTTTGAGATCAATCATTAGTAGCTCTACATTTTTTTCTCCAATAAATTCCTTATTATTCTCATTTAGGAAAATATGAAGGTAAAAGTGGCAAGAAGTGGTGAACTGAATAAGAAGAAGGCTATAATATACCAGATATAAGACATTTGGAAGTTTGGATAGAAAGAAGCTTCAGGTTTTAGTGACCAAACAAATAGAGAAAATGAACAATTATGAGTAGTTATCAGTTGAGAAACTGAAGATTTAGAGAATACAGGACTGAGTATCAAGGAAGAGACAATGGAGCAAAGAAGCACATAGAAGGTAATCAGGACTTGAGAATTCTACCAACTTTGCTGCAGCAAAGTTTGGAGCTAAGAAGCTTTCCAGTGGCCAAATTAAGGAAAGAGAAATAATTGTTTAAACAGGCAAGGATTAAAGAATAAACATAATGGAAGACCTTAAAACAGATGATGCACAATAGTGTCAAAAACAGTGGGACTGATTTTAAAGGAGAATCTAATTATCTAGTTTGGTTGTTCATTATGCAATCTGTTACCAATGCATATTGATTTCACTTTTGCAGCATCTCTCAAATACATCTCCTTCTGTCCTCTGACACTGATAGTGCAAACCCTCATCACCTCAGACCTTGATTATTGCAATAGCCTGCTGATGAGGCTACTTCCTTCATGTCTCCCTCACTTTAATCATCTTCTATTCAGTACTCAAGTGATTTTCCTAAAATTCAGATCTGATCATATCATCTCAATATTCAATAAACTCCAATGGTTTCCTATTGCCTCCAGAAACATATGCAAAGTGCTCTATTCTGGAATGCCAAATCTTTCACAAACTAACTCTCTCTTACTATTTCAGTTTTCTCAAACTTTCATCCCCCAAAAGTATTCTTCAACCTAATGACACTGGCCTCCTGATTGTTTCATGAAGACATTTTGTATGGCTATACCCTCTGCCCGGAACACTCTCTTTTCTCTGGCTACTAATCACCCTGGCTTCCTTTAAATCCCAATTAAAATTAAACTTTCCATAAGAAATTTTCCCTAACCCTTCTTAATTTCAGTATCTTCCCCCATTAATTATCATCTATTTCTGCCATATATAGCTTGTTTTATAAATTTTTGTTTCTATGTTGTCTTCCCCATTAAAATGTAAGCTCCTCTAGGGAAAAAACTATCTTTTGCCTCAGAGCTTAATACAGTGCCTGACACATTATTGTTGCTTAATTAATGTTTATTTGTTGATTGAAATGGTAAAACTAATTACCCTAGAAATGGCCTGGATTTTCTGCTTCTTTTACTGCTAAATGATACTTCCTGTAAGTGTATTTGAATGTGACTCTGGCAATACAATATGGAGACCTGGATTCATTGTCATGGCCAGACATATTTTCAAATATATCTCTCATTAGGTCCACTAAAAAAAACTCCATCCATTCATTTCCCTTATGATTGCTCCAGGTGCCAGAATCCCATTACATGACACTAGATGTCAGGATATAACATATATATGTTACATTATAATCTTAGAGTTGGTTGAGACATTTGAAGTGATTGACCCCAACCTCCAACAGAACTGTGACAAAGAGAGGAGAAAAGGGGCCTTATCTTTTGAGCAAACTCATTGAGTGCATATAAAAATTTTAAATAACAATTTTAAAATATTTTATAATTTTTAATTGGATACATTTGCATTTTGACAGAATTTGCACTTCAATGCAAATGGTACAACTGAACATCTAGTTTACAAGAATAATTAGCTGATATAGGAAACTACTAGATATCACATCTCTCCCTTCAAATATCTAACCCTCAAATGAGTACCTCACTGGCCTAGCCACACTTTGTTTCATTTTCTTGCACAATACTATTCCCCAAACTTGCTCAAAGTTTCCTAAAGGCAGCTAGGTAGTACTTTGGATAGAGCACTGGGCCTCAAATCAGAAAATCTGAATTGAAATTGGGCCTCAGATACTTACTTGCTTTGTGATCCTGGCAAGTCACTCAATCTCTGACTCAACTTCTAAAGTACAAAATGACAATAATAGATATAATTGTTGTGAGGATAAATTGAGATAATATTTGTAAAGCATTTAGCACAATGTCTGGTATATAGTAGGTTCTATATAAATGCTTATTTCTCCTGCTGCTCCAATTCTCTAAAATCTCCTATCAGGCTAGTGTTGGAAGATTTTTATCTCTCATGGAACAATGTCCTGAAATTTCTCCTACCAAGGATCTATATCCTGGTATCTGGATTAAATTGTCCCTCTTACTTCCTACTCAACTGAATTTATCTTAATTGTTTCTTGTGCCATACTAGCACAGATTTTAGAGCTGAAAGGTACATAATGATAGAAATTATTGAGTCCACCCTTCTTATTTTACAGAAGAGGAAACTGAGACTGAAGAAGGGTAAGTGATGTGCCCAAAGTTACAGCACTAATAAATATCCAACATGGGCTTTGAACGCAAATATTCCTAACTCCAAATCTAGCATGTTATTCATTGTACCGCCTAGCCACATAATACATTACTTAGGTGACTTGAGGGTATAATTTGTTCTACTTTGTCCCAAGCACCAAATTTGTACTACAAAATATCCCCAATAGATAGTCATACAATCTCTACTAAAGGATAATTTCATTCCTCAAAAATTAGAAGAATCCTGATTTCTAGACCCAATCCTGACCAATGAATAGAATTAGTTACTAAAGTAGAAATGTTAGGATCCTCAAAGGCAATTTATGATTTCAACTTAGAATCTATGACAGATCAGGAAGAAAAAACTGGACATAGATATGTACAATAGATTTTGGAACAGTAATTTTCAACTGCTCAAAGTATAGTGAAAAAGAAGAGAGCATTCTGTTTTCTCTTTCTTGATACAAGTAATTTCATTTCCAAATTATTGTTCATTTCACTTCTAACCTCTAGGTTATGCCTTTTTTTTACCTCCTTTTTTACTTTCTTATACCCTTCTTTACTCTTCTTTTATGCTACTTCTTTGTTTTTTACAAAAGTTCTTGTGTAAGGACAACTAAATAGTAAACAGATTTCATCCTGTCTCAGGCCCCCAAAATAAAAACTGACTTAGGAGATAGACATCTCTTTATTTTCTCCTCTAAAATAACAAGTTATGGAGAACAATTTGATTCTAAGATCATGAAGGTTGCTGAAGTAGGCTCTGTGGAGCACTTAGAGTTTGGTCAGACATTAAAGATACCAAGGTCATCTATTGCATCTTGACTTTCATCTTGTCACTAGACTTCAATGACTCAAAGAGAGAGTAAAAGATGACAAATTTAGGCAAATCTGCTTCACTTAAATCCAATTCATGTGTAAGTCAAGACATCACTTTGGTGTCCATTAATCCTCTTCAAAAATGAAAGTCAGTTGAATAAATATCTTACCCTATGTGTCTTTGGATTTTTTATTTTGCATTTATATTATTTTTGTCATAGCAGTGCTCCACAATATCTCTTTTATGTTGAATCCCTCTAACTATATTCAATTTACTATGTATCCTTAAATCACAGTTAAGGAAGTATAAGAAGTAAAAATAATTTTCTTGTGAAATAACTATTTCTCAAATTGTTGAATGTAATAAAGTTTAAATGATCTACTTCCTAGCAAGTAGAGAAGAAATGGGAGCAGTATCAGATTTTATATTCTTGAGCTCAAAATTCACTGCAAACAATTACTGCAGCCATGAAATTAAAAGATGCTTCTTGGAAGGAAAGCTATGGCAGATATGGACAGCATGTTATAAAGTAGACATCATCTTGCCTGCAAAGATAATGTAATATTAATAATAATAATTAATAATAGTGTAATCAAAGGTATAGTGTGAGACAACTTTAAAGATAAATGCTGAAGAAGGCATTTTAGAGTCCCTTGGACAGTAAAGAAATGTAATCAGGCAATATCTAAAGAAATTAATTTGTCATTCACTGGAAGGGCAAATACTGAAGATGAGACTTAAATACTTTGGCTTCATAATGAAAAGTCAGGATTCATTGGAAAAGACACTAATGTTGGGAAAGATTGAAGGCAAATAGAAAAGGGAATGGCAGAGGATGAAATGAATAGATAGTATCATGGAAGCAATGAGAATGTGCTTGGACAGACTTTAGGAGAAAGCAGAAGACTGGGCAATCTGGTGTGCTATATAGAGTCCATGAGGCCGAGCAGCAATGCTTAAACATTCCAGTAAGAAAAATGAGACAGCTAAGTGGGAGTATTGAGCCTGGAAGACCTGTATTCAAATCTGGATTCACTTAATAATTGTAACCCTAAGCAAGTCACAATCTCTTTTTGCCTGTTTCCTCTACTGCAAAAAAAAAAAAAAAATAGCACCTATCTCTCAAGGCTGCTGTGAGGAATAAATGAGATAACAATTGTAAAGTGCTTAGCACAGTACCTTGCACATAGTAAGTGCTATGAAAATAGTAAGTAATAATAGCAGTAGCAGTAGTAATAGTAGGAGTTAGGAGTAGTAGTAGTAGTAGTAGCAGTAGCAGTAGCAGTAGAAGTACTAGTAGTTAGTAGTAGTAATAGTTAGTGGTGGTGGTGGTGATAGTAGTAGTAGTAGTAGTAGTAATAGTAGTAGTAGTAGTAGTAGTAGTAGTAGTAGTAATAGTAGTAGTAGTAGTAGTAGTAGTAGTAGTAGTAGTAGCAGTAGCAGTAGAAGTACTAGTAGTTAGTAGTAGTAGTAATAGTTCATGGTGGTGGTGGTAGTAGTAGTAGTAGTAGTAATAATTAGTAGTAGTACTACTACTACTTAGTAGGAGTTAGTAGTAGTAGGAGTTAGGAGTAGGAGTAGGAGTTAGTAGTAGTAGGAGAAGGAGGAGGTCATAATAATAGTAATAATAATTAGGCTTCATTTAAGGAATCTTAGTTTTTGAACTGACTCAAAATATTTGTACCAGTTCCAAAATATCTTTGTTTCTTCCTACCCTCCATGAGTGCTGTGAAGTAAATTAAACCTTATTCCTCCCTTCCCCCCCACTCCTATTGGGTGATTGAAACAATTAGAAGATGACAGATACTTTCCACTTTCTTTGCTAAATCTAATAGTAGTTTTTGAGTGTTTCTACTTGAGAGTCAAATTGGGCGACTTGCAAAGAAAAAGCAAGCAGATCATCCATCACCATGAATGTTTTGCATATAGATGTTGAGTTTTTCTAATATAAGTTGTTCTTTTGAATATGTATTTGTAGTTGTCTGCTAATACTTCAGATGGATCAGGCTTCCTTATTGTTATAATTACTACAAAACTTAAAAGGAATTTGAACCCAGAAATGGCATATCTCCTCCATTTATCTGTTTTAACAGGAGTTACAAAAGCATTCATTTCACTCAACAAGTTGAAAGAATTTCAGGTTCAATTTCATTCTCACTGTACATGTCAAATTTTATGAACAGTGGAATAAATACTGTGGAATAGATAACTTTTTTTCTTTTTCACTTAGTAACACTCCATCCTCTTCCAATTACATGCAAAGACAGTCCCCAACATTCACCTCCGTAAGATTCCAAGTTCCAAATTCTTCTTTCTTCCCTTCCCTCTCCACTCCCCAAGACAAGAAGGAATCTGATACAGGCCATACATGCACAAGCATGCCAAATACACCTCCACACCAGCCATGCTGTGAAAGAAAAATTAGAACAAAAAAAAGAAAAACCATGGCAGGGAGAAGGAAGTATTATATCTCAATCTGCCCCTAGCCTCTACAATTCTCTCTCTGGATGTAGTCAGCATCCCTCATCACAAGTCCATTGGAACTGTTCTGGACTACTTAAAAATAATGTAGCTGAGGGTTGAAGAAAGACCAGTTTTCAGTGATCTGATATTCCTGCTCTCACGCTCATCAACAGCAAGAACATAGAATAGAAAAGCATGGCCTGGCACCATTTGAGATGCTTCTGGCATCCCACATACCAAACAGGGCCCTAGCTAACAGATAAGACCATGATGACTACTTTTAGGTGCTAATTAAATGTACTGTCTGTTAAGAGGCATCAGGAGTTATGTTCCACCACCTGGCATTATCTGTCATAACATCCAGTGGAAAACTCTGTTCACAAATAAGAAAAGTATCTTTCAAGTTCACTGAAGAAGTCTGTTCAGGGCTGAACTTGACCCAACTCTAACTGGGCTCAAGAGATCTAATTGTTAAATTTTTAGTGTGAGCATTGAAGCTGTAAAAATTAGCAAACACTGTGTATCAGGGCTTTATCTATTATTTTGTTGATTGTCTAGGATGATGGGAAAAATGTTAGTGATGCATATTAAACTTATGATTATGTTAAAGATCCTTTTTACTTTTTCAGATTACTGTTATTAATCATTTATCAGAACACCTCTGAACCGCTCCCAGGTTCTGTTACCCACCAATTTTTTGTCCTTCATCAGAACCCATCAATCAAACTGCAAAGTAACTTTTTCACCAGGATATCTATCATGCCCTTGTCCTTCACATTGTCTATAATGTTCACTTAATACTGAAGTCTGATCTTTGCTCTAATCTTAGCTGTGTTATTTCTGAGTCATTTATTTCACAATATTCCTTTCATTGCTTTTGAAGTCTCTGGTCTGGACAGTAAGAATGAATTTAATTGATAAAGTCTTGCAATCTGTTCTGTTAAGTGAATGGAAGTTGTGCGAGTAAGCAACACCAAAAGATAAAACAAAGTTTGCATTATCTTGGATCCTAAAGGCCAATGACATATTATTTGATTAAGTCTCTGTGTCTTCCCTAAAATACAACAGATTGTCCCCTGAAGTCAATAACTGCCCGGTTGAGAACCAGCATAACTAACTGCCTATCTTTTGTATGGTATAAAATACCTATAGGAATCAAAGGTGTCCAGGAGCCAGCTCTTAAAAGTTTAAGATAGCCAAGTGTTAAGTTTTCATTATGACCATTTAACACTAGGAAATCAGCAAAATGTTACAAATCAGTGCCTAATGTGTTATTTTGTTGATTTCTAGACCTTAGAAAGTGATGGAGAAAATATTTAGAACGCAGAAAAATTTTAAACTGTCATGTACTTATGTTTCCTTCAACCCAGAATTGGTTATTAAATGTTTATCACCTTAAATGTTTATCATATATACAAATGTCTCTTATTTAGGAGCCCATTTGCCTAGTATAAACATTTACTCCCTCTGTTGATTTTTGTGTTGTTTTGCCTAGCCTTACATCTTATAGACTGAATAAAAACCTTCTATTGACTTGTATTCTCAATTGCAAAAAGGGTGGATTTTCTTGTTAAGACAAAAAAAGCACAGGTAGAATTCCTTGCCTACATTTTTTTGTACAAGTCAGCTCAAGAGTGATGCAATATTTTCAAAAAAAATTGTACTGAAATGAACTTAAATGTTTCTGATGAGGAAGAAAAGGATAGTCTGCTAAGAGATTAAAGTAGATAGAATAACAGGTGGCAAATGGAACAGAATGCAAGACTTAGAGTTAGGAAGATGTATTTGCATCTATCTTTAAAACATAAATGCTGCATGATTCTGGGCAAATCACTTATCTTCTATGTGCCTCAGTTTCCTCATCTGCAAACTAAGGGGACTGAACTTGATGGCTTAGAAGATGTTTTTGAATTCTATGATCGTATTAATTTATCAACCATGTCAGAATCTTAAAAGGCAATAAATGAAGAAGAAAGCAATCACTTAGAATGATAAAAGAAGGCAAAGAAGTCTAGATCTCTAAGAGAGTTGACAGAAATACATTTTTATTTGTTATTTTAGAGCCAAAATAAAGTTCAAGGAAGAAGTAAGGCTAATACTCAGTGTACATAGGAAAACAAAAGAAGAAGGAAAAAAGACAGGGCTACTTAATACTAATTCTGCTTCACTTTTATCCACCAGAAAGCAATCTTTGGATTAAGAAAGATGGAATAAAAGAAAGTTCAAAGAGTATTGAAACCTGAAACAAATGAGGACACCATAAAAGAGAAACTAGTTATATATTTTGCATAATAATAGACCACATGATATTTGTTTTACTAGGGTGCTGGGGGGAAAAGCACCTGCTGATGTGATTGCTTAACTGCAATAAGTGACTTTTGAAAGATCAAAGAGAATGGGAAAGGAAACAGGATTGTTTGGCGAATATCTGGAAAAACAAAAGAAAACATCATGACTTCATCAAGAATAGGCCTTATTGGGTTAGGTTCTTTTATTATTTGGTGGGTTAATGACGTGACAGAACAGGGGGTTTACAAGTTTTAATCTACTTAGATTTTAGCTGTGTCCCATGTTATTTTTGAGAATCAGTAGTCCCCAAACTTTCAAGGCTAGCTGAGTATGCTGAGGTGCTCTTAAATTTCAGTCTTTCTAGTGCTAAAGAAATCATGTCACCTTTAACAAAACATAATTAAACACAGACATACAGAGACAGAGAGAGAATAAAGAGAGAGACAGATAGACAGAGACAGAGGAGAGGAAGAGGAGAGAGATAGAGAGAATATCTTTTTTTCATCTTCTTCACCTGTGGAATTCTTATTCATCTTTTTAAAGTCCAAATTCAATGTCACCTTCATGAACATTTATTTGATCATCCTGGTTCGTAATAACCTCTTCTCTCAGATATTACATGGAATTTTGTTTTGATCACAAATGGTGATGCCTTGGGATGTAATCAATGACATTCACAAATTTATCTTTTAATGTTGTATATTATAGTTACCTGTATTTGAGCCTTATTCTCTTCCTGATATTAAGTTCCATGTTGACATAAATCATTTCTTCTGTAAACATAGAATCTCCTTCATTGTCAGCATGATTCTCTGAATATAGTGAGTGGATTATCTTTCTTTGTACCTTCAACATTTAGCATAGTACCTAGAACAAAATAATCACTTAACAAATACTTGTTGAGTAACTGACAATGTTTTTGAAAACAACGAATGATTATGGTTTTAAAAACCAACATAAAGTGGTTTCTTGACAACATCCTTGGCTAAAGTAACCTTTCTTTTAAGTGCTGGGCAGCAGAAGCTCTACTTGGCTACAAAATTGGCAGTCTCTTATCAAATGCTCCTCAAGTATTGACTTCAAATTATATGAAGACTTTCCAAATGTCCCCATTAAGAAAAGTCTCTATAAAACAAATGAAAAGATTCATTAAAAAACAATCAAGATAGTCTGAACCTAGAGCTGATGCTTCATGTCCAAGCATATCTAAGCAAATGGGGCAGAATTTTTTCATGTCATTTTACAAAAGTTTTATTGTTCTGTTCTTGGAATTACTGTGTTTTTATTAACTGTCTAGGAGTAATGTCCTCTGATAATTTTGGAGTTGTAGGCCTACTGAGGACATTATGATCTTAATAGGTGTTCAATAAATATTATCTGCTATAATATTTTTATATTCACTTTTTAAAAAGTATTTAAGCTTTATTTTCCTCTTAATATTTGCTTTACTTCTTCCTATACAAAGTTTTATGAAGTTCACAGCTTTGTGAATGAAAGGGAACTAAAGTATTTGTTTATTAAATATTTCAGAAGTCTTAACCACTTTCATTCCTCTAAATTCACATATTATTTTAAAAACTGTTCTAAAACCAGAAACACTAACTTTGGTGTGTATATATAATTAAAAAAAAAGCTTCCCCCTATCCAACATCATTGTTATTTGGGAGACAGTGTAACCTACAGGGTGACCCCAAAGTCTTAGTGCAATTCAAAGCTTTGGCTAAGATTTTTGTTGTTCTTTTTTTTCCTGAGGCATTTGGGGTTAAATGACTTGCCCAGGGTCACACAGCCAAGAAGTGTTAAGTGTCTGAGGCTAGATTTGAACTCAGATCCTCCTGCCTTCAGGGCTGGTGTTCCATCCACTGTGGGTTGTCCTTCATTTTTGAAGAGGACCAATGACATCATAGAGTGATTCATACTTGACTTGTATGTAAATTGAAGTGAGAAAGTGGCACAATGTCACCAGTTTCACTCTCTCTTCCAGAATCATCAAACTCCAGTAGCAAGATAAAAGTCAAGACAAATGGTGATGACCTGGGATACAATGGATGACCTTCACAAATTCTATATCTGATCAAGCTCTAAGTCCTACACACTCCATACACAATACATTCTCAAGTTTTTATTCTCAGAATTTTCAGTTTGCCTGACTCATGGTTTGTTGATACAATCAATACTGGATGTGGTTGCCAACATTTCTACAGGTATCTGTGTGCTTCAATTACCTTCTTTAAAAGCATCTTTTCATGGGCTTCTTGTACAACTCTGTATTGATTTTAGAATTTTGCTCCTCACTTATGAGATCCTTAATGGCTAAAGATCAATATGCTTCTTCCTCAGTTTTGTCATTCTCAGTCCCTCCTTGCTCATTCAGCTTCCAATCACTAGGCTATTTATTATAGCTCAAATATAATTTCAGGTCCCTTGGAACATAAGCTTCTCTCTACTCATGGAATTTATTTCCAATTTTGATTTATTTTTTTTTATTTATCTCTGAATTTAAAGCTAAACTTTAGAAAGCACGATGGAATAGTTCTTATAATTAAGCACCAGGTTATGATCCTCTAGTAAGGCATCTTCCATTGGCACTGTTTCCTTATACATACTGGGTTATGTTTACTGGGAAAAGGAAACAATGACTTTATACTAAATGAAAAACTAGACTTGGTAGCTGTGTGACCTTAAACATTTAATCTCAATTATATCACAAAAACCCCAACAAAAATAAATGCTTATTGGTTTATTAGTGTGTTAGATTAAAAAAAATTAAACTAGAATTGGTTTTTATGTTTTGATAAAGTACAGTGGAAAATGTATTGAATTTTGGAATCAAAGGATTGAGCTCTGAATCCCAGTTCTGCTATTTAATACTTCTGGGAATGGATAGAGTGCTGAGCCTAGGATCAGGAAGCTTCTGAGTTAAAATCTATTTTCATACACTTATTAGATGTGTAACCCTTGATAAATCATTTTATCTCTTGATTTAGATGGCTTCTAAAGGGCCTTGCAGTTTTAAATATATGGTCTTGTGATCCCATTTACCTAAATTATTCTTCCATATCCATAGTAGGATTTCTTCAGAGAATAATGTATTATCTTTTTTTTACGCAATAATCTGTAGATACCCTGTATTTTTGCATTTTCAGAGGATGTTGATCGGGCTGGCTTACCTCATATCAATGAAGGAACAGTACCCCCAGGATCTTCTAGTTCAATAAAGTTAACTCCACTTAAAATTGATTCCCACTAAGTAAAGAAGAAATTTTGCTCAGGATAAAGCTATTTAATGAGAACTACCAGAAACAAATATATTATATGGAAAAGTCTTAATTCAATTGCAAAATATAATGTTATGCAAAGTAAATCTACAAATACACTAAACATATAGAATATCAAGGAAAATTCCTAGTTCAGGGGAAATATGCAAACAAATAAAAAGTTTGCTGTTTTTCAGTCATGTGTGACTCTTCATGACCCCATTTGCAGTTTTCTTGGCAAAGACACTAATGTTATTTTTAATTTCTGTCTCAAGCTCATTTTATAGATGAAGAAACTGACGTAAATAGGGTTAAGTGACTTGCCCAGGATCTCACATAGCTAGTATCTGAGGCCAGATTTGAACTCATGAAGATAAGTCTTTCTGACTTAAGGTCTAATGCGCTATCCACTGTGCCACCTAGTTGCCCCTATAAAAAGTAACTTCTATATAACAAAAATAGATATCAACTAACAATAATTTGAAGCTTATTACTTATGGAAAGAGGATGGAAAATGGATATTTGTCCAGAACCCAGTCAGACTTACTTTGACATATAGCCACATGGCCTTTCTAACTCACAGAAGAAAAACAGAAAATAAATGCAAAAAACTTCTATGTTTTTCTCTGTGTGCCAAAAAAGCACCCTCCTAGTCAATATTTTCCATAAAGAAAGGACAAACAAAGATTCCTGCTGTTTTATCCCTCAGACTATGAAAAGTAAAACAGAGAGCAATCCAAAGCTAGCTGTGAAATGGAAAGAGAGACAGTCTTGGAATAAAGACTATAATTCAGATTCTTTCTCACACTTAGTATTTGTGTGATTTAGGGAAAATCACTTACTTTTGTGAATCTCATTTTCTTATCTATAAAGTGAAGGGTTTGGATTTGATGTTCTCTAAAGTCTATTCTATGTCCTATGACCACTGGAAGACAGGAAGAAAAGGGCAGATAAGCCTCTATTCTCTTCCTAAACTAAAAGGAATGAAAAAAGATCATGATGATCTGGGTCATAAAATCTCAATCTGTCTCATGACAGAGCTCAGGATAGTATCCAAGGCTATTTTTTAGTTCCTCCTTTCTGAAGGTTAGAAACAATTTTTCTCTAATCCTTAGAGAAGGTAAGGTCTCTGAGGATTAGAGACTTATTTTCTGAATTCCAAGTTCTGTCAGATCTGAATGTTGGTGAAAATGTTTCTCTTCTAGTTTTTTTTTTTCCAAAGGAGAAGTTGCTTTTAATTTAAGTTCAATCTCATTCAAAAAAGAAATTAATGACTATATGAAGCCTGTATTTCTGGAAAAGGAATCTGAAATACAAATATAGAATTCAGGAGAAAAATTGAAAAGTAAATACAAGTGAATAATCAGAAGGAACTTTATAGTGATGAACTATATAAATCTCACAAATGGGTTTGGGAAGGAATGTTTAAAGGATTCTTTAAGAATTTCTTTAAGAGTCCTAATATCAAAGAGGGTCATTGAAGTAGTCAACCAAGACAGAATCAATTATGTGGTATGTTTTGATGGTGCTGAAGGGAAGAATGAAAGAGAAAGGAAGGAAGGAAGGAAGAGAGAGGAAGAAAGAAAGACAAGAAGGAAGAAAGAAAGAAAGAAAAAGAAAGAAAGAAAAAAAGAAAGAAAGAAAGAAAGAAAGAAAGAAAGAAAGAAAGAAAGAGAAAGGAAAGAAAGAAAAGAAAAGAAAAAAAGAAAAAAGAAAGAGAAGGAAGGAAGGGAAGAAGGAAGGAAGGAAAGAAAGAAAGAGAAGGAAGGAAGGAAAGAAGGAAGGAAGGAAGGAAGGATGGAAGAGATGATGTGAGGGGTCATGCATTAGAAAAAATGGGGAGAAGAATGGAAGAACTAATTATCACATCAATCATGGTACTCAGAAGTATTTATAAATATGGTAGGAATGGGGAAAGTGGATGTTACTTGAACTTCATTTTCATCTAAACTGGTAAAAAGAGAGCCAAATATGCTCATATAAACACAAACACACATACTTTAAGAGTTTAGTTTTGGAATATATTAACTCAACAGAGATCGAGCAACAAGAAAAGGGAAAAGGTGGGAGAGAGGAGGATTCATTCAGGTTCAGAATAGTTACAAGCAAACAAACCCCAAATCCTAAGATTGGAGAGAGTATAGAAATGTAAGAAAAAATAGCAAGAAACTGAAATAAAGAAGGAATAAAGAATATAGATTTTTAAAAATAAGAAAATAGAGTGGAAATGAATAATTATTATAGCTATCAAGGTGAATGCGTTAGATTCACCCATAAAACAGAAGAGGTGAGCAGAATGGATTGAAAAGCAAAACCTAGCACTTTGGTTATATAGTGTGATGTAATAAAAATATTGCTATTACTCTCTTTAAAAAATTCTGAGGTACCATCACATACCTATTGCAATGACTCAGCACCAAGAAAAGAAAGGGAAAATGACGAATGCTGGAGGAAATATGGGAAAATTAATCATTAATGCATTCTTTGTGGAATTGTGAAGTGGTTTAGCCATTCTGTAGAGCAATTAGGAACAATCTTCAAAGGGCTATAAAACCATGTATACCCTTTGATTCTTCTATATCACTACTAGGTCTGTGTTCCAAAAGAGATTTTTTTTAAAAAAGGAAAAGGACATATATGGACAAACATATAACAACTCTTCTTTGAGAACAAAAATGGAAATTGAGATGTTCATCAGTTGGGGAATGCCTAAACAAATCATGGCATATGAATGTAATGGAATATTATTGTGTTACAAGAAATGATGAGCAAGTGTATTTCAGGAAAAAAAATCCTGAAAAGACTGAACTGTTGCAGAGTAATATGAGCAGATATCAGAACACTATAAAATGATCAACTTTGATAGACAAGTCTTCTCAGCAACACGATGATCTAAGACAATTCAAAATATCATGATGGAAAATGCTATCCATATTCAGAGAAAGAATTGTGGAGTCTGAATGCAGATTGAAGCATGATATTTTCACTTTTTGTTAATTTTTCTTTTTTGTGTTCTTTTTTTCCTTTTTGTTCTCATTCTTCATTCACAGCATTTCTAATTTGAAAACATGTTTAATATGATTGCACATTTATAGTCTATATCAGATTGCTTGTCATCTTGGGAAAGAAGGTAGTTTGAAAGAGGAGAAAAAGATTTAGAACTCAAAATCTTAAAAAAAGTCAATGTTGCAAATAATGAAGGAAAAATACTATTAAGTGAGGAATAAAATAAAATATCTGGGAGCTATCTGTATGAATGTCTCCCACCATTGCTCAATCTATAAAAGTATATATTCTGATCTATTCTTTTTATATTCCAGAATGATAATGATTATGATTTTGCTATTGTTCATCTTTCATACTCAAAAGAGGACTGACATCATGACATTAGACATTTATATCATGGTCTATATTAATCACAATGGATATTCACAAAAAAGAAAGCAAAACTTAACAATATATTACTTACAAGAAAGATGCATAAAAATTTAAAAATAAAGAGTTAGAGCAAAATCCATTATACCTAGTTGAACACACATACACACACATGCTATAGCAATATAATTTTAGACAAGGCAATATCAAAAATAGTTAATTAAAAGAGAAAGTCTATATTTTGTTGAAAGGAATTGTATACAGTTAATTAATTTAAAAACTTAATATATATGCACCAAAACTATGACTTCTAAATACTGAAAGGAAAAAAAAAACTAAATACATAAGGCAAAAATGGACAATAAAAATATAATGATGTAGTTACCCCTATTAGCCTTAGATAATTGGTTTTACTTTATCTTTATTTTATTCTTTTAATAGTAGTTTGTTTTTCCAAATGCATATAGTTTTCAACATTCACCTTTACAAATCGTTATGTTCTAAATTTTTGTCCCTCTTTTCTCTACTCTCCTCTCCCCAAGATAGCAAGCAATCCAATAAAGGTTAAACATGTGCAGTTCTTCTAAGCATATTTAAATATTCATCATGCTGCAAAAAATAAATCAAATTAAAGGGAAAAAACACAAGAAAGGGGAAAAAAACCAAACTGCCACCACAACAAAAAAGTGAAAATACTATGCTTTGATTTACATTCAATCTAAGCAATTCTCTTGGGATGTGAATGGCACTTACCGTCACAAGTCTGTTGGAATTGTCTTGAATCACCTCATTGCTGAAAAGAGCCAAGTCCATTACAGTTGATTATCACATAATCTTATTATTACTATATACTTTATCCTCTTGATTCTGCTCACCTCACTTAGCATCAGTTCGTGTAAGTCTTTCCAGGCTTTCCTTATGCTTAGCATTTCTCATAAAACAATACTATTCTATTACTTCCATATTCCATAATTTTTTCAGCCATTCCCCAACTGAGGGTCATCCATTCAATGTCCAGTTTCTTACCACTACAAAAAGTAGCCCCAAATAATGTTAACCAAAAAAAAAGACAAGAAAAGAAATTAAGGAACTGAATAGAATTTTTAAAAATTAGCTATGATAGACCTTTGATGATTATTAAATAAAAATAGAAAGGAATAAACATATTCTCAGTTGTGGGGTGGTACCTTTACAAAAATGGATCAGGATTTTGGTCACAATTCTCACAAATCAATTACACAATATCTTAATGACCACAATACAATGAGATTATGGGATTATATTAAATAAATTATTACAATCATAAAAATCAACTGGAGACTAAATAACTTTGTCTTAAGAATTGGTAGGTCAAAGAATTGGTAGGTAACTCAAGAAATGATCATTTCAGTAAGGATAATGACAACAATGAGACTGCATACAAAATTTTGCAGGATATGGTCATAGTAAGACATAGTACACAGTACACAGTAGTGTATATATATATATATATATGTATATGTATATATCTATATCTATATATATCTTTACAAACATTAATGGAAAAAAGAACAGAATAATGAATTGAGAATGTAGCTAAAATATCAGAAAACCAAGAAAGCTGTTTAAAAGTTGAACATCAAAATACAAATTTTGAAACCAAAGAAGAAAGTCATGAAATTGAAAAAAAAAATCATTCAATTAATAAATAAAACTAAAAGTGTTTTTTGGGGAAACCCATTAAAATGAATAAACCATTAGCTAATTTGATTAAAACGATGAAATAAAATCAAATTAAAGTATCAAAAAATAATCACTACTAAAAGGAATATTTTAAAAAGCTATTTTACCCAACTATATAACAAATTTGATAACTGATTTTAAAATCAATATTTACAAATATATGAAATACAAAATTTGACAAATAAAAATTTTAAATAATTAAATTTCAAGGGAGAAATTGAATAAGCTATAAATAAACTTTCAGTGGGGAGGGGAAAACAAGAGCCATATTGTTTCATAAGTGAACACTATCAAACTTTCAAAGAAAGATAATTTTTATTTTACATTAGCTCTTTGTAAAAACAGAAAAATAAGGAATTTTATCTATTTATCTATATGCATGTATGTATCAATGCTCCTAATGAATAGTTTAAATTTTAAATAAAATGTTAGCAAAGAGGCTAAAATAATAAATCACAAGAATAATAAACTATAACTGGTTAGATTTATACCAGGAACACAAGGTTGATTTGTTGTTAGGAAAACTATAAACTTAATTAATTAATAATCAATTTTTAAAAAACCCATAGTTATATCAGATGCAGGGAAAGATTTTTTTTTAACAAAACACTAAATCCATTTTTTTTTTTTTTTGCTGAGGCAATTGGAATCAAGTGACTTGCCCAGGGTTACCCAGCTAGGGAGTGTTAAATGTCTGAAGTCACATTTGAACTCAAGTCCTCCTGACTTCAGGACTGGTGTTCTATCCACTGCACCACCTAGCTACCTGCAACATTCACTTCTATTGAAAACACAAGAAAACAGAGGAATAAATGGTCATTTCCTTTAAATAATAAGTAGTATATATCTAAAAGTAAGTTTCCCTTATAAGTAATAGAAATATAATAGAGTTATTTCCAGTAAAATCTAGGGTGCAACAAGCATGTATATTGTCACTACTTCTATTTGACATGGTACTAGAAATGCTGTTTATAGTAATAAGGGAAGAAAGAAAACTGAGGTAAAGATAATGCAAAAATATCATTTTGCTGTTGCTGCAATGGTATACTTAAAAAACATGAAAAATCAACTGAAAGTAATGGAAATAATTAATTCTGATAAATTTGTATATAAAATAAAATCATGCAAATCATCAGCATTTCTATATACTATTAATAAAATTCAATAGGAAAAGATAGAGCAATATCACTGTAACAGAATTTTATTTTATTTTATTTTGTTGAGGCAATTGAGGTTAAGTGACTTGCCCAGGGTCACACAGCTAGGAAGTGTTAAGTGTCTGAGACCAGATTTGAACTCAGGTCTTCCTGACTTCAGGGCTGGTGCTCTATCTACTGTGCCACCTAGCTGCCCCTGTAACAGACTTTTATAAAATAGTTATGAGTCTACCAAGATAAAATAAGAACTATAAATACAATGGTAAATCACTATTAATAGAAAAAGTCAGACCTAAATAATTGGGAAATTACTTCCTAATGAGTAGAATAAGAAAATATAATGAAAAAACAATTCTATCTTAATCAATGTATCTATTCTATGTCATATTAATCAAAATATGATGGATTATTTTATAAAACTAGCAAAAATATAAATGAAATTCACATTGAAGCAAAAAAGGACAAGAATCTCAAGATAAATAATGGAAAATTTTGGAACAAGGAGGCTTATTGTTGCTGTTATCTCAAACTATATTACAAAACAGTAATTCTCAAAATAATTTAGTACTCTTTAAAAATAGAGTTTAATCGGGGCAGCTAGGTGGTGCAGTGAATAGAGCACCAGCCCTGAAGTCAGGAGGACCTGAGTTCAAATCTGATCTCAGACACTTAACATTCCCAACTGTGTAACCCTGGGCAAGTCACTTAACCCTAATTGCCTCAGCAAAAAGCAAAAAAAAAGTGTTTAATCAGTGAAAAAGATTAGGTATACAATGTAGAAAAGCAAATGTATCCAATAGCCATTAGTCAATAACTGCAAAAACCCTAGTTACTAAAATAGAACTCATTTGATAAAAATGACAGCAGTATGGAAGAAATTGGATTTAGATAAATAACAACTTATACTAAGAAAATCTCTAACTGGATTTGTGGCTTAGATATAAAATGTCACATCAAAAACAAATTAGAGATATGTGGAATAAAATATTTATATCTGGATAGAAAAGTTCATGATGAAAAAAGGAATACTGAATATCACAGAAGATAAATCCTATAATTTTGCTTAAATAAAATTTTGAAAATTATTGCATGAACAAACAAATCTAAGACTGAAAGAGAAACAAACAATTGGGGAGAAATCTTTATGATAGATTTCTGTGATAAAGGTCTTATTTCTAATATACATACATAACTAATCAAAGTGCATAATAAATAAATAAGAGCCATTTCACAATTGATAAATGGTGTAAAGATATGGAAAGTCAGTTCTAGGAAGCTTTGGGAAGTTCTTGGGAGAAAAATAGCCCAGGCTATCTTTAGTCATATGAAAAAAATGCTTGAAATTATTACTAATTAGAGAAAAGCACATTGAAACAATTTTAAAATTCCATCTCATTGGACTGGCAATGACAAAATAAAGAATGACAAATGTTTAAGGGACTTTGAGTATGCAAGCATATTAATGCACTTTCATGAACCTGCAATGTGTACAAACATTCTGGAATGTTTGTTACTTTCCAGAATGTAATTTTTCATTATATATTAAAAGTAACTGAAAATAATGCATGTCCCTTGACCCAGCTGTACCACTGCTTGGACATATAGCTAAGTGAGATCAAAAAAATGGGAACAGATCCTAAACGCACAAAACTATTTATAGTACCTCTTTCATGGTGTAAAAAATAAGAAATTTAAGTGATAGCCATTAATTGAGGAATGGTTTAAAAAGTTATGGTACATGAATGTGATGGAATATTATTGTGCTATAACAAAGGAGGAAATAGATGGTTTCAAAGACAAATAGAAAGATTAAAATGAACTGATGCAAAATGAAGTGAAAAGAATCAGAACAATTTGTACTATAATATAAATATTATAAAAGCAGACATTGTTGAAAACTTTTATAAAATAAGAAACAACAAAATGAGCAAAACTCAGAGAACCATTTATAGAATAAAATCATTGTAAAGAAAAAAATCTTTAAAAACTATAAGAATTATGATCAAAGCAATGGCCATCCACGATTCCAAAGGTTTGATGATGCAACATATGATCTACTTCCTGACAGAGAGGTGACAAATTTAGGGTACAGAATGAGACCTATATATTTTTGTATATGGCTAATTCATTCCCCAGATGATGGGCACACACTTTGTTTCTAGGTTTTTTCTATAACAAAACTATTGCTTTAAATAATTTTTCTGTACATGGGCACTTTCCTTCTGTTTTTAACTTTTTAATGTATCCCCCCGCCACCAAATCAGTAACAGTCAATGCATGAGAAAATGAAGGGAAAAATTTAGAAAATTGAAGAGTAAAAAAAGAGAATCAAGAGAGTATTTAACATTATACATTTAAGGAAAGAGAGAGACAGAGACAGAGACAGAGATAGATAGGGAGGGAGAGGGAGGCAGAGACTGAGAGAGAGTATGTAGTAACAGGATGTGGGAATAATAACCCCCTAAAAAAACCTGTGGTCAGTTTTCTTTAAATACACAATGAATTACACAAAACATCCCATATCCTCTTTTTAATTCCATTAGAGGATCGTCAGATTTGCTGCTGCTGACTCATCCAGTTTAGGTCTCCTCTCTCTGGATTGTGTGAGTGACATCTATAGATAATAATAAACATTTGAGGGGGGAAGACATGCTGTGCATAGGGCACTGCTACAAATAGCATCATCTGTGGGATCAGCATGTTCTGGGACATTTCTTTGTAACTTGCCTAGGATTTTACAGATTTGATCATGCAGACATTTGCAGAGGGTTGACACATTCATTTAAGTGGAATAAAAAATGTGCATTACTTTTACCCTTAAATAGATTTTTTATAATAAAGATGTGGAAAGAGCTGGATTTAGAAGCAGAGGATTGAGGTTCAAAGCTTGCCTCTGTCAATTTCTAGCTGTGTGTCCTTAGCTCATTTCACTGCTCTAAGCCTCTATTTCCTCTTCTGTAAAATTAATGCATTGATTTAGGTGAGTTTCCAGGGCTCTTCCATCCTGTGATATGCTGGGTCCAGCTTGTACTGACAAAGAAGAGTTGATTGTTTAAAAAAATTACACTTCTTAGCAAATATTACAAATCAAGAATTGGTTTATTGCTTTGTTTTAGCATGTAATGTGCTAAGTGCTTTTTATAAATATCATCTCATTAAATGATAGGAGAAATTCCAGAAGCTGAAACTTCTTTCGGCCTTCAACTTTTATGTGGCCAGAATCCCCTCCTTGAAATAGCTTCCCTTATCTGAGGTATCTTGCACATATCTTGTTTTTCTCTTCAGAAAGATTCTTAGGAGAGAAAAGGGGGAAGGGAGGTGGGAATGTAGGAGGAGGAAGAACTGGTCAATGTGACTCAACCACTCATGATTATGTGTGAAAGAACTGTAGTTTCATTTGAAATGAATAAAATAGTCATGGAATCAAGGATTTTGAGTGTCAGAAAGGATCTTATTTTACATATGAGAAAAGAGAACTTTTTGAGATGAAATGACTTCCCTAAATTCTGCCCCAGTAAAGGGGCAGAATTGCATAGAACCAAATTCTCTTGGTGATAGTCACAGAGATCTTTTTCATGAGAAAAATTGTTGTAGCTGGATTTAAAGTTTAAAAACCTGGGTTTGAATTCCAGTTCTGATGATTATTAGCTATGTTACTTTGAGCAAGTCAGTTCATCACCCAAGGTCTTGGTTTCCTCGTCTTTATTTCTTTTGTTTCCTTCCTTCGTTCCTTCCTTCCTTTCTTTTTTCTTTTTTCTTTCTTTCCTTTCCTCCTTTTCCTCATTCCTCCCTCACTTCTTTCCTTCCTTCCTTCCTTCCTTCCTTCCTTCCTTCCTTCCTTCCTTCCTTCCTTCCTTCCTTCCTTCCTTCCTTCCTTCCTTCCTTCCTTCTTTCTTTCCTTCCTTCCTTTCTTTTTCTCATCTTTAAAATTAAGGCGTTGGAGTGGAAGTCTCTGAAATTCCTTCTAGATGTCCATCTTATGACTATCTGTGTGATCACAGACAAGTCATTTAATATTTAGGGGCCTTAGAGATTCCTCTTAATAAAGCAAGATGATTAGATTAGGTCATCTCTATGAGTCTTTCCAACTCTAAAACTATGATCCTATGAAAAAAGTCCCTTAGTAAATAACTGAAGGAATAGTTAGGTGCTGAAATACAGTGTTGGACCTACACTCAGAAAGGCTCATCTCACTGAGTTCAAATCTGGCCTCAGATGCATATTGGTGTATGATACTGGACAAATCATTTAAGTCTATTTGCCCAAGTTTCTTCATCTGTAAAATAAGCTGGAGAAAGAAATGTTAAACCATTCCAGTATCTTTATCAAGAAAACCTCAAGATATGTTCATAAAGAATTGAACATAACTGAAATGATTCTACTACAAAGCTAACATTATTGGGGGGCTAAGGAAATGCAATATTCCATACCTGAAATTTCCCACCATTTCAAAGAAAGAAAGAGGATATATTCTTTTCTTTTCTTTCCTTCTGAAACAAACTTGATGACCTAGCATTTTATTCTTACCCTTTCAGTTCTCCTATTTCTATGAAGACATATGATATATTGGGGAAGTGCTAAACTTAGAAGCTAGAAAGATCTACTTTCTAATCTTGCTCTGACATTTCATATTTATGTGCCCCTGGACAAGTTATCTAATTTCTATTTCAATTCCCTCAACTATAAAATGGGTTTAATAGTTCCTGCCTCATAGAGTTGTTGTAAAGAGCAAAGAGATTAAGCATATGCAGAACTTCACAACACCTGAAAATGACATATTGTGGTTCTCCATAGTCTGGAACTAGAAACATTTTTTACTTTGGAGAATTCTTTCATTCCTTCACTTTATGAAGTTAAGTCATTTGATTTCCTTTTCCCTTTTGGAAGTTATATTCATAATCTTGATTGACCAATCCCTTAGCACATAATCATTTCATCTTTACCCCCCCCCCCAAAGTCTTCTTTTCTGTTGTCATGGTTTGGAGATAATACCAAGTTCTCAAAATTGACACTAGTACAGTGTGAGTTCTGTAGAACTCACAGAGAGAGGCAATCTCTACCAACATAAGAAGGTTTCAAAACTGGATGTCGTGTCTGCCATGTGGGAGCCAGTCTTTCTAAGTTTGGAGAGGCTGATTACCATATTGGTCACCACCTTATAAAAGTTTTGTTCAGAGCAACTTTTGAAAATCATTTGCCCAAGATATAGAGGATGTATATGCAGTATACATATAGATCAATGAACATTTGAGGTATTGAGTTATGAGCCATCTCTGTGAAAAGCATTCTTCTAGGTACAATGAGACACACAAAGAAGCACTATTTCTTTCCTCATGGATGATATACTCTAGTAAAGAAAACATGATTTATATAAGAGGAACATGGGTATTAGATTATGTTTCAGTATTGTCCCTCTCTTTCTCCAAATATGTCTCCTTTCAGATTTCTTAGGGCTATCATGAGTTTTTGTTAATCCTCAGGGTAATTTGAAAGATGACTGGACAGGTAAGGACAAATGGAAAGGTTTCAAAGTTTCAAAAAGACTCCGAATGTGGGATTGACAGGACATGCATTTTGACTCCTTAGGCAAGGAAGAAGCAAAAGAAACAAATCACCCTGAAAACTGAGGTCTTCTGTTGAGCAGGATGAGTCAGGAGGTGTGCACAGCAGCCTGAGGGGTCCTTTGGGGTGGCTTCTGGCTAGGAGATCACTGAATGATTGAATAATAATGAAGCAGAATTTATGCTGATTTGACCCAAGGCATCTTGACCCAGGAGGTCTCTTTTTGAAAGAACTATAACACTTAACAGATAAAATAGAGTCAGTATTTGGTAACAGAGCTCCAAAAACTATCCTGGAATAAATAGCAATTGCAGAGACAATGTAGCAGCAGCAAGAGGAAGTGGATGCAGTTAATAGAGGCAGTAGTTGTTAGGAATTCCTGGAGCAAGGAAAAGGGAGGGAACAAGCATTTATTAAGCACCTGCTATGTGCCAAGCACTGTGCCAAATACTTTATAAATATTGTCTTATGGGCAATTCCTGAGCTACGCTGGTTACTAAATGCTAAAACACAAGAGCAGAAGTGGTTATTTGATGGAGGAATTCTTGGACCAAATGGTTAAGTTTCTCGAAGAACTGTTTCAAGTAGGCTCCTGGGGAAGGTCTGAAAATTACTAGGAGAATTCATTGTCTGACTGTCAATGGGCTTAGAGTAAGGGCTTTTTTTGTTAATTATAGTGTGTAAAATTTTCTTTTATGTTTAATTCTATGTTAGGTTGGTGCTTGCAAAGGAAACATACTGATGAAGGATAAAACAAGAAAACTTCTCATATTCTCAAAGAAAATGCTGTGTGAAAGTACAAGTAATTTAGAGTTTTAATTATTGCTATACTTTCAAGATTGAACTTGGAACTGTAACAGAACAGAGCTCTGATTCTAGGCAGCAGGTAACAAAAACAAACAAAAAAAGTTTTCTTTCTGCAAAAATAAAATAATTAAAAAACCATAAGGCAGGACTCTGTATAAAGTCTAGGGAACAGTGAGTGAGTAGCTGCATTTCTTTCTGCAAACATTTTGTTTAGGGGTGCAGTAGGAGCTAAATTTGTAAATTTAGTTTGGAGACAGTATAGAAGGCCTTGAAGGTCAAGATAAGATAGGTGATGTTTTTATCTACAGATAATAAAGACCTACTGAAAGTTTTGAGCCAGAAAATGACCATAAGAAAGTTGTGTTTATGTAGGTTATTTTGATAAACATATATAGGATAGATTATTTTGTTATGAAGTTATTAAAATTGAAATAACATCACTATGCTCATTTATAGTAAGATGATGATTTTGAACAATTTGACTTTTGTAATATTTTCCTAACTAATGTGTTAAACCCACAGTGAACACAGCAACTATTGTGTTTAGAGGGTATAAATATTCTTCTGGCAGGTTTCCAGCACCTAAAATTCCAGTTTGACTTTGCACTGTATGAAATGAAACGGGGCATTTAGAATGTAATCTCTTTCTTTATTGCTTCTTTCAACCTGCAGGAGAAACAACATGTAGGATGGAATACAATCATTTCCACAAAACATTATATTTTTCATCAAATAAATAATACTTACAAGGGAGCTTTTGCTACTTTCTTCTCTTACTCATCAATCATAAAGGAATGGAAATCATTCAAATGCTGGTAGAGTGTTATAGCTAATTTGGCAATGTGGCTATTTTCCTTTATAGAATGTTAGAGCTAGAAAAGAATTTATATATATTATCCAACCTAGCTTCCTTATTTGACAGAGAGGAAGCTGAGGAAAAAAAACATGAAAAGAAAAGCAAAATTTGTAAAGAATTACAATTACTTGAAAGTGCTACTCAAATGGTTATTTTCTTTCAAAGAATGTTGGAGATGGAAGGGAATATGTTACTTATCCTAGTTCACTTAATTTATAGGTGAGGAAACTGAGACCCAAGGAATAAACTGACTTGTCCAAGATCACACAACTCAATTATGACAGAATTTGGATTAGAAACCTAGGTCATTTGACTTCTAGTTCTGTGTTCTTTCAAGTACACTATGTGGCAGGCCATGCTATCTTCTTCCCAGTCCATTAACCCCCTCAAAGAAATCTTCTTTTGTTCCTCAGTTGGAAATTATATCTATCTTTTGTTACTCTCATAGCATTTTGTTTACTCCATTCAAGTATATATTTGTACTTTTTTGAATTATTGTTACATGTATGTTCAAGGAAGTTTCCAAAAGTGAACAAGATATTGTGTCTCCCCCAATTCCTTAATATAATGCTTTAAAAATTGGAGATGTTTAGTTTATGTTTACTATTCATAAATAAAGCCATTCCTCTAGAGACATCATTACCAATGTAGGGGAAGACCAAAAGAAGGGTATTCAAGGGTAGCATGGGAAAGCTTCTGGTAGTTCAGTTTTTAACAACCTGGAAAGGTATTTTTTTCTGGGGAAAAGACATACATGTGAGATGGGGAGAAGTCATACAGAAAAAATGGGAAAAAACCATACAGAGACATGGAAGACATGTAAGGTGGTCAGCAGTATTGATTTCCAATTTTTTTCCTTCTGAACAAGCAGAGAATTGGAAGTTGGAGGAAGAAAATGGATTGGGGCTTCCCTCTGTGATTGAAAATAGGAAAAGCAATTGAAAATAAGACCCCATTTTACATCAGAACATACATGAAAGATGCCATTGGATTGGAACACAGAATAGAATGGGCCAAACTAGGTTCATATTGTTGATGAAATGACTGAAATCCAACCCCCAACTCCTCCTTTTCCCTCTTCTGCTTTTTTAGAAACCACATTGGAGAAGCTCTTTTTACCTGACTGATCATTTCATTTCCATGTACCCTTTGATAGGTAATGGTGAAATATAAGGGTGGGAGGAGGGAAAGGATTGAGGTCCCTGGTGTAATTAATACTTTATTTTAATGTCTGTCTGTGATCCTATGGTATCTGACTATTAAAGAACATAACAATTTCTGAATATACTTGTCCTAGTCTATAGTATACAATTAGAGATTGTGAAAAAAGAGTGATAACTCAGAGGGAAAACACATTTTCCCCAATGTAGAATAGGGAGGATTGACCCAATTGGAGGGTTTCTGTGATTTGCAATAGGCATGTTCTACACCACTTTCATAAACCAGGAGAAAGACTTAATGAAGAAATAAGCTAATTAATGAGGCAGTTAGGTAAGGTGGTGGATAGCACACAGGGTTGGAATCAGGAAGACTCATCTCCCAGAGTTCAAATCTGAACTCAGACACTTAGCCCTGGGCAAATTACTTAACTTGTTTGCCTCAGTTTCCATATTTGTAAAATGAACTGGAGAAGGAGAGGGCAAACTACTCCAGTATCTTTGCCAAGAAAACTCCAAATTGGTTTATGAAGAATCAGACATGACTGAAATGACTCAACAAAACAATAAGAAGCTAATGACGATAAGAGGTTTAATTTGATACACTCATTCTGAACCATACCTATCACAAACACAGTAGCCAGATAATTCTATCCAGCTGGCTAGGTAATATCCTAGATCTAGAATCAACACAATCTAGAACCTTAGAGGTCATTTAGTCCAATCTCTTTAGCTATCCCTCACAAAGTTGGAAGCAAATTTTATAAGCAAACTATGTCTTTATTCCAGTTACTGATAAAAAATAGCAAATACTATAGAGTTTAGCACAAATTTTTGGGACATTCTCCTGGAGACCTTCTACCAAGCTGACATTTAACCATTAATGAATGTTATGTGAATCTTACTGTTCAATCATTGTTGAATTGATCTCACTGTACTACCATCGTCTAAATCTTTCCATCTTTTCTTCAAAAAATAGATTATTATTTTGCTACTATTTAAATCAACCAAATCTTATATTGTTTTCCTGAACATGTCCATATAGTAACCCTAAAATATTGTTAGTTGGCTCTCTTGATCTTTTCTTCATGAAGCTCTGCTAATCATTACTAATTCTTGTAAATGTTCACAAATCATTTCTTTCTTAATCTTTACTTTCATTTTCAAATCTATTGAAGACAAAAGCATTGACCTATAGGCTTCAGTCAATTGTCTTCCTTTTATTGAAAACTGAGATATGTGTTCTTTTCCAGGCCTGCTGTATCTTCCTCATGCTTTATTATCTTTCATATTTCATTGATGCTACCTAAACAATTCCAAACTTAGTTCTTTTACTGACTGTGTAAATTATTTAGGCCTGGTGATTTAAAACTAAGAAAAGGCAGCTAAGTGCTTTTTCCCCCAATTTCTTTAATTTGGTATCCATGCCCTGTTAGACTCCATGAAGGGAGAGACTTCCCAGAATCAAGAGCTATGAGTTTACCCTTTGGTCATGTTTGTTTTCAAAATGTTCCTATTATTCCTAGGGACCATCAGATTTGTGAAAAGAAGACTCTACTCTTAGTTTAGGTACAAGTTTCTTTAACAACCAAGGTAGGGTATTGATAAATAACTGACAACTGCCTCTCTAAGAATGGCAAACTTTTCATTTTAATCTGTTTTGTTAACATTTTACATCACTTTCTTAATTTTAGACAATCTACAAAACGATAAACCAAGCCACGATTTGTAGTGTTTGCTGATTTCCAACATATAAATGTTTGCATTAAGAATTTAACAATAATCTCTCTGACAGCCATATTGAACTGATTCCAGCATACTCATGGTGACAGCTATCCTTGCTATACCTGCTTAGAAAAAGATTTTTCTAAAAGACTATCTAATTGATAATCAAAAGAAAGAATAGGAATGGGAATTCTCAAGTGACATAATTGAAACCCAATTCCATTGGATTAGCTATAGAACCTGTAAGGGAGAAATAGTCACCCTTTAGGAAACCAACAACTCTGATTTAAGTAGAAATTGGAGTATTAGCCCCAAAATATTACTACACTATTTTTCCTCTTCAGGAAAATTTTTTTCTCTTCATCTTCAGAATGTATTTCCACCTCCATTCAAAGTTCAACTTCAGGGTCTTCTCCTTTAAGAAAATACTTTTTTACTTTCCCCAGATTTAAGATTATAGATATAAAACAAATCCAACTCTGTCATTTTATGAATGAGGAAATCAAGGCCCAAAGAAGTAAAATGAGTTACATAGAATTATAGTACTCATTAATCTCTGAGATGGAATTCAAACCCCAATCTTCTCAAGTCTGATTTCATCTTTTCAATTTTACTCTCCTAATTGATGTTGTTCTGTTCTTTGTTTTAATAAATCAATGATGTGATCCAGTAAAGATATCCCTAGCTTGTAAAATTGTCATTTCTTATTTGTTGAAATAAATTTTATTTTTTGTGAAGTTGTTTTGTATAATCCATAATCTGTGCTTCCTGTTATTCTTTTTACAGGAAATATTCAGGCAATAGATTTGTGAGGCCTCTGCATAGTCTTCAAATCTTTGGTTTCTTTCATTTCTAAGGCTCATAAGCAAAATAGGTTTAGAGCAGAAAGGTTCCTGATAGATCCTTTAAATCAACACCCTCATATGATGAAAGTAAAAAAAAAGAAAGGCCTGGGAAGTAAAATGGGATTTAAACAAAAAACTCTTTAACTCCAAATCCACTTATTTTTTTTCCATTTTATTCCTATAAATTCTGAACCATATTTTATGAACTTTTTTTATCATTTTCTACCATGTTTATTTTATCAATGAAGTTGCCAATGAAATAGCCTTTCCCATTGTCTTTATATATGTAATAAAGTCAATTCCTTCATTTGTCTCTCCATGGAAGATATGCAGTGAGCCAATTTTACTTATAAAAACTACCTTTAGCTCTCTTGGTTACATTTGCAACCAGAATGTCCAGATTTATATGATTTAACTCCTCCAAAGGTAAGATCCATTTATTGACTACTGGACAATAATTTTATCTTTAGAATACCAACAAATTAAGATAATATTTATAGTTGGTCTAAAAACTGTCAGTTATAATACCTTATATCTCTTTAAAAATATTTTTCTTTATTATGAATTTGAAAAAAGTCAACATGAATATTTCCATATACAAAGAATAGTATGAAAGTTTTTATTATATATAAAACCATAGATTTCTATTTTGTATAGCTACAAATATATGCATATTTGTATACATAGGTATGTATACATATGTATGTGTATGTATATAATATATATAAAAACATGTTAATCCCAAAGTTGTTCCATTTGTGTGTCTTCTTTTATACTTCTTTCTGTTCTCTATATAGTTTTTAAAATTTTTCATTTATATTCTCTTCTTCTCTGTTTTGTCATCATAATCACAATCTCATTTCTCCCCAATTTTCCCTGCCAAAAAATTCCTCTATTGAAAAGCATAAGTACAATCAAGCAAAACAAATCCCTAACTATACCCCCAAGTCTATAAATCTGTGAATACACTGTGATCCAGCTGTGCCACTACTGGGACTGTATCCCAAAGAGATCATAAAAGACTGAAAAGGACCCACATGTGCAAAAACATTTTTAGCAGCTCCAATTCCTTAAAAAGGAATTGGAAATGAGTGGATGCCCATCAGTTAGGGAGTAGCTAAATAAGTTATGATATGTTAATGTAACAGAATATTATTGTTCTATAAGAAATGAAGAGCAGGCTGATTTGAGAAAAGTCTGGAAAAATTTACATGAATTGATACTGAATGAAGTGAGCAGAACCAGCAGAACATTGTACACAGGAACAAAAGATCATTTGATGATGAATTGTGATGGGCCTGATTCTTCTCAACAATGTAATAATTCAAGGCAAAAAATTAGAATGGAAAATGCTACCTGCACGCAGACAGAGAACTATGGAGACTGAATGTGGATTGAAGCATAATACTTTCACCTTTTTTGTTGTAATTGTTGTTTGTTTGCTTTCTTTCTCATGGTTCTTTCCCTTCTGGTCTAATTTTTCTTGCACAACATGACAAATATGAAAATATGGTTAAAATTATTCTACATATTTAACCTATATTAGGTTGCTTATTGACTTGGGGAGGAAGATAGGTAAGGGAGAGAGAGAAAAAATATGGATCACAAAGTCTTACAAAAATGAATGTCAAAAATTATTTTTACATGTGTTGAGAAAATAAAATACCATTGAGAAAAACAAAACAAATCCACAAATTGGCCATAACTGAAAATGTATGTCATTCAAAACCCCCAAAAGCTAGGAAGAGCTGGGAAGCATGATTCATCACTAATCTTCTAGTGTTGTGCTTGATCACTGCATTGATCAGAGTTCATAAGTCTTTCCAAAATGATGGATGAAGATAGAAATGAGGACTAGTGGTTTGAGTGGGAATATAGACAAGCAAAAATGAATACTTATTTCATTAATTTTATCTTATGTGAGCCTCCACAAGAGAGAAAAAGCTAGCAAAATTCAAGGGGGGTTGATAAATTATTGAACCAAAAGGAACTTGGTATATAGAACTCCCAATGGAGGAAATTCCTTCTAAAATGTAGAGAATTTTAAATGACTTGCCCAGTGTTACACAGATTACATTCAGACAATGTGTGAAATATTATTAGCAGTAGTTTTAAATACCATCTGTGTACTTACTTATATAGATGTGAATTCAAGGGCAGACATGAGAGTCATGGTATCTTTGATAGTGACTCATGAAGCAAGTCATTTTTATTTCCTTCTTAGCTTATAACATATGGATAAATCTGATGAGCCATTTAGCCTGCATCTCTGAGCTGAGCAAAAGGTTAATACAAGCCTAATGGAACATGCCAGACTTACAGTTATGGCCCAATAACTTATCAACCCTAACACAGAAATCAATATTTATTTCTCCTTGTCCATTTATTCTTAATGACACCACCAGTCCTCATTACTACTTTTTATTAACCATTCATTCATTCATTAAGCAAATATTTCCTAGATGCCTACTATATACAGATAAAACTGAACAAGTAAGATAGGGAGGCATCTGGAGATGCAGTGGATAAAGGGCTGGACATGGAGTGAGGAAGATCTAAATTCAGATGTAATCTCAGAAATTTATTAGTTGTGTGACCCTGGACAAGTAACTTAACCTCTGTTTGCTTCAGGTTCCTTAACTGTAAAATGAAGATAATAATAACATTTATTTCCCAGGATTATTGTGGGGATCAAATGAGATGGTATTTGTAAAAAGATAGGAAAATGCCTGACATATAAGTTCGATCATATCAGACTCCCCACGATCCTATAAACCATATTATCCATGGGGTTTTCTTGGCAAAGATTCTGGGGTGTTTTATTATTTCTTCTCCAGTAGATTAAGGCAAGTATAGGTTAAATAAATTGCCCAGGATGACAGATTAGTAAGTATCTGAGGACAGATTTAAACTCAGGACTATTCTGATTCCAGAATCAAGGCTCTATCCACTGAGCCACCTAGTTGCCTTTGGAGAAGGCTACAGAAAAAAAAAATTAACTGGGGGATTTCCTAGATGACATATAGTAGACATATAAATGTGTATGCTTTTTCTTTCCCTTTCCCCTTCCCCTGGCACAGACTCATAAAAAGCCTTAACTTTTAGACAAAGAAATTAGAACTAGATAGGCAAAAAGATCCATTAGTGTGAGGTTTTTGCCAGCCCAGCTATTTTTAGCAATATCATAGTTATTATTGTAGAAGTTGATCTTTATTGATATAAAAGTGACTTATTTTTTGAGGGGAAAAGGTACTATCCTACAATATGTTCTCTGATCTGGGTCATTCAAAATTGTGAAGAACAAATTACAAGGACTGAATTTCTATTAGGAATAAAATATAATTAGGAATAGAAAAAAATTTCTATTAGAGATAGAAAGGAAGATAATTACATATAACCTAACATGTGAGCTGACAAAAATAGTGGGAAGGACTTTAAAAAGTCCAGGTCTTTATTGGGGCTTTTTTGGTGAGGGGAGGATGTTTATTATTTATCCTTGTCTAGTAGAGTAAAACAGTAGTTCTCTCTATTTCAGGTGTACCTGTAACTGGCAGCTGTACCCTCTTTCATCTCTTGGGAGGGTAGAACTATTCTTTCTTCTGTTTCTGTTTATCTTTCTCTCTCACTCTGTTCCTGTATTTTCCTCTTTTCCCATTTCTCTTTTTTATCTCCTTTCCTCTCTTCTTTTGCCTTTCTACTCTCCTTTTCTCTCTTTTTTCTTTTCCTCCCCTATCTTCTGTCCTCCTTTTTCTCTTCCTCCCTTTTTCTGTTCTCCCCACTCTCTCCTTTTTCCCCTCCTTCTCTCTCTCTCTCTCTCTCTCTCTCTCTCTCTCTCTCTCTCTCTTTCTCTCTGTGTCTCTGTCTGTCTGTCTATCTGTCTCTTTCTCTTTCCATCTTTTCCCTTCTTCCCTTCCCCCTTATCCCAACTGCTGAGCCCTTTCCCTATCTGCTTCTTCCTCTATTTCTCTTTCTCTTCTTTTCTTTTTTTCTGCTCCTTTTTCTGTAGTTGCTAGGCCTACTTGGATCCAAGAGAGTTAATCTGATTCCATCCTATTTGCAGGAATGTTTCTGTTCCTCTGTCTTTGGGGCTGCTGTTATGAATTATACCCACAATTTATAGAGGTTGTTCTGGATGAATTTGCCTTTGTAACAAGGTGGAGGAAAGGAGAAAAACACAAGATAGATTCTGCTTCCTCTTCAGGTAGCAGAAGTTGTCTGGACCCACATAGACTTCTGAGATTTGAGTTTTCATTAATCTCTTGAGGCAAGAAGGCAAACTAGACTGGAAAGCTCTTCAAAAGAAGAGTTGGAAGGAGAGGGAGGGGAAAAGCCTTATTTCCTCTGCCTCATCTTTGATGTATACCTCAAGCTAGAAACAGTTTTAATAGAGACATATCTGAGGCTGGTGATTGAAAAATATTTTTATAAAGTATCTTAAGCATAGTTATATTGTGCTTTAAATTTTCAAGTTTTTTAGTCATTTTTAAGTTATGTCTAATTTTGTGACACCATTTGGGGTTTTCTTGGCAAAGCTACTAGAGTAGTTCGCCATTTTCATTCTCCAGTTCATTTTATAGATGAGGAAACAAAAGCAAACAGAATTAAATGATTTGTTCATGGTCAAATAGCTACTAGGTGTCTGAGACTATATTTAAACTCAGGATCCACATCTTATATGCTATTCACTGTGCTACTTAGCCAACCACATAGCAAGTTTTTGTTGTTGTTCAGTTGTTTTTCAGTCATGTCTGACTCTTCATGACACTTTTGGGAATTTTCTTGAAAAATATATTGTAATTATTTGTCATTTCCTTTTTATATGTCATTTTATAGATGATGAAATAGTGGCAAATGGAGCTAAGTGTCTTACATAGCATCGCACAGTTATTAAGTGTCTGGTGCCAGATTTGAACTTAAGTCTTACTGATTTCAGGCCTGGCTATCCATTACATGATCTATCTATCTTGCCCCAGTAAGTGCTTAATAATTTTTTAAATATTTGATTCATTCATGTATTCCTAGATTTTGCTTCAAAACCTATAGAATGAAACAGAATTTCAGAACTAGAAGGGACATCAAAAAGCAAATTGTAACTTAAAAGATTGTTCCTGTGGCAGTGTGATGTATGGATTATAGGCAGGTAAGAGCGAAGGCAGGGAAACCTTAAGAAAGTTATTACAATAGTCTAAGTAGATGTGAGGAATTTTTCAGCAATGAAACTGACTATTGGTCACTTGGACCATTTGGTAAATGATTGGATCTGAGATGGGAAGTGGGAATAGTCAAAGATAAGCCTGAGGTTACCAATTGCCTTAAAACCTGCATCCTTCCTTATTCTACCTATGTGTCAGAGGTCACAGTTAAGAGAGTAAAGATTCCAAAGGTATGATCAAGATAAAAACTAGTGCTGATCTTGTGTCCCTTCTTTGGGATGCAGATAGAATTCCTGGTCATGCATGTGTACAGGGAATTTGGGGGTTTATAGTTCAGAAAAACAAAATCTAAGCCAAAAGGTGGGCTTGAGGCATTCCTAGATACTTTTAAATGGGCTTTAGTGGGTTATTATCAGCTGTCTTAACTTTGTCTTGCTGCTTTGGAGGAGAAAGTAAGGTTGATGACTTTGCATAGCTTTGTGTCAAATCCATTTCCCTCTTTGGTCAAGACAATTCACTCATTGTGCTTCTCCTGTTGTTATGTGTGGTCCTGTTGGAAAAT